>JBBPCZ010000007.1:8880332-8890883 GCA_037974445.1 Brycinus macrolepidotus
GGACCCCCCCCCCCCCCCTTCCACCTCCACCCCCCACCCTGCATCAGGTCTGAGCCAGAGCCACTAATCCAAGAACTTAAAAAAGGTAATAGAACCTCGTGGCTGTATTTTAGACCCCCAGATGCTTTTCTCCAGGGCTGATCCGCAGGTGTCCTATATTTAGAATCGTGTGTGTTTATGAGGAAGCTTTTGGAAACGGGTGCTGATGAGAAGGAGGTCCAGACCGAGGGTGAGATGCTCGTGGTGGCAGCTGAGAGCTCTGCAGCCCCACATGGAGATCTGGAGGCTGCGCCTGATGGCTCGAGTGCTGGAATGTGTGCTCTAGGTTACATAAGATTTCTGTCCAAAAACACCCTTCACAAAATCATTTTAAAAATGTGAATAAAAAGAACAGTCTAAACACAGCAGACCTGTGAAATGAAAATGCTGCAGATGTATAAATTAAAATGGTCTTTTATGGCTGTGAAAGCATCTCCTCTGTGTTAGGCTGGCTTTTATGAATTAGGTCTTCAAACTAGAATTTTTTTACGTCACCTGCTCATGACGAGAATCCTTTTTTTCTTTCTTTTCTTCATTAATCAACAGATTGCGTCAGAGGCACAAGGTGACGTAGGCAATGGACACCACATTTGACACTTTCTGACTATAAATAGCATTAGATGCAATTATATGTGCAGTTTACTGTGTTGTGTTGTCTGTTTAAGTGGTTTATTTATTAGAAACAGTTTTAGCCCAGGTTCTCTTATTCAGCACCTTGGACAGTGATGCTGATGCGAGCCACACGCCGGATGGAAAAGAGCAGCGACTGCTCCATTCTCCCATATTCTGTAAAAACACACATGCCAGACAGGCCAACAGACGCAGGGAAACACACTCAATTAATCAACAAATGCTGAAAATAAAAAATAAGACAGGTACCTCTGGCAAAAAAAATAAGAATGTTGGCAATTACATTCTCAGGTATTTTCAGAAAGAAAAATGTTCTAGGATAATTTTAAACATTTCTATTTTTTTCTGTGATGTAGCCATAAAGGGTGTGTATGTGTGTGTAAATCTATGAGCACAATGTCAAAAACCCGTTTGTCTATAGCATAGTTGTACATTTCACACCACATTTGCTTGGTTCAGGATGGTTTGGTACAACAAATACATGTAGTGCTACATTAGTAGAGTTTTGAAATGTGAAATCTGGTTCCCCAGTGTGGATCTATAAAACTTTGCAAATATCCTGAAGAACAAACTGTTGTTCCATAATGCACACAAGTAGACATTTAATGATGCACACATTCCAAACTTGCTGTTATCAGTATTTACCTCTTGAGTGAATAAAACATAAGAGCATTAAACATTAATAACATCCATTTGATTTAAAATTTGTTCAGTTTTTTAGTTTAGTAGCACAAGCATACTCAGGCACATGCTTTATTTTCAAAGCATTTAAGGGGAGCAATCAATAAGGCTCTTTTATGTCAACATGCTTATTTCTAAAGAGTCAAATGGCCTGTTCCCATTGCACATCCCCACAGTATGCTTGGCTATTATACCTGAAATTGGAAATTGATTTATCTTGCATTGTCTACGCTTCTTAATGGCTATCCATTTAACCTGCAATACAGTACTGTATAGACTGAAAACCTTTAGCTGATGGAACATGCATTGACTCTATTGTATATGTGAACATAAGGTCAGAAAAAACAAATCTGTGGGCAGAAACAAAACTGGAAATATTCTATTGTTCCTAGATTGCAATGCCCACCTTGTCCAGAATCAGAATATTTTCCCTTTTTATTTCACAAAGCAGTAAAATGATTTCCGGAGATTGACGAGGAGAAAGAGAAAAGACTTGGGATTATTTAAAGGAGGAAAATAGGCTTAATGTTGCAAGGTGGTGCATATAGAGATTAATGGGCAATTAAAAAAAAGAAAAACATCTTCAAGAAACAAGGAGTAGAAGAAGAAAAGAAGGAGGAGAGGAAACAAAATATTTCCGGGTAGAACAACTGAAACACAAAATACTGTTTTTTAAGTGATCATTTCATTTACTGAAGTTAAAATCCAACACCTACTGGCTGTCTGTGGTAAAAGTATTTACCCCTTAATTAGTCAATCAAGCAGTTAACCAAATTTAGTTAATAGTATCTCCAACTACAGAAAACTTTGAATGAAAACAGTGGAAAGAAAACAGTGGATGAATCTTCCCAGAAGCAGACAGTCTACTAAATTTCTTCCAAGAGTGCAGTGATGACTTACCCAGGAAGTCCCAACAGAACCCAGGTGAACATCTAAGTAACTGAAGGCTTTGTGTCCCTCAGATAAGGTCAGTGTTCATGATTCATGATTCCACCTTTAGAAAAAAAACAGAACAAAAATGGTATTCGTGGGAAAGCTGCAAACAATTGCTAACCAAGAGGAACATAAAAAGGCTTGTCTCACATTTGTGAAAAACACCTTGATGACTCAGAGATATTTAGAATAATGTTCAGTGAACTAATGACTCAAAAGTAGAACTTTTTAGGACCACTGTTACATCATGTGTAAAGGTATCACACTATTTCACAGTAAAAACACTGTCAAACATGGTGGAAGTGTGATGGTGTGGAAAATCCACAGCATGAATTCTGTTGTCCACCAGAAGATGTCCAGAGGAATGTCATCATCATGGAAATTCACTTAGAGGATATATTTTCAAATGTACTGAAATGTGATGGAAGTCATCTTTTTTTTTTTTTTTTTGCTGGAGAAGGGGCCTAATAATGATAATAGCATAGCCCTCTAATACCTGATCTCGATGCTAGAGAGAGGGCTCCTTCCCCACCAGCATCTGTGCTCCCTCTTAAAGCAGCATTATGCCAGATGAAAGGACTCATCAGATATGACTGGGTCAGAGGAGTAGAAGGTACAGGGCCAGCTTGGTCCCTTTAGCCCTTTTAGACAGTGAACTCCACCACAGAACAGAAGAGACAGCAGTGGGAACTCATGCAGGAGCTTTACCAGTGGACACTGCTCTTACAGGCTAGAGTGTGTCACCTTTGAATGGGCAATGCATATGCATGGAGCATCGAGATATAATGAGCAAAACAGCGGGCAGGAGACAGCCTCTGAGCTCTTTGTTAATTTCTAACAATGTGTCCACCCACGCATTCAAACTCCCCCACCAACCCCCAACCCACAACCTCAACCGCAGCAAGGAGAACTGGCATTAGTCAGTTTCATAAGGTGTGCATGGGGAGGAGAGGTGAGAGGAGGGGAAGAATCGCAAGGCAGCAAAGTGTAAAGGAAGAGGGAGGGCTGGGTTTCAGAGGCATGCGGATGAAGACTCACGGTTCATTTCTTTTCTCTGTCGTCGGGACACCAGGGAGAATTGTATAGGGCTCATCCCTGTCAGAACATTCAGCTTGTCATTTACACCCCCCAGTGCTGTTTACTGAGTGTTTCAATTAAATGTAATAAGAAACCCCTCTGCAGGAGCTCGTCACTCCAACTGGTGAGAGATTACTTTTGCCTGATATTGATTCATGTTAAACACTATCCCCTACTAACATGCATGCACACACACACATACAGAGGTCAAACAGGGACACAGTGAGCATGAAGCATTGGCTGTAAGAGAGAAATAGAGGGAGTATAGAGAGAGAGGAGAGTACAGAACATCTTCTCTCCTGACTGGACCAATTGGGCCAATTCATTCTGCTTGAACAAGCCACCCAGACAAACATCACAGCAGTAACACGGGCAGCTCCATCCTTATCCAATATAACCCTGTAATACAGCGTGTGTTTACTGGAGTGTGTTTTAGCAGAGCAGAGGATTAGCAGGTCCTCTGAGCTGAATTATTACAGCCGAGAGCCCAGAAAGCTTTCTGCCATCATTTAAACCAGCACACTGAAAGAGAGAGAGAAAGCACTCACCCCTGCAGCAAATTAAAGACAAGAGCAGGTCTAAATAGAGATAACTGAGATTGCTAGATGAAATTGAATTGCTTCATTGTGGATAGCTCATAAATGTTCTCACCAGAACCCTTGTTTCACAGTCCTGATCCAAGCTCTTTCGTAGATGACTCATCCTTAGAGCTGGTGTCTGCGACCAGAAAAAGACTTTCTTTAACCTCAGGTTCTCCAAAGAAAAAGACAGTTTTCTCAACTTGGTGTTTGCATCTAAGATGCACACTGTTGTTCCTCCACCTCTCTTTGTCTCCCTCTTTCTCTCTCTCTCTCTCTCTCTCTCCTTCTGTGCATATCAGTATGCACTAAAGTGCTCCTCCAGCTTGCTAGGGTTGAGCATGGTGTGCAATCACAGGGAATGAGTAATGAGGAAGCTCGGCTCAGCACAGCCCAGGTCTCAGGTCTCAGTCGGAGATCGGATCTGCCAAGTCTGAATCCACTCAATGGACATGTGGGAGTGAGACAGAAGAAACGTCAGTGCAGGTACACCATAGTCTGTAACTCGATCCTCTGCCAAAACTCTTCTTCTCAGTCCCCAACAATGGCTGTCATATTCAGGACCTGGCAGCCAAGCAGAAAAGAAGCAAAGGAACACCTGTTATCTTAGAGCCTTTGAACCAGGATGGGAAATGTTGAGGGTCCATCACATCCAGCAGAATCAGTATAAAGGAGATCTGCAGTCAGCTCAGCATGGAAACTGGGCAAAGTAGTTAGAAGAAATCTTGAAAATGAACATAATAACAGCAGCTTTTCTGTTGGGTCTGCCTTCAAAATTCTAAGATGACAGGTGTTCTTTCTTGGTGAAGCCTTTTAAAAACTTAAGAACCAATGCAAATGACGAGCTGGAGAACAAGGAGAGTGTAAGGTGTTCAAGTAGAGCCAATTAACATTGAAGAAAAATAAAAGAATGATATTACTTCCCTGCAGAAGATTCTCTGAACCTCAGGTTTAAAGTGGGAAGCGCTAAAGATCAGAGGCAGTAAACCGCTGTGCTTCTTTTCATGCTGGTGTGGTTCTACACCCTCCAAAACCAAGGGGAACATTCTGCATCCCATCATATGCTTTAAGAAACACTTTTTTAGGAAAGAGGTAACAGATGTGTATAGCTATGATTGAAAATTCACAACGGAGGACGGATTTTCAGATGAACTGTATTGCACTGGACAGGCATCAGACCAGTAGATCCTTTCCCCCTCTCCGTCTTCCTCTGCCATTTGGGAATCTATCTGCACAAGCACACAATGACATTGTGAAATGACATGCAGATCCACTAGTTTCACTCTGTCAACCTGTATCAACTTCTTGCCATCGCTCACATTCCACTGTCCTAGCACTCGATTTCCTTGTGACAGGAGGTTGTGCATTCTCCACATGGTGCTTGTATAAATCTACTGGGGACTTATTTTGGTCACAATGAATTTTAAATCAGTCTGAATAAAGCTGCACTGTGAATAAATCTATAGTAGTGGAACACACTACGCCTTTGTATCTTTCTATGTCTGTCTGTTTCCCTCCAGCCCCCTCCCTTTCTCACTGTCTTACTTCCACCCCGCAGTGCTGTTGTAGTAATGCTTTCCTAATTACCACATCAAGCTTGTGTGTGTGCAATGAGCATCTCTCTCTGCTTTCTGTTTCACAAACAAAGATTGATGGGAGACCCTCGGTGCTGTGCACAATATGTGAATGCTGCCTTTATTGCTTTGATCATCATAATCAGTGCTTTGACTCACCCCACGGCCACAGACAGCTGTTGGTTCATTGTCTGATAATGCTATGTGTTAATGTGGCCATAGCAGAGGGGATATTGATAATGAGGGCAGAATATATAACCATATCGCTAAAATTTTGTCTCCCAGAAGTCCCTGCAGGTGGGAAATGACAGCTTTTTTCTTTGTTTAACTACATAATTTAGTATGCATGATTCTTAATGTTGCGCTGCTGTTCTGCTTCTTATCTTGTCTGTTCATGAAATATAATTTGAAAGACTGTTTTTTAAAAATGGATACTTCGCATCCACTTAAGGTTAGCTTTAATATTTGTTATAATAGAATTAAAGTGGTTTACAATGTATTCAGAAGTCAATTTGTATTCTATTAGTCGATAATAGGATAATATTATTCTCCCTGTGACTAGGTGATAATATCATTGTTTCTGTTTCTGTTGACATTTGACCATGAATGGTTGGCCTTTCTTATTTGATCAATGGGATCACACATTTTTATAAATCTCATGTATTAGAGTATTTAATAATTCACAGTTCTTGAAATGCCTGAAATTCTACTGTCGCATACCAGGGAATGCAGCACCTATTCTACAAGCTAAATATTTAGGCCAAGTGACTTTTTAAAGGATGAAACATTCCATCCAGTGTCCCATTTTAAGAGAGGTATGTGTATAGATGACATGTATAGAGAGTCTCTGATCCTGCTTTAAATAGTATTTTTATTCCGTGAGAATTGCATAGTGCTGGGGCTTCACTGAGTTGGATGAATACGAGCAGTGGTATAAATGGTCGACCAGGCTCCTCTTTATCAAGCTCTGCACACTGCAAGGCTGCTATTTCAAAAATGAGTTTATAAGGCCTTTTTATCTGAGGACTCAAAATCACATTATTCTCTCCTTCAGTGCAATGTCACAAACAACTCAGAGAGAAGGAAGCTCCCTAAAGCACAGGGACAAATCCTTGAATTGCTTTCTGTAAAATATTATTTCTTTCTTCTCACTACAGGTTGTCCAGGACTGAGCTAAAGATGTGCAGGAACTGAAGAAGAGAAAGGTGAGCGAGCAGTTAGTACCATGGGTGACGGGGGAGCCCTGCGTACAGAGGGGAATGCCCTGCTGAAGGCTGTCTTCCAGGGCAAGCTTCGGCTCACACGTCTGCTGCTGGAAGGAGGAGCATACATCAATGAAGGCAACGAGCGAGGGGAGACACCTATCATGGCTGCTTGCCTGGCTGGGTATGATGACCCACAGTCCCGTCAGAAAATGGTGCGGTATCTGCTAGAGAAAGGTGCTGACCCAAATATCCCTGATAAATCAGGCAGGACTGCCTTGATGCACGCCTGTGCGGAGCGCGCAGGCAAAGATGTGGTGTCGCTGTTGCTGGAGAACGGAGCAGACCCAAGTCTGAAAGACTACTCTGGGTCCTCGGCTCTGATGCATGCTATCAACAGAGGTGACAGAGAAACCCTGCAGGTCCTTTTAGATGCCTGTAAAGCAAAAGGCAAAGAGGTGATCATTATAACCACTGACACCTCTCCTTCCGGCACCAAGAAGACGAAGCAGTACCTAAATTCTCCACCCTCACCAGGTGTGGTTGACAAAATCTCACCTGCCTGCATGTCTCCATCAGAAGTAGAGATCCGCACTTCAAGCTCCCCTGCTGGAGAGGAGGAGGATGGCATCTTCAGCTTTGCTCTGACCTCCGCCCTACCTATACCCTCCAACAGGCCACCAGGTGAGAGGAGACCACCACCACGTAAACTCCTTAAAAGGCTGAACTCTGAGCCCTGGGGCTTGGTGGCTCCGAGCGTATTGGCCGAGAGAGGGGAGCGAGTGGAGAGCGATCTGGCAGAAGAGGAGAAGGTGTCGTCTGAGATAAACGGCCTTTCAATCTCTGGCCCAGGCAGACCCCTGCTCTCGCGCAGACACAGCATTGAGACACATGACCCCTGCTCCCCAAAGCTGATCGACCGCTCCTGCTCGGAAGACTGTGCGGCATTATGTGGCTCCTCCTGGGCTGATAAAGTCCAGCAGCACCAGTCGCTGTACCGCAGAAACACAGCGCCTGAGTCACAAGAGAATGCCAGCCATCCGCCAGGGGGGACTCGCGGACTGCCTCACCCTAAACTCACCCGCATGGAGCATTATGAGTCAGACACTCACCTGTGTCCTGAGTCCATTCCTGGATCTCCAGACTCTGGCCGTGTGTCCGTGGAGCGCCGCAAGTACAACGCCTCGCCACTGTCCCTGCTCACCAGCTCCTCTCGAGAGTCACTGGAGAGCATTCCAAACTCAGTGTCTCCCATCACTATGAGGAGAAGGCCCCCAGGCCTGCTGGAGCGCAGAGGCTCAGGCACGCTCCTCCTGGATCACATTTCACACACACGACCTGGATTCCTTCCTCCACTAAATGTCAACCCCCAACGGCCCATACCAGACATCCGGGCGAATGGAAAGCCCACCTCACCTGTCCACTCCAGCACCAAGATCCTGCTACCTGTAGCCCCCTCGTCACCAAAGCGTGGATTAGACTTCAAGATGAAAAAGAAGCTGTTGAGGAGGCACTCCATGCAGACGGAGCAGATGAAGCAGCTCTCTACTTTTCAAGAGATCCTGGCAGAGAAAGTCATGGAGGTCAATGGAGACTGAGACTGAGATGCATAGTATAATCTTATAAAGAGAAGTTCACCTCAAAATCAGATCACAAGACTACTCAATAATGCAGAAACTATTATCTTAAAAGAAAAGGCTAATATTAAAAATGAATGACTTACTGCAGTTAGTACGGAATAATGCTAATTACGAATATCAAACAATTAGCATTATTCAAAGGACATGCTAAAGGATGGTTACTAGCTTCCATTCATTACTTGCCATATTAGCATGCTCCTTTACATCCACACCAGTTTTGTTTATTTTTGGTTTCTCTTTTTTGATGAAGGGTTCCTGTCATTCAAAATGTTTTGTTTAAGTACAGTTCCTTTCCACTTTCCTCTTTCCAGACATGAAATGTGACAGCTGGGATCTACTTCTGGCAAAATGTTAGTTAGGCTAATGCTGCTGGTTGAGTGAAGCGTCATCATTCCGACAACAGCTGCTCTAGCATGTAATATGGATACACCCATTACCAACAAAGTCACTTTACTACTGTTTCCTTCAATAATTAGTCAATTTGATAAGGTCTATTTTGGCCATTTCTGCTTCGTTACATTGTTAGAGGGCACTGAAAATCAAAAACAAAATTCATTGATTGAAACTACTGCAAACTGTAGGGGTGGAGACTGGACAATGTATGTATTGTTTTAAAGTTTTAAAAAAATGAAGTGCAATTCTGAACTCAGAATCCCAAAGAAATTCCATGAAATCCATTCATGTTTACTGTACCAAAAGAGGGGAAGGCATGGAGAACCTGAATGTGAAGGACACGGCTGCTGTGCCTTGTGTGCAAAAGAGGCAGAGCGCACATGTAGATAATGTACAGATTTCACAGGCAGCAAAACAACAGTTTGTGTTTCAAGTATTTTGTGTGCAATATTCTGTGCTGCAAGATCTCTGGTTTCATATTATCGTGGTAAACGTTGGGTGATCATTATATTTGCAGCACGACAAAGCAATCTGCACTTCCGGGGAACATCATGGCGTGCTGAATCAGAGTCAGTGAGCGGAAACAGCAAAGTTAGTTTACCCTCGCAGAGAGAAAATACACTCATTTGAAATTAAATTAGTTTCAGCGTAGTGTTTATCAGTGTCAAGAGAGAAAACATATATACAAATAAACAAAACCTAGTTTAACAAAGCTTAACTTGTGGCTGATAGTCTTGCTTCAGTTTTATTAAAGTTCCATTTAAGAGCTTTTATTTAGCCTCTGTTAATTTATATTTGTGGATACAAATATATGTACTTTAACATGGAAAAAAAACAGAGTAATATTTTTCTAAGCCTGTGTGATGGGACTCATTTTTCATCTTCTGTCATCTTTTGTTTTCAGCATTTCCAGTCAGAATAGATATCATCTCTCTTGTACTTGCTGGGGTGAAAATTATCTCCACCTTCAGCGTGGAGATATTCTTGTTTTGCAACGAGAATATCTTCCCAGGATGTTTTAAAGAGAGAGAAAGGGACCATAGCCACCTCTTTAAAATACATCAGGTGTCACTTTGTATTTTCATTTGAACACAGTCTGATTACTTACACCTCATTCTTTTCTTATGTGGCGTCTTACCACCATTTTTGCCTCATCCAAGTCTCTCCTGACGCTCCACAGAGCAGTGAGTAGTTGCACTGAGTTTTATCTGTTTCTGAGTATCTTTATAAAAGAGAATACAACAACCTGCTGTACAAAAAAAATAAATCCCAGTAAACTTGTTTTAAATTGTGCTCAGGTATGTCTGAACAGACCCCAAAATAGGAGGAGGGTCTCCAGTTGTTTTAGTCGCAGTACACACAGGCCATGGGTCATGGCGTGCTGCTAAGTTGCTAAGTTGTGTGGGTGATAGGAATAGCATTACTGCACATCCAAGTGTCTTATTTTGCGTGTATCAATATGGATAGCAGTTACAGTTATCAACATCTAGTTTAATGGATTCAATATTTATTGTAATTTTTGTATGTTTGGTGTGGTACACTGGTTAAAAAAATTTACTGAACTGAATACGTAATCGCTTAAAAAATTAGACTTTTGTGTTAACAGTAAGCCGTAGGGGGGCAGGCAGTAGTGTTTGTGTAGAACTCTGCACAACACAATGGGAATTAGTCTTCTATTCATATGAGACATTTATGGTGCTTTGAATAAAGGCATGATTAAACCAATATCTTCGTCTCTCATGCTGTTTTTTACCTTCGTGTTATCTCAACATACTCCACGATGAAATGTCATAGAGAGAGGGAG
>JBBPCZ010000007.1:8890893-8904955 GCA_037974445.1 Brycinus macrolepidotus
GGACACCACCCCCCCCCCCCCCCCCCCAAGAATCAACAAGAAGAGGAGATGGAGAGGGTTTTCATCTCACAAGGATAATCTCACACTATCACAAACTCTATCTCAGCTTCAGAGAGCTTTATCTATCCTCTGTTTGTAAAGGCAGCGGATTAGTCGACCCCCCACTCATCATGAATGTGAGACTCAAACATCCATACACAAGCAGGGGGCTTTTATAGTCAGGTACACACAGGGGCTGCACATGAACATCGATCCAAGTGTATAGAGGCAGAACTAAAGCAAAGGAGGAGCTAAATACAGAATTTAGCCCCCCAACCCTGGTCCAGCATTCTAAATCTCAGAATCTCAGAATATCTTTAGAATACAGTACAGAAAAGAATCACCCCTGTTGCAGTCGGAAATGAAGACATACAAAAAAAAAAAAAAAAACTCTTTTTCCATCTATATTTACTTAATGCAACTTATAACATCCAAGTGAAAGATATGATAGCAACAGGTCAGAAAAAACTCAGATCAGAAAAAGCTTGTTTTGAAACAAGCTCAGCTGAAACTTAATGGCCATTCTTGAGTGGCTTTTTTTCTTGCAACCCTTCCACTCAAGCCACATTTATGGAGTACTTGTGATATTGTCACATGCACACAATGACCACTCTTTGCCGTAAATTCCTGTAACTGCTTCACAGTTGCCATTGGTGTCTTGGCTGCCTCTCTGACCAGTTTCCCCTTCTTAAATATTGATGCCACTGTGTTCCCAGCGATTGATAAAGCCTTTGAATTTTTTTGTATCTATCTCCCTGTCCACAGCTTTATCCCTGAGATCTTTTGACAGTTTCTTGCCACCCATAGTTGATTGTTTGCTTTCAGCTGGAATATCAACCACTGGAAAGCTCCAGGAATAGCTGTTTTTATGCTGAACTAATCAAAACAATTACAGTTGATCACTGGTGGGAGCCAGTTGGCTTGGTGTGCAATGGAGAAGGTGATTAGTTACACCTGATTGAGTTTACATGTATTTTTAGAAGGTGGGGGGTGATCCTCTCAGTGATTGTAGTGATTCACAATGAACTGTTGCTATCACACATTTCACTTGGATGTTTCAAGTTGCATTAAGTAAATACAGAAAAAATCTTTTTGTGTGTCTGTGTATGTCTTCATTTCAGGCTGCAAAGCAACAAAATGTGAATATTTTGAAGGCAGTGATTCTTCTCTACACATACAGTACAGTTAAGAAATGCTGCATTCCAATCAACCTACTAGCTCCAGGAAGTGAAGTACACAGAGGTTTTAGACATTTTAAGATTCCAAACTATAGGGAGTGAAAACTGTCTATGTGAAGGAAACTTCAAATTGCGTAGGGCAAGAGTTTTTCACAGTAAGTTACATGAAAGTTTACTCATTGGTTATTACAGGTCCCTTGAAAAGTGTGTTGCTTTGGGTTTAATAATGATGTTCCAGTTCGTAATTGTAATCAATTGCAGTTGCCTTAACACACATACCGTCATGGTAACTCCGAGTTTGTCAGAGTATAAGGGAACACACTGTTTCTTCTTAGGAACTAGGTGGAATGGAATGCAGCTAATCTGATAGTGTGCTTCACTGTCTTCTGTTGCCAAGGCCACTTAAATGTACCGCAGAACACAGTGCATGTATCTGCTTAAGATGTAAGGTGCACACTGAATGCATGTATGAGATGACCCTGCTTTTAGTGAGCTGAACATCTTTTTTGTTTTCACATTTAAAATGAATGAATGAATGAATGAATGTATTGCTTGCCAAATTACATTATGCACATCAGTGTTTAGTTGTGAAGGAAAATACAACAGTAGTTGTATTTTCACTAACAAATTTCACTCTGCCTCCTTTCTGATGATGTGACAATGCAGTCTTAGCAGACCAGTCCATTTTGAATTGTGTGGGGTCTATGTAGACCAGTGGTACCAAGGATCTGGAGCCACTTACATAGCGCATAAATAATGACTTTATCTTTGTTACTTTATTAAAACACATCACACCAGTTATAGATTTTTCACAATAACTCAAGCCAAATTTACTGTTTTTCAGCAGCAGAAAAGGTGGAAATTCACATTAGAAATCTCATCTGGTAAATTTCTATTTTATGTAAAATACTGAGTTTTAGATAATACTTTGAAATTTTGATATTTGTAGATTGCCTTTGATGGCTGTTCAAGGATAATTTATAAGTAATTATACAGAAATATCGAAAATATTTTCTAGTTTCCTTCACCAGGGTAAAGACGTCTAAAGTCACGCATCATTTGGTACTCAGGAGCCTGCCCATACAATAAACTCCAGGTTTAAGCAGTCTATCAATAAGAAAATCATTGCACCCTGAGAACAATGTTCCAAATCCGATACATTTCATCCTGTGTATACATTGTAATTGAATAATGTGATAGTTTAATGCAACAATAAATCAATATAAATAGAAAACTAACAATAACTGAGAAATGTTTGTAATGGATAATTGTTATTTACTGAAAAATTAGATGTAATTGTTGAGAAATGACAGACAGTTGCTGAGAAATGATAATTAGAGAAAAATTACAGCCATTAACTGAGAAATTACAGAAAGTAAGATAGTAACTGGGATATTTTAGATTATTACAAAAACTAATGTCGTTCTGGGAAATCTTAGTATTTATTAGCTGGCCCTTAAACTTAAACACTACAGCCCTAACTTTGGGAGGCCAGGAGGCTTTACACTGTAATATTAGTCAATGTAATGCAGTGTAGTTCAGTGCCTAGTCTCTGACTATGGTGAAACGGCAAATCTACAAATAACTAGAAATTTTGCCCTGTGCTGCATATGACCACTGCAGAAGCTGAGATAATAAGCAATGTCCACTTTGGTCCAAGAGGAATGTAAGGAACTGGGCCAAGTAGTGAGAGGTCGAAAAATTTAATTCAGCAGATGAACTGGGACCCTTTAATATTTGTAAATGTTACATCAGGATTTAAACACTAAATGAACTTTGAAAAAAGACTGAACCATGTCAGGGGAACAGAGGAACATGTTGTAGCTTGTTGTAGTGATACCTTATGGCTTTGTTTGTTTGAAATTTGGTAAATAGCATCTGTATGCCATTATGAATGAGATAAAATGTTATTAAGATTGGCCATTAATACAGGCATGTACTGGCTGCTGAATTTTAATTGGCTGTTGGTGGCAGTGAAGAAAAAAAACAAAAAAACGTTGAGTTACCATGACGGTAATAATACTAATAATAATACTAATAATACTAATATTAATACTAATACTAATACTAATAATACTACTAATAATAATAATAATAGCAGTGGTAGTAGTAATAAGAATAGTAATAATAATAATAACAATAGTATTAATACTACTACTACTACTACCACTACTATTAAAACTACTATTAATAATAAAAATAATAACAATAATAATTATAACGCACATATTATAGCTCCGCCCACCGTGTAGCTCCGCCCCAACCTGCTGCTCTGCCTGGTCTTGCTGTGGGAGCGTCTGAGTCAGTTTCTGCGCCCTCTGCTGGAGCGCCTGGTTACTGCACATACTGTACACAGCGGGTGGCTGTCCATGGCTATTTAGGTTTGAGTGTGTTGGCTGGGATGATAAATTATATAGCAAAGGGTTTAATTGTATTTAAATTTGTGGCAATAATCAAAATGACTAGATGACATTTGTTAAACCAAAAGAAATATTCCAGTTGCAAGAGCCCCTCATTATTATAACAAAATCCTTTCCCAAACATAAGAATAATATAATGATCCCATCAGCAGTATTATCTAAGGGAGTCAGTCTTCTTACCCATGGTTGTCAACTGCCTGTCATCTGAAATATTCTTTATGTCCACACCATTACTGTTACTCAACTACTAATAGTGCACTATTTTCATGACTATGTTAATGAGACAGATAATGAAATCCAAGAATGGATGAGAATATCTAACTTTCTATATCTCCAAGAATAAGTACTGGGAATTTGCAGTTCGGAAAACAGTCTATACGTTGACTAAAGTTAAATGTAGTTTTTCTCATGATGGTAGAAAATCCCACCCTTTCTGCAAGTTCAAAGCACTGACAGGCTGAAGAGTTTGATCACTGAGCTGCAAAGATCTATAGGAAAGGAGAAACGTTTCTGTCGATCAGTTAAAGGACACAGTACATTTAAGTTAAACTAGAGGCAGGTAAAAAAGTTCTATGAGCTAAAAACTGTACTTACTTGTTTACAATGTAATATTAATTTATAAGCATATGAAAACATAAAAAAATATATAGCCATTTCTGTAAAGAGAAATCCACCTGGCCTTGTATTTTGCTGATGCCAAATTGATATTTTGTTGTACACTGATCAGTCATACGGTAAAACCTTCTGCCAAATACAAGCACAGTCTCCACAACAACTCTGAAGGTGTGCTTTGGTATTTGGCATACATACATTAACAGCAGATCTTTTAAGTCCTGTCGGGTGCAAAATGAGGCCTCTATGGATCGGACTAGTTTATCCAATTCATCTCACAGACGCTCGATCGGATTGAGATCTGGGGAATTTGGAGGCCAAGTCAACACCTTGAACTCTTTGTCATGTTCCTCAAACCATTCATGAACAATTTACAGTGTGTCAGTTCTGTTGCTGAAAGATGCCACTGCCATTAGGGAGTACTGTTGCCATGAAGAGGTGTATTTGACCTGCTAATGTGTTTAGGTCTGTGGTTTGTTTCAAGGTAGTATCTACATGAATGCCAGCACCCAAGGTTTCCCTGCAGAACATTGCCCAGAGCATCACACTGCTTCATTTATTGAACACATGAACAGTCTAGGACATGCATGGTAAAATTATTGAAACTCTTATGTTTCAATCTGGACCTTTTGGTAAACATTCATAGATATTCTACATGACCAAAAGTATGTGGACACCTGAACATTCGTTCCATATGTGCTTGTGGAACATCTCATTCAAAAATTGCTGCTATAATGTCCTTCACTTATTATGGAAAGCTTTTCTCTCGATTTCCGAGCATGGCTGTGGAGATTTGTATTTACGGGATGTTTTTCAAATGCCATGACTGACTTGGCTATTGCAAACTTGTCAGTATCTACTGCTTAACCCACTCTGATATCTGTTTACTTCCGTTTTACCTTAGTGTTGCGTTCCTTGAACAATCTTACTTCGACTTTTGGATCACAGACAGATGGCCTGGAGTTTGTTTGTTCCTCATTGATTGCAAGCCATCCAGCAAAGCAGCCCACACCATTTATCTGAAATGAGGCACTGATGTTGGTATGTGGTCTTTTGTGCTCTAAAACACAGTACTGTGTACATTTACTAACCCTGGTCTCACTTGTACATAAACCATTGGTCTGATGTTTCTGTGGAGCATCCATGAGTCTTTTTGTTTTTTTGAGAGCTGTGTAGTGACTGAATACCACTCTTGTTCAGTGTTTGTCTTATGATATCCTCAAGAACAGAAGCAGTATCGAGTGCAAGAGATGCCTATATGATTGGCCTTACCCTGGGATTCTTTGTTTTAAGGGTTCACTGATGTGATCTTTGTAGGACAGCCATTACTACAGAGAGTAGTAATGCCTAACTTAGCCATTCGTAAAATACTAGCCCAAGGTCTAATCGATTTGTAATACTTTACCAATCACCAGCTTTTCCTCTGAGGTGTTGCAAATTTCTCTAATTGGACCACATTGCATTTAACCATTATGCATTTAAGTTGCATGTTCTATTTGGCAGAACAGGTAACCCACACCTGAACTGACCAGCCTCACTTTTTCTATGGCCCTCACAGTTTCAACCAGACTTTCAACGAGACTATTTTTGAATGATAATGACTTGGATAAAGATCAGATCACAATGTGTTAAAAATTTCCCTTATTTTTTTCCACAAAAAACCCTAAATATACTGATTTGGGCAGAAAGTAATGAAGAAGTAAAGACGAAGGAAATGAATATATGGCCTTGTGTTTAAAATCACATCTTGCACTTAAGTGTCAGACAAGATTGAACTGAAACTGAAATAGCAACTACAAAGGCGTTGTTGATGCATTTCCTTTATTGTCTTTATTGTAAGCTTATTTACTGAAATTATATGGAGCAACATTTGTCCTGCAAGAAAACAGGTCTATTTTCTTCGCTCTGCTCAGTTTCCACATTCATCTTCACCATTCATAGCAAATACAGCACGTTGCTTTTGTAATGAGAAATCATACAAAAGAAAGTGAAAAAGCGAGACCAAGTTCTAGCCCTGGGGTTGACGGTCATAAATGGCCATTTCAAATGTGAAAGTACTGAGAGCACCTCTGACTGCCAGAGACAACAGAAAGTTTCGTAAGGTTGTCTGAGCCTTCCTAAATCTCACAAACGTACATTTTAATGCACAACAACTTAATGTAAGGGGGAGGAGGGGGGTTATAACTTAAAGTATCAACTTCAATACAGACAATTAAGTGAAATTTTGTGGCCATGTAAGTTTTCAAAAGCTCAGTAACAGAAGGACCCAGGTGTATGAATCACATATCACATAGTACAACCTATACAGAGGGGACGAAAATAGACTCGAGAATGAATCAAAAGAAAAAAACTGTAATCTGGTACATTTTGTGTAGTACTACACAACGATCACATGACAAGATGACACTCACAATATCAATGGCTTTTGGTTTATCTATACAATGTACAAATGTGTTGATTCCATGTTTTGAGCCCCAAGGGCTAAAGAGGCATACTTACAGTACATTATTAACAATGTCTTCCATGCAAATAAGTATTTTTAATACTTGTTATAAGCTTAATATTCATAAAACCTTGACCAGTAAAGTAAGATACAGGGGGCATTACTGACAAAATGACAAATTTCTAGCAGAATTTTTTAACAGTATTTTGTAAGAAATTTTTTTTAAAAATCAGCTTTACAGATACAAAGATATTTTTTTTCTGTCAACAAAACCTTGGGGCATGTGGTAGAATGAAATTAAACAAACAACGTCCTAGTAACATACTATACTGTACAATTTTCTTTTTTTTCCCAAAAGAAATAAAAGAGAGAAATTCGAAACAGGTATTTCTCCATCATGGCGCAGGGGTAAAAGTCCTGTCTAAAAAATAAAACAAACATCTTCCCTGTGTCTCTTAATATTGCACTGGTCTCTTAAAGGGGCAGTACATGAGAAATTCCTCTGATCAGTCAACTACATAGTGAAGAGAGGAAAATCCGACAAACAGCTCCTTTAAAATTCAAAATACTTACCAATCAAAGTGATCATTTTACTTAAATAGTATTTAAAGTCAGAGGTGGACTGTCATCAACTTCATTCTGACCATTTTAATGTGATGAGAAATAGGGCCGATTCATTTTAGAAATCACCGCAAAATAAATAACGCACGACCACGTGATCGTAAGTGCGTGTGTGTGTGTGAAGAGAGAATGATCAGTCATTGACTGGAAGCTCAGAGGTTTTAAAGATCTGGCTTATTCAAGCTGAGGAAAAAAAATAACATCCGCAGAAAGAAAAAGAGCCCTAAAAATGATGCTGCAAGCAGTTTCCACGAGAACCTTCACGGACCAGAACGTTTACAAAAAGCCATTCAGTCTTTAAGAAATGGTGATTAGGTATTGCAGAGTCAGCTAAAATTAGCCATGAAAACAAATCTCTCCACGTAAAGTGATATAATAAGGCTTGTTCATTTAAATCCCATCTCCTTAAAAACACTGATATTTCTCAGGAGAAAGAAAAACACAACGATGTCCATTTAAATTCATTCAATTCAGATTTACAAAAGTCTTAATGCACGCAGCCCAGGAGATTCCCTCCCTTACTCTCTGCACATTACCCCCACCCCTAACACACACAGACACACACAGATACACACACACACTTTCAAAATGCCAATGCTGAAATTAAAAACACGTCCGAACTGAAAAGCTCACAAATGTACAAAACACATCCACCTCCCCTCCACTCCCCCAACACACACACACACACACACACACCTGAAGTGGCGGTGGTGCAGAGGAAACAGTCACTGAAGACCAAAGGGAAAAGGGGTGCTGAGGAGAGTTTGCATACTTGCAGAGAGTGACTGGAGTCTCAGCACTAGCAGTCACTGATTGTGTTACACAGAAAAAATAGCTGGTAAGCAGACTGACAGGCACTGCATGCAAAAGGGGACAGATCAGGAGTGTGTGTGTGTGAGGGGTGTGTTTGTGTGTGTGCGTGTGTGAAAGAGAGAAACAGAGGGAGACCATGTGTGAGTGAATTGATTACAGTAACTGTGTGTGTATGTGTGTGAGGGAGGGTTGTTCGGGTTTAGGTGTGACGGTAAAAGTTTATTTCTGTCCAGTAATGGACTGGGATATAGACCGAGGGGGGATCATGTCCAGCAGGTACTCGCGCTGTCTGTCCGCTAAACTCGACGACTTGTGACCTCCAACAGTGCCTGGACTCAGGTAAGCAATGTTCACTCCTAGAGAGAGAGAGAGAGAGAGAGAGAGAGAGAAATAAAGAGAAAGAAATAAAGAGAGAGGGAGAGAGACAGAGAGAGAAAGAGACGGAGAACAAACAGAGAGAGAGAGAGAGAGAAAGAGAAAGAAATAAAGAGAGGGAGAGAGACAGAGACAGAACAGACAGAGAGAGAAAGAGAGAGAGTGAGAGAAAAGGAGAGAGAAAGAGACAGAACAGAGAGAGAGTGAAGAAAAAGACAAAGAAAGAAAGAAAGAAAGAGAGACAGAGACAGAGAGAGAGATGGAAAGACAGAAAGAGAGGGAGTGAGAGAGAGAGAGAGCTTGTCACAGGATGTCCCAGGCTGTAGTTCTCTGCTAAAGGGAGTTTTAAAAAGCATTGTATCCTAATGAACACTGATACATTTTTCCCCTTTGATGCCGATAAATGCACTGCCGCCTGTCGTCTGCCAGACCTCAAAAGACGGGATTTGTCAGCATAATGTGAAAGTATGTGGTTGTTTAAACCTTGTACTGCAGGGGCTTCGGTGCCTGATGGATGACTAAGAACAAAACAACCCATTATTATGTGGGGTCTCTCACTTTTTTGAATATCAGCACAAATTTTTAACATCCTGAGTGTAGGACAGGAATTAGCTAAAACATTTGTGGTTTAGTTTGTATTTCTGACTATATGTACACAAATGATTATGCTTAATTTAACTCAGCAGGGTGCCAGGATCAGCTAGAATGATATTCAGCTGCCTAACCTATACAACCCAGTTTAACTCTTTCCAGAACTAGTAGTAGTGCACCCACACCCACACCCACACCCACACCCACACCCACACCCACCCACACCCACACCCACACACACCCACACACACCCACACACACCCACACACACCCACACACACCCACACACACCCACCCTTACCAGGGATGCTGTACAGCTGATGACGGCTGTCGTGTTGTGTCCGGCTGGTGGAGCTGGAGCAGTGTTTGCTGGTAATGCCCATAATAGCAGTGGGCAGTGCGAGCTGGGAGGCCTGGGCAAAGCTGGACAGCACACCCCGCGCTGAGCCAGAGCTTGCAGAGGACGCACTGCGCTGCACAGATGCTTGAGACTGAGCAGTCTGCGACTGGGACGCCTTTTCAAAAAAATGCAAAGATCAGATGCACAAAAATACTAGATCCAGTAGTGGTGCCAGGACTGCCACTTTAGGTGGGCACTTCAAATTCACAGGTGGGCTGAAGCATGAACTAGTAGTAGCTTAACCAGAACTAAGAGGCATCTTTCGTGCATCAACCATGGAACCAAAAAAACTGAAAGTGAAATAAATAAAACTTTGTACAAGAAGAATTAATATCTATTACATTGTTTGATTTTTTTCTGTTATTTTGACTTTCATGCTATCAGATTCAATGCGCCACATTCAAAGTTGGCTAGCTGTTTGTAACTTTGTTCATGTTTTAAAGTCTACTTGTTATTTTGTGCTTTGAATAAGCCATGTTCATGCTTTGGGGCTGTATGTGCTGGTGATGATCTCAGAGGAGGCACTGATTATTCATTATACTGGAAATCTGATTGATTAGTATTAAAAATAGAATTTTGAATAAATCACATATTTTGATTTTGAACAGTAATCCCACTTCATATTTTTCAGATATAATTTTGCATGTACTTCCCCCAAGTCATATGAAGCAATATTGCATCTTTTTAAACTGCTGCTAATGCAACATTATTGGCCAGCTCAAAATGCTAGAAGGATGGGGAAGGCGAGAACTATCCTATCCAGCCAGAGGCCAATTATGCTCTCTTGGACTCTAGACACAAATGGCTGTGGCATGACTGGAGACTGATCTGATAATAATAATATGGCCAATGCTCCCTAGATATGGTCTTTCACATGTGATCACTGATGTGGGATTTCTCAGAAGCAAATAATATATGTGTGCTTAGGCGTATTTTTATGTACCTGTCTGATGGTGTGGTGTCTGATCATGGATTCAGCTTTGCTCACGCTGGCTGCAGACACTGTGGGACTGGTGGACAGGGCAGCTTGCTGCTGCAACCGCTGCTCAATCTCCTACAACATAAAGAAACACACCCCCACACCAAACATTTGAGAATGTTTGATACGTAGCATATAACCATCCCTATAGTGGGCCTATATACACAGTGATGAGCTGCAGCTGATTAGAAACCTGGGCTTCTTCATCTTTACCTGCTCTTGCTGCAGAGCCTTCACAAAGGCATTCTTCAGCCTGTTGGTGTGTTCAGCTTTTAGAGCCTTCTTCTGATTGGACGTCATGCATGTCTCACAAAGGATGCGCCCGCCCTTCTCCTGCTTCCAGTGAGGGGTGAAGTCAGTCTTACACTGAGCACAAGCAAAGGGCTCCAAATGACCCAACGTCCCACGCAGCTTACCTACACATACACATAGAGCCATTATTACAATATTATATTACATATTACATGTATTTAATATTTAGATGCATGACAACTGACCACACAGCAGGTCAGTACACACATTGTAACCATTCAAATACATGAAATAGGACAGTAGGTCTACAAATATTTTGTTTTGAATATTCTGTCATTATCTAAAATATCTGAATATTCTGCAAGAAAAGCTAAAGACATTAATGTTACAATGCCTAAATGGGAAAAAATGGATTGTTACTCTTATCATTACAAATTTACTTTATCTTTTTATTTTTTGTAACAATAAGTACAATAACAAAAACATAGATCAACAATAATAACACATTATTAGTATTATTATTAACATAGTTAATTTACTTTTTGTATTATCCTACTTTTGGAAATATATTACATGACGGGAAATGAATTTTGCTGATGGAGATTAATAGAGGTACTACTGGGGAAGATCCTCATACATATACTCATCCACTCCTGATCGCTAAAGGACAAATCAAGGTCCTTTTCTCATACCAGTTTTAGTGTATCATCTCATAACAAGGTGAGTCCATCTCAGAGAAAACAGTATACAGGTTTAAGATTTTAACCCTTGAATTGCCAGGCAAAACAAGTGTCTAGTTTTAAAAAGGATCACCATTGGGCATGTCAAAGGATCCCCTGATCTGACCATCCAGGTTCTAAGTTCAATATTCCTGTGAGGGCATGTCAGGATTTAGAGCAGGACCATAACAGCAGGCAGTTTGGAATTTTTTGCACTTATTCTTGTACATCTACGTGCCAGCAGTGAATTACAGACAACAAAGTTATCTGGTAAGTGTGGAATATTGCCAATATTATGAATAAAGGGTAGAGATGTTATAAGTCTAGGATGAAAAGTAAAAGACCATGTAAACCCATAAGATGTATTGGGCAGATATGCACCTGCCAGTGGTTTAGATTTTAAAAGTATGGAAAGATTTAAGTGAGATGTTTTATAGTCAATAAGTGCATTTAGATAATAATTTAATTTGTTTCTTGAAGAAATGTGGGGAGAGATAACATGGAGGAGTCTGAAACAAATAGACTAAACAAGTGGAATATATGTCCAGAGGACATTAGTCCCACCAAAAAAACTATGGTTAATGAAGACCATTCAACTACATTTTTTTAACATATTCTCCAACATCATAATGTGGTTCGCTGCATATAAATGACTCGGGTCAAGAGAGACAGTTATTCGCAGATATCTTCAACCAGTTTTGGACAAATTCAATGGGCTATTTATTACAGTATTCCTTTGAACATTACTCTGTAAAGCCACAGATTTATTAAAATTGATTTTAAAACTAGAATGTTTATCAAACTAGGAACTTATATTTGTGGCAGCAAGAGTAGAAGCTGCTTGGTCTAAAAACAAAACACAGGGAGAGAGAATACAGCTCTGTCTACCACTTCTCTGACCTGAAACCAATTATATCTATAGCAGCTATAGGGAGCTTTTATAGAAATTTGACCAAGTTAGTGCAAGTAGGTGAATTTTTTTTACATAACAGCAGACAGAAATCTCCATTCCACCCTCTTAAATGCCTTCCCTGTATCAAGAGAAGCAATGAAGCCTGGGTTTCTGGTAGCTACCTTTACTAAGACATCACTGACATTTGATTTCTTAGTAGACAACGCACATTCTCAAAACCTCGTCTGGATTTAATAAATCTTGTCTGATCAAGTTTTATAATACTTTGTTTTCTTTTTTTACGAGGCAATGCATTATTATCTTCATTTGGTGCATAAATATTTAAAATCCTAATGCATTGACTGAATAATGCCCCCAATGATCATGATGTATGTGCCTTCAGTATATTGCTCCTCATGTTCCTGAATTAACAGTATATATTTGGTTGACCTAAACGATTAGTAAATCTGACCCATCCAGCCTCTTCAAAATTTTAAATGTTCCAGGTTGGTTAAATGACTTTCTTGTAACAAAGCTATGGCAACATCACCAATGTCCTTCACATTCCTTGTTACAAGTTCAACTAGGCTGCCCACAAAGTCTAAAAATATAAAAATGTAAAAGTCTACACTTGTGGCCTGACAGTTTTGCCTCTCTTGAGAACACAAACTAATAACCTAATGGCCATGAAGTAAGAACAAAAGGACTGAATCTACTGAAGTACCCCAATCCCTACTCCCCCTGCCCTACTCCCCAAAAGACAGGGCACGTTCTAAACAAGTATATATTATGTCCAAATATATCAGACAGTGTATATAAAAGGCCCAACAGGGATCATAATAAAAAAGCTGATAAAAACAGAGATAGACAACAAAAAAGATAAACATAAAAATATTAATAATGATTAATAAAATTCCAATAATAAAAGTATAAGATTACAATCTCATAGAATCCCTAGAGGAGAAAAAGCTCTAAAGGTCCATAAAGTATCCTGAAGTAAAAGACTTAGGGCTACAACGCAGTATATCTATAGTATGGCCATTTTACTTTCTTAATAAACTTTCTTGCCGAATTTTGGGGTATCGAGTAGCCACACATCCCCATCTGAGTTTAGCAGGACAGGCAAATCCATGGTACATGTCTTGATGAGCTTTTACCACCACATCAAATTTGCCTCCAGAGTACTTCAGCTGACAGGTCGAAGTAGAAGCACAGGTTTGAGACATATTGTGTTTTTTCAGAGCCGCTCCTAAAATGGCTTATTTTGTGGTATATCGAGGGAAGTGTACTTGCAAGCTTCTTGTTGAGCCTTTTGAAAGGCTAAGGGACCTGTGAGCCTTGTCCATTTTTATAGGCAGAGAATTCGGAGGCAGTTCTACCCAAGAGGGTCTCAATGACTGCACAAACTCTGTCAGTGTAGTACTGCCCTCCACATTCGCTGGTAAACCCAGGAACCCCTGGTTCTCTAGATCCTCTACTTTTGATTGTAAGTACTCTGCTATTTTTTCAGGTTGGAAAGCTTTGTTTGGTTCAACTGTCAAGATCCTTTTTTCAACTTCATACAGCCAGTTTTCCACACTGCAAAAAATGATTTCTAAGAAAGTAAAAATAGCCTTATTTCTAGAGAGTGTGTCTTATTTTTGGTCTAAACAGAAAAATAATCTTGCCAAGCATGTTTTACTTAAGAAAATTAGTCTAATTTAAAAAAAATATATCTAACTTTTTCTT
>JBBPCZ010000007.1:8905951-8917768 GCA_037974445.1 Brycinus macrolepidotus
GAGAGAGAGAGAGAGAGAGAGAGAGAGAGAGAGAGAGAGAGAGAGAGAGAGAGAGAGAGAGAGAGAGAGAGATACATGAAAAGGCTCTATTGCACTATATCTGGAACTCACTGTTGGCCATAAGTATGGAAGCAAGCAATGATTTTTTTTATGTGTTTATAATATTTTATAATGAAGTCAATCTGACAATGACAAGCACAATACAAATAAATATACTGACTGATAAAATTATGCATGACATGATCCATATACACACTGAACTGCTCTACCTGAAACAAACAACTTAAACCCTGACTGCCACTGTATACCCTTGTTCTCATTATATACGGCACATTCTCTGTCCTGCTATTATTTGCACATTATATTTTGCTGTCTACCTCTATATTTGTACTTTTGTGCACGTAACGACTCTGCTGCTAGAATATGGTCTGTCATAATACTGTATTGATACTGTACAGTAGCTATCAACCGAACTAAATGTTGTCTTGTCCTGTTTTGTTGCCCTTGTGTTTTTCTTGCACACTCTCTCCTGCTCTCTTTGCATTTTGTGTATTCCTGTCCTGCTTGCACTTATGCAGTCTTGCGCTGTTTCCGTTTTTGTTCTTTTGTTGCACCACGGTCCTGGAGAAACATTGTTTTGTTTCACTGTGTACTGAGTATATGGCTGAAATGAGAATAACCTACTTGACTTGATTTGACTTGATAACTGAACCATCACAGCATGTCAGTGAATATTCACTGGTACATTCTAGTCACTGACAAACAGGTTCAGGGCTGTTTTTAGAAGTTCACACCAACACATTTGTTGTATTATCTCTGAATATAAGTGTTTTAATACACAAACATAAACAAGTCCTACGTTTTTGTTCAGTAGTACAGTACAGAGTGCAGGAATTATTTGTACTATGATCAATAAAGGCTAGGAGCTTAACAGAAGCAGTATGTGCACTGAAATAAAATTTCAGCTTGGAACTCATTTTTCATATTACATTTAATTAGTGGAAATAGTAGCTGAAAAAAGGTATTTCCCAAACCAGTAACAGGCATAGTAGAATAAACTAATTATAAAGGAAATTATAACAGCCCAATATATCACAAATAAAAAAAGACTTAGTTGATTACAGTCCAGCAAGTTTTTCCTTTAACCACCAAGCATTTATCACAGCTATGAAATGTTTTAATATTTGATATTTCTGAATATTTAAACCACAACAGCAAGAAAAATCGCGCTAAATGTCAAAGTAATCAGACAGTTCTGGATAACTCTTGTGGATCAGTGTTAACTTGTGGAAAAATCATTTAATGAATCATGAATTATTTCATACTGTATTAATGTTAACTTTTTTTTAGCTGATTTTGAAAAGATAATGTTGTCTACACAGGCCAGTTCCCTATTCTACAACGTCTATCGTGCTTCTTAGAATACACTTCTTTCCTTGTTGCATGAATGTCTGCACTAACGCACAGTGATGAAGGGACACATTCTACTCAAACTGAGAAGTTCACGTCTACTGACCAGTGGACAAAACCCGTGCAACAGCCAATACACTACAGGTACTACAGTTTATTTAAGCATATGCTCATAGTGTTTCTCCAAGCTGAGGGAACAAAAATATACTTCCCACCTTCCTGCGCTTCTATAAATAAAGAACATGCATTTGCCTGAATAAAAAAATGTTCCCCAAGACTTAATAAGGCTAAACCTGTGAACTGTTATAATAAATAAATAAATAAATAGAGGTGATGATAGACAGAAAGAAAATGAGAGAGAAAGAAACTGAGAACACAAGAGGAAGAGAGTAAGAGAGGAAAGAGAGGGCAGAGAGAGAGAGAGAGAGTGAGAAAGAGAGAGAAAAGGGAAAAGAGAGAAAGGGGAAAACAAACAGAGAGAGAAAAAAAGGGAAAAGAGAGAATGAAAGCAGAAAACAGAGTGAGAGACAGAAAACGGAGAGGGAAAGACGGGAAAAGAGAGAATGAAAGCAGAAAACAGAGTGAGAGACAGAAAACGGAGAGGGAAAGACGGGAAAAGAGAGAAAGAAAGGGGAAAACGGAGAGAAAGAGAGAGAGAAGAAAAGAGAAAGAGAAAGGGGAAAACAGAGTGAGAGAGAGAGACGGAGAGAGAGAGAGACTAACCTTGTGGGAGAGGTTCTCCTTCTGTAGTTGAGACTGTCTGAGTTTCTTCAGCAGAACCAGGCGAGCCTCCTCCAGCCTCAGCTCCTCTCTCAGAGCTTTAATCACTCGCTGACGCTCAGCTACACTCTTCCCCTGAAACACATACACACACAAGTTTTTCTACAATGACAGATGACAAAGTATTTATGTGAGACAATATGTCTCATATGTATCATGCATATGTAAGTTATTATGTAATAAGAATTTAAGCCCAATTCTTACTGTAACCTCAGCAACCAAAAATGAAGAGTCTGATGCTTTCACTTTAACAAAATGAATCATGGAGCTTTCTGTAAAAAGTCCTCAGATCGTAGGTTATCCCCGCTTTTCTAAAAGCATGCACATGTTGCTGCGTTATAAAGGCCTCCTCCATGCTTTACCTTGAACATGTCCAGGTTTACAGGCTTTACTCTCTCCTCTCTGCCTGCTCCTTTGGGACTGGACGCCTCGTTGTCAGACAAGACTATCACATCAGGAGAGGGAGTGTGGCGCTCTTTCTCCACAACACTGCCATCACAAATAAAATGTAATGTCATGTACAATGGAATCATATTTATCATTTTGTTAGGTCATATACAGTGCAATGTAGATTTAAATATTACAGACCAGACCACACCAAAATGTACTATTAGATGTTTCGATATCTCAAAGTATTTTGTACGGTAACAAAAAAATAAATGATAAATAATATACTGTAATAACATATTTACACTTTATGGTTAAGTTACCTACCCTGAGATATGATCTACATGTCTAAATAACAATGCTATTATTTTTATAATACTTCATTCTTAATGCTGTATCTGTTACCTACATCTCTATTTAATCATTTTGGACTCATCTAAAATCTCTGTTTTTCTACTAATTAATTTAAACTTGAAGTGGCAAAAGAAGAGCATAATAGAATCATTTTATACAGTTACTGCAATCAAACTGGCTTTATATTTCTTGAGTCAAGGATTTCAGACTTCTGAATGGCCGTGCGCATTTTCTTAACAGCATGTGTTGTGTCAGTCACTTCTATAATGTCAGTCTATTATACTCCAACATCACAAAAAGGACTAAATTCACCCGAGGTCAATTAATTTTAAAGTTGACACCTAAACATGAAAATTAAATTGAGAGGGAAGTTTTCCTTTTTTTGTAAGTGAACAATGCAATTCCTTTTTTTGTGAGGCTGCCAAATGATACTGGCAGAGATATAGTTCATCTACATAAGCTTAATGAATGGACCACACAATACTCATAGGTCTTAGGTAAAGAATCTCCAAGCCTGGATTAATATTATCAGGCCTGTATTGAAACTGCTATTATTATTAAATAATTTTTCTGCTACTTCTGCTGCTACTACTACTACTACCACTAATAATAATAATAATAATAATAATAATAATAATAATATTTTCAGCCTTGTACTGACCCATGTGTAGCCGCACTGTGACAGTGCAGAGTGAACATTTCAGCAGTGTGAAAAGTTTTATGCAGCAGCATGTCATTTTTGCAACACAACTGCAGTTTGTAACAATGCTTTACAAAAGGTCTAGTTGAGGAACAAATACTTTTAACATCTCATTAAATAGCACTAATCTAAAACGCTTTTGAAAGCTTCCCTCCAGTGATGTGGAAAAGAAAATGAACCTGTTCAGTGCACTAATATAGTAAGGGGAAAGTATTCAGACTCTTATGCATGAAATATCAAACTAACAGGCGAAAAAGTATTCAGACACTACATTCAATTTAGGGCTGTTACTGAATTGAACCCAATTACACATTTAAAAAAGGAACTGGTTAAAAATTAATCAAAAATGTTGAGGGTCAATACATAGACCTTCCATTGCAAAGAGGGCCCAGTGGTGTCTTACTTACTGCAAAGACTAAGGAGACCACCTCACCAACAAATCCTCTCCACATTCTAGAGAGAGACTAGCTGAATCACAATGTGGTATGGAAATTCATTGGAAGACCCTACAGATGGAGGACAGCTGAGAAGATCATCAGGGTCTCTCTCCCCTCTGTCACGGACATTTACACCACACGCTGCATCCGCAAAGCCACCAGCATTGTAGATGACCCCACACACCCCTCACACACCCTCTTATCCCTCACACACTCTCTTCTCCCTCCTCCCATCTGGCAAAATGTTCTGTAGTATATGGGCCTCCACTGCCAGAATGGGAAAAAGTTTCTTCCCTCAGACCATCAGACTCCTCAATCAGAACTGAAACATAAACTGAACTGAATTTCTTCCTTCTTCTAACACAATGCACATACACACTGAACTGTTCTGCCAGAAACAAACAACTTACACCCCAACTGCCACTGTAAACACCCTTTGTTTATCATATACTGCACTTTCTCTGTCCTGGTGCTGCCATTATTTGCACAGTTATTACTGCTTATTATTCATTGCTGTCCACCTCTATAATTGCATTTTTGCACACTTAATGACTGATAGAATAGTTCTCATCAAATACCTAAAATACTTGCTTCAATCAAAACTTCATTAAATTAAATCAGGAGTTACTGATGGAGATTCTCAAATCCATGCAAAAGCTGGAAGCACCGCGCAGAAATCTGGAACTGAACCTGTGTTTTTCTAAACAGCTCACAAACCTTTTTCTAAAACAAAAGTACGTTTTACAAACAAAACAAATCTTGATATTATTTCATCCTTTTATGTTTGTTTGTATTTGTTCTAATGTTCACTTGTGTATATTCTGGCAGAGATAAATAGCTTTAAACAGTTTGCTCAGGAGCCTAAGAACTTTTGCACTGTGCTGCAGTGTTGTGGTGTTTCTGTTTTTGTTCTTGTGTTTTGTACTGTGTACATGGCTGAAATGACAATACACCTACTTGACCTGACATTCTCAATTAATCAGCTTAGTGATTAGTTTGCAATTAGAACGATAAACAGGGAATCTGGAGAGAGGGAGAGGAAACCCCCACCTGCAGGATCTTATTAATGTGCGCATATTTGTAATTACAACTTGTATAAAAAGTCTTGTATATAAAGTAAAATTAAATGTCTGCTGTTATAAATTATACATACATGATCACTTGATTAATCACCAAAATAAATGCTACATTATTCCATTACTGATGTTATCAATAGAGACAGAGTTAATACACGTACACATACATGTAATGTTAATACACGTTCTACATGTTCTACATTTCAAATGAGAAATGCTCTTATGCTCTTGTAGAGCAAACTACACCTATACCTCATCATTATGATTCCATTGGTTGGGTCAGGCGCTTCCTCAAAGACAACATTATTAAATCATGCTCAGAGGGAAAAAAAAAACGCAACAAAGAGCTTAAAGTGCAGTGCAATTAATTTCATAATATGCTAGTGTAAAATTCAAGGAACCACAACTGTCACAAAAAGTTACAAAAAGATGCTTGTATCAGCCACAAGAAAGTATTAATCACTGGTGCATCCCAAGTCCGGTTGATACTCAGGGTTTGGCTACACAAGACCACTCTCTAACTCTAGCTCACCTCCTCTTGGCACTCATGTCCACGGGCTCATCACTGATGTTCTCCTTGCCACTGCGGCCCATCAGTGAGTGGGCCATGGCTGGGACTCTCAGGCTGCCGTTCAGTTTCTCCTCATAGGTAGTGTACCCCAGTGCTGTGTGGCTGCTGGCCCCCGCTCCCCGTAGGTCTGCCAGTGCCCCTGAACCACCCTCCAGACCACCCAAGTCCTTGCGTTTCAGCAGAGCCAGCATCTTCAGCCGCTCCATGGCCTCATGGCCCTCCACCTTTAGCCTCTTGGGCAAAACATCGTCCTGTATTCGGCCGTGTTCCTCTGATGGCTCCAAGCCCCGCTTGAGCAGGTTCAGCCGCAGTGCCTCCTCACTCATGCGATCCATCCTAGACAAGACAACACACACACACACCGCGGTCAAAAAATTTTTCTATTTTCAAACATAGAATGTGAAATGTATTTTTTAAATTGATTTAAAACCCTCATCATTTCATTTCTGCCTCCTACTAAAGCCCACTAACCCGTAATAAATTAAATTACAAGCAACTTCGTGGAAAAGTGATACATTTTAGAATACAGCTTGTTTCATCACTCCCTTGAGACATGATGCATAGATATTAGCATAGTGGATTTTATAATGCAGAAAATATGTGGCACACAGTGAACATTCTTCACAATAATACCTTCGACCTCCTGGGATCATGTAATAATCTTTTCTCATCAAGATGGAAATATGTTCTTATTCTTTATTATTTAATTCTTCACAAACAATAAAGTGTTAACAAACAAAGCCCGGCTTAAAGTGTACCTTGAATTTGCCCCATGAAGTGTTTGCCCCAAACATTCCTCATGTATAGGCACTTATTCTTGGACCCCTAAAGAATATGTAAAAATAATATTGCAAAATAAATGCAGCTGACAAAATGAATGTATTTGTGTAGGTTACCCTCATGCCAACAAAACAGATCTGACCTGTCGAGGCATAGAGCACACAAGACCTCTGAAGGTAGGCTGTGATATCTGGTACCAAGAGCAGCAGGTCAAATCATTCCTGAACAATTTTTGTAGAGTGGCAGAGTACATTATCTTGCTGAAAGAGGCCATTGCTATTAGGGAATTCTGTTGCCATGTTTAGGCAGGTGGTACATGTCAAAGCAACACCCAAAATTTTCCAACAGAACATTGCCCAGAGCAACATACTGCCTCTTTCCAGAGTGCATCCCAGTGCCTTCCTTTCCCCAGGTTAGGAGGTGACACACACACACACAGACATCTACATGATGTAAAAGAAAACGTGATTCATCAGACTAGGCCACCTTTTTTCCCCCTGCTCCAAGTTCTGATGCTCATGTGTCCATTTTAGGTATTTTTGGCAGTGGACAGGGGTCAGCACGGGCACTCTGACTGGTCTGTGGCCACACAGCCCCATACACGGCAAGCTGCAATGAACTGTGTGTTCAGACACCTTTCTATCATAGCCAGAATTAACTTTTTCAGCTATCTGTGCTACAGCAGCTCTTCTGCGAGACTAGACTAGATGGGCTAGTCTTCACTCACATACATGAGTCTTGGGCGTCCTTTAACCTGTCGATGGTTCCGCAGTTGTCCTTCCTTGGATCATTCTAGTTACCTGTACTGGGAATGGACCCACTAGACCTGCTTTGTGGTCAGACATAGTCGTCTAGACACCACAGTTTGGCCCATGCCAAAGTCTCTCAGATCATTACTCTAGGCCATTTTTCCTACGCCCACCACATCAACTTCAAGAACTGACTGTTCACTTGCTACCCTATATATCCCACCCCTTGATAGGTACCATCGTAATGAGATAATCAATATTGCTCCCTTCACCTTTCAGTGGTTTTAATGTTGTGGCTGGTTTACTTGTTTCTACCAGAAAACGTTTCTCACAAACCCTGCTCCTAGAGATCTACATTCATATTGAGTTTTCCTTCAACCCTAACTGCCCCCATCCAATCCACTTACAGATGTGTGTTAAATTTAGATTTAAACCAGCATGAAGGTAGATCTATAAGAGGAAGGTTGGTGAACACTGCCTTAAAATGTAGAGCTAATAATTTAACTTAGATTTGTCTACCAAGGCAAAGTCTCACAGACAGCAGAGAAAAATCCAGTACAGTTGGTCCTCCTGTCTGTTACTGTTATTCTGACACAAGCTGCCATGTCTGCTCTGAACCCCCTCAAATCTGTCTCAGTCCTCACCACGGCACCCTGACAATACCCTGGTTTGGTGCTCCTTTTTTCAAGCTGCCCTGATGTTGACCAGAGACAAGATCAGAAAATCTGTTTTAAGAAACAGAATGTTATCAAGGATGCAGTGGCATCAGTAAACACCACTGTAAATAGCACCAGGCTGTGCCCTCTGAGTTCTCTAATTAGTTAGAGGGTTTACTAAACAAACTAAGTTTAAGACGTTCAAGTCCAATTATTTTGGTTGATTAAATGGTATAATTCATTCTGAGTGGACTGACGTGGAGACAGCATTAGTGACAGAAACCAAACACTTGAAGCCATTAACGTCTCTAAAAGCCACCTCACAGAGATAGTTTGAGAAGACTTTTGGCTAAAACATTTTTAGAAATCTGAGCTGGTACATTTCTATAAAAACGCTGCACATTTCAACAAATGAATTATGCAGTAACTTGAGAAATATGTGGAATTCCCCTGGAAGAAACCCCTTGATCACAGACAGGCCTATCTACACATATATTGAATATATGTCTTAACACATACAATTTGATGCGATATACGCATGCTCCTAAAATCTCTTTCAACCAAGTGTCAGAAATCACATAAGCACATTTGCAAGAGAGCATTTACACATCTCAAATTGCATTCTGAAAATTGCTTACTTTTTATAAGCCGATTATGAGTAATTGTGGACAGTGAACTCACTGATCTGATCGATAAAGTTACCTCTGACTCTTTCCCACGGCTGGAAAGCTAATCAAATGTTCTGACTGCTGCTGCACTGGGGTTCTGAAAGTACACCAAGCTGAAGGCTCTCAAGAGGGACCAGTAATACAGAGTGTTCCAAAATCATATCAGAAATCACAGCATATCCCTGGACTTGTCAGTGCTACCTTCCTTCAAAGGAAGAACAGACATAAGAAGCGATGGATGAGATGATGTACAGCCAGATAAAAATGGACAGATGGATGAATAATTCAAATTATAATGAAACTCCCTATGGAGCAAAATATCACATTTTTCTAACACATGACCACATGTGAACGCTTCTGGTATCTTCACCGCTCTCATGCAGTAAGACTTGGAGAGCTACAGCTGCTGAAGGATCACTTATTGCTCTGCAGGTTCTGAGATAGTCTTAAAGGAATAGTTTGGCAAAAAAGTCAAATTTATCCAATTTTCCCTTAACACTGGAGCTACAAAGATAACAGGTAAGCTTATATCCCCTCAGTAGCACTAATTCAACTGGAGGCCAAACTTGAACTTATTGCACATGTATCAAATCATATGGTAACATGGTCATTTAAAATAGACCTGCTCATGTAGTTTCCGACACTGTATGACATGCCGTCTATAAAATGGACAAAAGCACAGATAAACATTCAGGCTTCACAGTGGCTGCTACTATAGTTTTAGCTATTATTTTCAATTGTGTAATGTATTTACAGTACTGTGCAAAAGTCTTAGGCACCTATGCAAATTGTTTAAAGCCATTTTTCTCAGTGCGTGATGTGTCTTCCTGCTGGCAAAGTTAACATTCAAAGAAATACAAACAAACAAGAAAGAAGTAAAGAGTACCAAGATTTGTTTTGTTTGTAAAAAGTAGATGATATTTTGTGAGCTGGTGAGGAGAACACGGTTCGGTTCCAGATTTCTCCTCGATGCCTTCAGCTGTTGTTTGGATTTGCAGCTCCTGATTTAATTTAATGAAGGACTGATTAAGTCGACCCAGGTTTCTGAAGCGACACACTGATTTACTGTACATGAAATCATAAAATTACTGTATGTTATTTGTATTTCTTTAGTTTTATTTAGTATATTGAGTAATATTAATGTAAAAAAATACTCACTGCTCATCTTTTGCACAGTACTGCAAGTCCTTTAAAAAACAAAGAAGATAATGACTTGGCTGATTCAATACATTTGGGGTGGGACTGTAGTCCAAACCACATTTGTCAAGACAAGACAAGTCCAAGACTATGACTAGTTGAGACCAAGTCAAGACAGAGACTAAAACTGGTACTACAATGCAGTGTGGGTAAGCTCGCAGTAACGTGTTTCCGTCATACGTAATCTGGTGTAGCTTAATGAGAAATATGTGCATTACCATTTAGTAACCACTATGTGAGGTGACAAGAAAAAACAAACTGTTCATTGCAATGAGATAAGTTAGCTAGCTGACTAATTTACACAGCAAAAAAAGCACTTGAAGTTTCACTTATTCTCTTAAGACCCTTGATTTTGACTATTTTATGTAAACCAACCTTGGGTTCTTTGAAAGGTTCTACACAAATCTAACTTGTTACAATAAATATGTTTTTTTGCAATGCAACTGGTTAAGATTTTTTAAGAATTGTTAGGCTTAGGAAAAATAAATGTAATTATTAGTAAATGTTAGCAGATCTCAGCCCTCCTCTTCCATTGAAATACCAAACTTACTGATTCTCTCTCAGCCAGTCAGCTTCCTACTTTCCAGTGACACACACGCAGGCCATGGTTGCAATCACACACGTAACTGCATGCACACACATGCGCACGAACATACACAGCTCTGGGCACTCTGCCAGTCGACACAGTCCTCACACGCCTCCAGCAGCTCAGGCACTACGAATAAAAGGAGGTGCTAAGATGGAGGGATGGTAAATGACAGAATCCGACATTTCACGCGCACACAAACACACAAACACACACACACACACACACACACACACACGCACGCACACAAAAACACAAACACAAACACAAACACACACACACACACAGGCACATATGATGCTGTACACATGGACGCTGCCATCACTTAAAGCAGCCCAGTGCTCATTTTAAATCAACATGTCACCATGCAGGCTTTATCCAAGCTCCAGGCATTTGAAAAGTACTTATAGCACTTATATGTGTAATTAGAAGTGACGTTACAAAACAGTGCACTGACCCACATTAAACACTTAGCCAAGGTAATTTCAAATTGAACATTTACATTCATGCATTTGGCAGATACCCTTATTTTAAAACTATAATCTTTTGCCACAGCAACTTAAGCAAAGTAGCATTAGTAGTCTTGCCCAAGAACAAAAAGCCCCACACACACTAAACCAACCCAAACTTGGGTAACTGTTGGTTGTAGAACATAATATCCTCCATTCACTCTGGTTTACTGGGCTTATAACCCCAACCTTACTATGTGGGTAACTGTTGTAGAATGTTTGGTAGATTCAAGCTTACTGGTTTAGTATTTGAATTATTTGAATCCCTCATCATCATAATAATTCATATTTTCAAGTTTAAAAATATAGTTTAGAAATAAAGGATTGTGCTTAATGTCAATTCTGCTTTTGCTGTGACTTCGACTTGGTACAGAGAACCGATAAATTCCACTAGTACTGGTATCAGATCCCAATATCTGGAAACCCTATTTGATACTATAAAGCAAGAGTGCCTTAAGAGACCACTGGTATCAGAATGGTATTCAGCATTGCGGCCCTCAGTTCATACATCTGTATCAGGAAAGCAAAAGGTGTATCACTGCATCCTTAATAATCTGTGGTGTGTGTGCGTAAATGTGTTTGTGTGTAGGCTATTCAGGAAAGGGAGAAGAAAGAAAACTGCAGCATGATTAAGCTCATTTAGCAGCCTGAATCACTTTACTAGTGGAGCGCCACACAAAGAAACATCTACACAGAAACACAAGTCATGCCAGGGTGTGTGTGTGTGTGTGTGAGGATCCTTTGTTAGCTCCGACCACCCCCACCCCCTTGGCATGCAGGCATGTACTCTCTCACACACGCAGACACACTTTTCACCCTCTCGCTCTTATTATGTCACATATGGGCCTACTCATACACAAAGACACTCTCCAAGACTAATACGCACTCACACACACACACACACACACACACACACACACACACACACACACACACACACACACACACACACACACA
>JBBPCZ010000007.1:8923232-8935295 GCA_037974445.1 Brycinus macrolepidotus
GGGAGAGAGGGAGAGGGAGAGAGAGAGAGAGAGAGAGAGAGAGAGAGAGAGAGAGAGAGAGAGAGAGAGAGAGAGAGGCGGAGGGCAGGGCTCAGGCAGAGGTCAATTTAGTCTCATAGCGCTCCTTTAAGCTGAGCTATTGTGTAACAAAGCAGCTCATGACATGGCTGAAGGAAAAAACACGCACACACTGCACTGCCCAAGTACAGGACAGGACAGAACAGCAAGCCACAGCTAAAGGGAGAAAACCAGCCACCCACCTTGAGGATCCACTCCTGTTCAAACAATTCACATTTCATATTTCAGTGTACACATGTTTGGCAGATGCTGAGTAACTTACAGTTCAATCATGTAACAGATGTAGGTGAATGTAGTGTTAGGAGTCTTGCCAACTGACTCTTAGCATATTGTGCACGCCTAGCTGGGTGAAATCAACCCCCACTCATCTGCATGGAAGGACAGGAGTGTTACCAACTACACTACACAAACTGCATCTTCACATTCTGCAAAAGACACGTCAAGAGCCTGGGAGCGGCTGATGCTCCTCAGAATGTTTCATACATTCATTAACCTTTAACGCTGATAGTCAAGAGCTACACATTCTCTGCATGGGTGCCATTTCAGAACAACACAGTCATGGCAGGTGAGTAAGAACATGTGCAGAGAGGGCACAATGGATTCACTGTGGTTTCTTTTCTACAGTGCAAGTACACTAAATCACATGGTACAGTAATGATGAGAAAGCCTCTTCTTCACTACTTTCAACCACAAGCACATTAATTCAAAATCAAATCCAATTGCACAGAAGGAAGGGCGGGGGTCAGGGAGGGTGATGAGGAGCGTGGAGGAAGTGTAATCTGATCACATATGAATGAATGAATGAATGAATAAATAGTACGTAAGAAGACCAGTCACCAAATCTAACTGGATCTGGCATGAGCACCAGAGCCTCCACCTGATCGCATCACCATTTACCAAATCACACATACCCACACCAAGGCTGCATCTTACATCGTTTATTATTATTGCAGTGCCAGCCTTTGCAATACTGATACAGCAGGTGGCATCAATATGCAAATGAACCCTAACTAATCACACTTTTTTAGCGTGCTCTGAACATCATAGCCAGCTCCAGATGACCTCCTGTGGGTGTGTTGATGAGTCAAGGTTTTCAGATGATCCACTAAACATTAAAACGCTCGGTTCTATGTACCAGCTGACTCTTGTTTCTGCTGAAGTGTCTTTAGACTCTAGCCTATTTGCACTAGCTTAGGGATGTGCTTTCAATTAGCACTTTGTAAGTCACTCCGGATAAGAACGTCCACTAAATGCCATCACTGTGAATGTGTCAGGTTTATCGATGCATTCTAATAAACTGCAAGGCGACCAAGACATAAAACAGTCACTTTGTTGATATTGTGCTGCCCTGGCCAACACATACACATATCAGCAGACTGACATAGGCAGGCTAATAGATTGGAGTACAAAGAACGGAGGAGCGAATCTCAGCACTGTTTTATTACACACACACACAAACTCACACACACACCTCTACTCCAGCCTACATCTGAGCAGGCAGACTTCCCCAGAGGGGATCTCACCTGAGAACAAACCACAGGGAAAGACACCAAGGATGGGGAGAAGAGAAGAAGGGGAATGGCCATGCAAAGCATGGATTACCACTGGGAGCGAGCAAGTGAGAGAGAGAGAGAGAGAGAGAGAAAAAAAGGGAGAGAGAGATGAGCTCATCACGCAGCTTTACGCGTCTGTCTCCGTACTACAACACTTAAGCACAGGTCTTCATCAAACAAGGCAACAACTCCGGCCCAGGGGTTGCCATGGCAACCGGTACGTCTATTTTTAGACAGTACCACTAATCAATTTAATTTCTGCGGTAGCCCAAGGCAAACACACAGGGATGGAGAGACTGGCCTCGGACAGAGAGAGCAAAAGATGGAAACAGAGATGAAGATGAAGAAGAATAAGAAAAGACGAGCGAGATGAAGAAAGCCAGGGCTCGGAAAGGGTTAAACCAAAAACAGAGAATTCCCAAAAAACAAAAGCGGGGCATTCTGTCCGAGGCTCGGAGATGCAGGGAGCTGCGGAGCCCAGGCCTTCACCCGCAAACATACGACACCTAAACAGACAAATCAGCAAACGTGCAAATTGAAGCTGCACAATACACTGTTAACTGCTATTGCAATGTTGGCCCTTGCAAAACCAATATCGCAGAATCTGTAATATGCAAATGAGGCCTCATTTTTCAATCCATAAATGTTTTACTGTGTCCCGCAAGCATCCTACACAACCTGAGACGATCCAGATGAGTTTCTGAGTGTTTATATACGTACCAAGTCATTTGCTTGATCCATTGTGCGCAAGGTTTTAGTAAAAATAAACAAACAAACAAACAAATAAATAAAAAAATGCAGGCTTTTAATCAAATTAAATCAAGAATTCACTAACAGGTCTTTAATAGGGATGTAACAACGCACTGAAACATTGTGATATTGCAAAGAAAAGATGTGACAATGTACACTGTGAAGAAAGGATCATCTAATCTAATGAATCTAAACTGCACTTATTGAACATCAAATTTTGCAAACAATAAAACAACGAATCACTCAAATGCCTCTCTCCTCCTGCCTCCCACCTTTAATCCCCACATACACTTGAAATTGTCATGACTTTATTAAGACACTTCTACTGGTAATAAAAGGGAAAAATAAAATCAATACATTTATTACAATTTTATTATTTATAGTAAGAAACATTTTCCTAATTTAAGAATTTGATGTAGTATGTAAACACTATTAAACTTTGAAAAGATAACATTACCCTGAAAGTTCATCGAGTCCATGCATGGAATCTAAGCTCCAAAAACAGTCCACTCTGAATTCACTGCATTCATGATGTTGCAAAAAACAATGTATTTAGATATATGCAGGAGGTTCTCTGCATAAACTGTCAGCGGTTCCAGCACAAAAATACACTTCTGCTACTTTCTCTCGTAAAAAAACTAAAAACTTAAAGAAAAACCCAAATGTCCGCGGGCATGTCAGGTAGATTTTTGCAGCGTCTCTCTAGAATCACATACAAAATACACACCTGTCATGTTTTCACTCCTAAAACTAAACAAAACACCCGCAAAGAAAGCATCCCAAAAATGTTCAGCTTTGCTGACTAATCTCCACATCACTGTATTTGCCAGTAATGTTTGGGCTTCTGTTCACACAAAAGCCACTCCTGGTCATTTCCCGGGGATTGTGCTAGGTCTCATGCAAAAAAACTGTCCCGTCAACAACCCCCCAAAAAATTCTGCGCTCATACTTAACCCTTTGTTGTTTAATTACTGTTGAATTCCCAGGTAAAAGCACATCTCAATATTTCTGGCAGGGTGACCAATCACAGCTTCAGGTGAGTTACTGGGTGTTCTGATGAATCAAGGTCTTCCTACAACCCAACAACAGTCTCATTTTTAACCATAAAAGGTTTTGGCGAATCGGTGCATGAATGGGTAAGGCTTTAATTGCTGTAGTCAGAATAAGGAGGCATATTTAAACGTGCTGGTTCACAAAACTATGATTTGAAAACGTTTTTGTAAGTTATCTCCCATTTATGGACTGTATGAATGGGGGAGTAGAGGTACCATTTGAAACAATTTTTATTTCTGGGAAAGTGATGAAATGAGCCCTTATCATCAAAGGCATCGCAGTCACAATATGTGGCAGTAAACTTGCAATACTGACATGCTGCCCATAGGCTCTAGTCTCGGTAGAAGACTGTGCCTGAATGACCATATATAGTTTTGATGTATTCAAATTATGTTCAACAGAATGTGAGACTACCAAATCCTGACACCAGTATCGTAAACTGAATCAAACTGAATGATGGGTTGAGTGGATTATTACACCATTAATGTTAAATACACTTAAATTGTCATTTTAACCATATAGATGCTCCACAACTCGCTCTGGGTCACAAAACCAGTTTCAGTACCAATCTGGGTAACACAGACTAGGTGCTTTATATGAAAGGGGACTGATATCTTTGTGTGCAACAGCCTAAGGTAGCCTTGTCATTCTGGTGTGTAGCAGCACATTAGGCAGGCCACTGCGGGCCTGGACTCCAAAATGGGCCTCCTGTTTTCGATTAAGCGTGCGAGAGAGCGAGAGGGATTAGGACTGATCCCAGACACTGGAGGGGCGGGGGTGAAGAGGGGTCATATGATCAACTGTAAGTTTACACTTGAGGACTGCGTGTGCGTGTGCGCGCGCATGCACGGTGGAAGTGGAACAGCTGTATGTGTCCTGTATGAGCAATGATCAAATGTGGCACATTCCAATGACATGAGAGACTCTGACTTTAAACCCCAGTTCAAGTAGGCAGAGGGAGAAAGGGAGAAAAGGGGGGGAGGAAAGAGGGGGAGAAATCCCTGCTGTCACTACGTTGCTCGCGCTCCTGTTCCTTTAAGACCCGCCATTCACTAGTCTTTGTCTTTTCATACCCACAGTGCCAAGCACAGTCAAAAAAAGCACGGTCCAGTTCAGGCCGGTTTCTAACCTCAGGACATGGAATTATCCCTCGACATAGCCATTAGTGGTCAGGACATTGTGCATACACACACATACACACACACACATCTGTGTGCATTAAGGGTAAAATAAAATTGGAACTGGCCCTTTAAGGAAAACCTCAGAGCTAAACTTTAGCCCTCAGGGCAGCCCATAGCTTAGACAGCAGCTTATGTTTCAGAAAAAATAAAATAAAAACAACTACAGTCTGATATGGTGAGAACGAGAGGAGGTTTTGATTTAAAATTCATTTAAAGCCAATATGTTTTTTAAAAAATCATCTTAAAACAAAATCTAAGACTTCAAGGCAACCACCAAAAATCTCAAACCACTTCATATATAGTACCAAGCATTAAAGCATCTTAGGTTACACACTTGCTGATGTCAGTCAAACAGACATTTAGGCTAGACGCTCTAAATCCAGCTTATGGAATCTATCGATGATCATTCTGAGGGCAAGAGGCTGTAAATGTAGTTTCTCCCCGTAAACTCTTCATTCGTTTTCCTGGTCTGTTGTACGTGGAATCTAACAAAGGAAGCCTTGTTTACATCATGCTATCCATAACGTACTTTCTTTAAACTGTACTTACAGCTTTAAACTACCCAGTCAGTATGTGGGGTTATTCTATTGGATTATGTATTGTATAACCAAGTAGGCATTCACAAAATAAGATTTTCCTGCAGTCACCAAGTTTACCTAGAGCATTAGATCCACTGCACAGCAGTTTCACTCATGCACATCTCTGGCATTTTTCAACAGCATGCTTTTACAAACACAATAGCTTTCCTTCCAGGCACTGCCATACACACAAACACACATAAATCTGTAGGTGTGATCTCAACTTGGTCAAGATGTTTTTTCCTGACATCTGTTAAGTTGGAACAAAAAAAAAAACAATTTTTTTTTTTCTTTCCTAACTACAAATAGTTTTAATACAACTATTTCTAGAGCACCTTTCATACGAGTGGCAGCTCAAAAAGACAGAAGATATACAGTAATTCAACAGTAATAAAGGATTAAAGTTTTGTGATTTCTCCTATAACTAACAGCACTGAAAAGTTAATTTAAACACACGAAAGTTGAGTAACACTCAAAATAAAGAAAAAAATTAAAAAACATCAAAACTGATAAATACAACGATTTTTATTCAGTGTTTTACACACTGTACTAACTTAAACAAGACTAACGATGCTCTCTTTGTAATGAAAAACTGAATTGGTTAAACTGCTAATGATTCCCACAATATGCTCAGAAAATCATATTGCATCACAATTTATATGTTTAGAAAGACTGAAAGTCCAGTCTGGCTGATTCCAAAAAGCAGGTGGTATGAAGAGAAAGTTCACTTGTTTGGGAACTTGTTTCCCAGTGAGATCTGGATGTTAAACCACAGGGTTAAAGACTCAATCATCCAATGATTCTAAAAATATGCGCATAATGATACAGCTTCTTTCTGTTCAGTTTTCAGGATCTACTTTATAGTGGGAGCTCATACCAGACTTGCCTTTCAGATCAAGTTGAGAACTAGAGAAGAGCTCAGACTCGTCCTGTAGAAGCAGTCAGTGTGAAGAGAAACCAGGCTCAACTTGGTCTGCGACATAACCTGGATGCTGACTCAGCTGCCTCAAGCCTTTCTGAAATACACCTGAGAAAATTATATTTAAAAACTTGTTTAGCTGAGCAGTATTTGTTTTTAAAAGCTAATATTAGTATATTCATACATAAATAATATTAACACAGCAAATAGTGATTTTATGTATGTTTATGTATTTGTTTAATCATTCCCAGACCTCTTGTCATAGAAACTAAGTATTACATTGTAATTCTCATCAAATACCTCAAATACCTGATTTGGCTCTACTGATACTTCATTAAATTAAACCAGGAGAGCTGCTGATGGGGTTTATCAAATCCATGCAAAGGCTGGAGGAGAAAGCTGGAACTGAACCTGTGTTCTTCTAACCAGCTCACAAAACTTCAAGTACTTTCTACAAACAAATTGTGATATTTTTAAACACTTTCTTGTTTGCTTGGATTTATTCTTGTGTATTTGCTGGCCCCTCACTGCTCAGATAAATGGCTTTAATCAGTTTACACAGGAGCCTACTCCACACAGTACTGTGTATATATCACACATTCGCTGCTCATTTTCTTAGGAGGCTTCATGAGACTCCACACCAAGATTACATTGCAAAACAAGTTCAGAAAAGACCAAAGAGGTCCGGCTGCTCCTCCAGCTCTGGAGAAGTTGCCAGGCTTGAAGGAACATCAGATGCAAGAGTCATATCCAGGCCTTAGTGTTCATTTAGGGGTGGGTGCACTCTGAGATTTGCCCACCAGCAGAAGCAGCAGCAGCACTATGAGGTGTAGTAAGAGCTAAGCAGCAGTGAGACCGCAGACTATGAACAAATCTCCAAACCCAGTCTACAGAATCCTTCCTCCTCTTGGGGGGGGGCTTCAAACCTTTGGACTGAATTTAGTCCCAGTACGACACAAGGTCCATTTTCAAAAACAGCAACAACAACAAGAAGAAAGCAAAGTGAAGAAAAAGTAAAGTATGAAGGAGGTGCTATTTGCTGTGAAAGTGGTGTTAAAATCCGTGCCAGGCCACTTTTCCTGCCAGCCTGCCTCCTTCCAACGATCAAGCCCACCATCACCATCGCAGTGATAAATAGGACATTACAAGGTAGCCATTTGCATGCTCTCGAAACAAGTTGAGGGTGAACACGTCTCCACTTACGTAAATGGCTGATGGTGTGATCTCTCCATTTCATCCCACAGCTCTGAGCCCCGAGGTCTGCCATCCACAACTTAACACACATCTCAGAGAATCAAAGTTACATTCTAATAAATATGTGCACTCTCGGTTTGACTGGATCCTAATTTAGCCACACATGCACACACACACACACACACACACACACACACACATATATATATTTATACACACATATACACACATATACACACACACACTCGGCCGTGTTTACAGCTACTGTACTTACGCAGCAGGGAGAGAGGGGCTCTTTTTTTGTAACCAATCTGGGTTTAACCCCAAGAGACACAAAAAGAAACAATGTAACGCCGCTCCGGAGGGTTCAAAGCGTTCCAGAGTCAGAAAATTGTTACAAAACTTGCAAGCACAAGAATCAAAAGAAGAAGAAAAAAACACATTTACATACTCGCATAAGCAGGGTGATCGGGTCTATTTAGTTCAGCAGGCTTGTCAACACCCCCTTTTTAAGAAACTAATACAAAAAAATCTCAATCTGTGAAAAAAAAAATCCCGTTACGACGTGCGTTAAGTGTTAATCACGCCTGTCCGTCGGGTACTCTCTGGAAACGTGCTTTTTAAAGAGTGGTTTCTTTCTCTTTCTGATTATTTAAATTATTATTATTATTATAAGGATCGGCTCTAGTCTATACGGGCCGCGGCTGCATCCTCGGTCTCACCTTCCTCGCCTTCAGCCCGCAGGTTGCTCTCTCTCGGGTTGCGTGTGGGGATGCTGAGACGCTGCCGTTACCTCCGGCCACTCGCAGTCCCAGGCACCGGCGAGCCGCGGAGGAGCCGATTGGCCTCGGCCGGGAACTAGGGCCCGCCCCCCGGCTCTCTGACTGGCTGGAGGCCGTGACGAACTCCCGTCCCTGTTTGTTGTCGTCTCGGCTCGGAGGGGGAGGAGGCAGGCGGAGGGAAGATGTGAATGGGGCCGCCGTGGATGAAGTGTTTTAAGGGACCGTGGACTAGACCGTGGGTTCATGGTCCTGACTAACGGTTCAGTACAGCTCGGCTTCACCTGATTAATACTTCACTGGGAGGTACACCATATAGACAAAAGTGTTGGGACGCTTGACCATTACACCAACATGGACTTTGATGACATTCCATTCAAATACATCGACTTTAATATTTGTCTATATTAAAGTCTATATCTATTTGTCCTTTGCAGCTATAACAGTTTTCATTCTTCTTGGAAGACTTTCCACAAAATTTTGGAGTGTTTCTGTGATTAGCCGTGGATTCATGGTCCTGACTAACGGCCTCACATGCTTAATACTTCACCGAGAGTTATCTACTGACCCTCACTGCTTTCCACAAGGGCCCCTCCTAAAGAATGAATGAGAATTAAGACTTCTAGGGGACCACGAGGGGAGCACTTGTTCACAGCTGACCCTCATGAATACTCCTGAGCTTTCAAAAAAGCAGCAATGTAACAGAAAAAACATTATATATACTATGGACAAAACTGTTGGGAGGCCTGACCATTACACCAACAGGGACTTTAATGACATTCCATTCAAATACATGGACTTTAATATGGAGTCGGTCCTCCTTTTGTGGCTATAACAGCTTCCACTCTTCTTGGAAGGCTTTCCACAAGATTTTGGAGTTTATGTGGGGAATTTGTGCCCATTCATTCTGTAGAGCATTTATGAGGTCAGACACTGATGTTGGATGTTGGACAAGATGGACCTCGCTTTATGCATTGGGGCACAGTCATACTGGAATAGTAAAGGGCAATCTTAACCCTTGTATGGTGTTCGGGTCTGTGGGACCTGTTTTCATTTTTTATCAAAAGAAAAATTATTTTTTCAAACTCAGATTCATTAGCCTTGGCTCATTTTCGGTGAAGAACATATATCAGAACACATTTTCAATGACCACTCACTGTACACCCACCCTACACATTTATATTACTTACAGGGTGTTTGGGTCCATTGGACCCGGGGCTAATAAAAGTGTGGAAAGTGTAGGTCCTATGTACCTTCACTCTGTCTTCCTCCTGTCTGGGGCTGCTGAGTGTGTGCGCGCGTGTGCGCATGTGTCCTGTTCCCTGTTCCCGCACAAAGTTGCAACATTCAAGCACCAACACCGTCTGCTCTCAAATTCCTGTGCCTTTTACCCTCTGTCTTGTGGAAACCAATCTTTATCTTCTCATACTCTGTCCCACCTGCAAATTGGGGGTGGGACACTATAAATATGGCTTTGTATGTGGTTCCTTATCACAACTGATCAAGATGGCCAAAAGATTCTCTCTTCAGAGGGCCTTGCAATTGATTTCGGAAGAGAGACAAGCTTTTGATGAGGATGTCGAGGGAGAGGTTGCAGAATGTGAGGATCACATTTCTGAAAATTCAGAGTCTGACAGTAACTTTGAAGAAGAAGAAGAGGATGAGGCTGAGCATCAACCAGCACCAAAACAAAATCAAGCAGCCCGTCAGCAGCCAGCTTCAGGATCAGAACAAGCCCGCCAGATAGAAAATGAAGAAATATGGATGTCATAAAATGGTGAAATTGAATGGTCGTCTTGCCCAAGAAATGAGCCACCCCGCATGGCTGCTAATGTGATAAGGATGCAACCAGGGCCAACACGGATGGCAGTTACTCATGTGCAGGACATCAAGTCTTCTTTTGAGCTTTTCATCTCAGATTCCATCAAGTCTCACATCCACTCATCCTCACGATATAGAAGAAACTGTTATTCATCAGACCAGTCCACCCTTTTCCACTGCTCTACTGATGCTCACATTCCCATTGTAAGCACTTTCAGCAGTGAACAAGGGTCAACATGGGCACTCTGACCCGTCTGTGGCTACGCAGCCCCATACACAGCAAGCTGTGATGCACTGTGTTCCTGAAACCTTCCCATCAAAGGCAGCATTAAGTTTTATCTTCTGTGGGATCAGACCTAATGGTCTGCATACTAGTAAAACCCCACAAAACCAGCTGTCTTGGAGATGCTCTGACTCAGTCTTCTAGGCATAATTTAGCACTTAGCAAAGTCCCACAAATCCTTACGCTTGCTCACTTTTTCTGCATCCAACTCATCAACTTCAAGAGCTGATTGTTCACTTTCTGCCTAATACATCCCCACCCCTTTGACCAGTGCCACTGAAACAAGGTAAGATTTATTCACTTAACCTGTTTTACTGTTATAGCTGATGTGTACACTACAGTCCAAGTTGTTGGTCCTTTTCAATAAGTTCTTAATAAACAATACCTTTACTAAAACACAAATGAAATAATTACAACCTAGCCATGTTAGAGAAAAAGGTTACTTTATTTTAAAATAGTTTGGCATTAGGAATACCAAACGTTGTAAAACATTTTAAAGCAACATGTATATAAAATAAGCAACATAGGTGACCTATGAAACAAAAACAAGTGAAAAAAAAAAGTGGACAGAAAATATTTACAATGACAAGAGAAAATCTAATTACAATACTGGATAACTGAGAATACTTGTACTAGAAATTCCAAAACAAAAACAAAAACACTGCATGACAAAGCTTACTAAGTGCTTAACACCAGTGTTCAACAGCACTGCCAATCAGCTTTACACCTAGCTGAAATGGAGCTGCATAACTGCTGACCACCCATGCAGCCAGTGCTGTGGAACTCCAAACCTGTTGATTTGTAGTTGAGTTGACTGCAGTTGCTGTAAAGCGTGGGTGTCTGAGCTAACTGCATTTGAAGCAGAGCTGTCCATCATACATCAACACTATGCTAATAGGAACAGGCAACAGAGTTCTGTGCTGGTTGGAAAATCATAAGCCACTGTACTGGTGGACTGAGTGTAGTATGGGAGTACAGCTCTGCTATGTAGTGTGGAAAATACACCAATATCGCTAGACTGGTGGATTATATTGGTACTATGGAGTGTTCTGATTAAGTGTGAGCTATTACTAATGCATGAAAGGCAACCAGGCCTAAGAAAAGTAAATGGAGTGATACAATAAACCATATTAACATATAAAAACATATTAACATGTTTCAGAAGTTACACAAACAGGAAAGGTATAATAAAAAATGCAAGTTTAAAAAGAAGTTTGATTGTCCCTTTATAACAGTATAATACCTATTAATAGATACCTCAGGATATCTGCTTGTGATATAAAGTGATAGAGAATTTAGTGTCAACATAAATTAGATAAAGCAATCCTGGGATTGTATAAAATATACCCTTGCCAAGCTGCTGTGAGGTCTTACCCCACTGGAATATAAAATGATTGCATAATTCCCAAGTACAGCATAACTACAAGAGTCAAAAAGCAACCAAAAATAGATTATGTAGTACATGAAGAAATAGCTGTATGTATTAGTTGTTACTTCACTTATAGCTACCATTGTTTGTATATTTGCTTATAACAATTTGATCATATTATATGAAGTGATAACTAAAGTAGTTTTCCTTGAACCCATTTCCCTTGATTGCAATTCACAATGGGGGAATTGTGTGAAAAACTTTGAACTATAGGTGTTAGTGTATAGTGCTAAACAACCTGACCATGGCTGTTCCACATCACTTTTTGAAGAATTTCTTGTTGAGGAGAAAGATAAGGAGATTGACATTCACTTTGGCCTTATCAAACATCTTCATCACAGCAACACCTTCATACTGGAGCTGCAGCAAGTCCTACACACACACACACACACACACACACACACACACACACACACACACACACACACACACACACACACACACA
>JBBPCZ010000007.1:8936732-8947504 GCA_037974445.1 Brycinus macrolepidotus
CACTCACACTCACACTCACACTCACACTCACACTCACACTCACACTCACACTCACACTCACACTCACACTCACACTCCTAATCCTATGCTACATTTGTCAGGATATTTGTCAGCATAAAAATAAAAAGAAAGGATACCGTCTTCAGCTACACACATCAATAATGGTTTATGAAACAGGAGTATAAACCTTTGAAAGGGAACAGGAGTGTATGTTTGTACCTTGGCGATGAGCTGTAGGATCTGAGTCTCAGAATCTGGCGGGGTGAGCACTCCCAGAGCCTCCAGCCTCCTTAGGCTGCGCTGGATCTTACGCTTTTTCTCCTCCAGAGTCAGGCTGCTGTCGGCAATCAGAGACTGATTCCTCTTCATTTTTTCTGGGGTGCGAGCATCCCGCTGTGCCCTGCGGTGCATCATCCAGCCATGCTGCACCTCCTAAGCACACACACATACACACACAAAAAAAAAAAAAGATTAGTGTTTGGCCAATTTTGCCACCTTCTCACCTGTGTGTACTGAGAGTAGGGATGAAAAGACAGCGAGAAAGAGAAGTGAGAGGCAGAGGCAGAGCAGCAAGGTGTGTTCTGTGTACCTGATCCTGAGAGACAGAGGATCGCAGAACCTCACTCAGTGTGTCTCCAGGCTGAGCTCTGATCACATCGATTATCAGCTGCTTGGTGCTGGAAAACAACAAAGATAAATAAAAAAAAAACATATACCTGACACACTGTCAGCCTAGGAGCCGTCTATATAATACCCACACTATCACGGTTTGTAGTTTGTCTCTTCAAGACAGGAGGCATTGACAACCCCTCAGCCTTACCTGAGCAGAATGCCTCGGGCGTCAGGTTTGTCATCTGTGCTTTTAAAGATGTCAAACTTGTTGGTGAGCGTCAGGGACACTTCCATCTTGTTGTACTGCTCCAGGTTTGGGTCTGCAGTGTTGATAACCCCTTCCCCTGTGTCACCATTAAAAATAGAAGTTTAAAATAGCTGAAAAGTATATGAATCATATACAGTACATTCTTATGCACTTGAAATGCCTTCAAACTTCTGTAGTAGTTTAATCAGTTCTTTAAATATCATAAATAGCCAAATTTAATGTGCACTATAAAGAAGCAGTGAAAGAACATTTTGAGATTTTCAAAAAAGGTTAAACTATTCTGAGAACAGTGTCATGAAAATAAGGGTAGGGTGGATTTCTGAGGACAGACTGACCGACGAGGGCTTGCACAGAGGGCACCTTGCCCAGGTCCCTTAGCAGCACGAGGAGAGGGTCATTTTGTTCAGGACACAGTGCGTCCTGGTGCTCCAGCAGCAGCTACACTCAGACACAGGAACAATCACCAAAGTTAGTAATTCTATTTTTCCAGATATTGAATACGTTTATGGAACAGAAATACAGGCAGACCCTATGGCAGGAAAACACAAATATAGTACATAAAAGTATGTGAATAAAGAGTGAGTAGGAAAGGTTTACACCTTGTGCGTGTTGATGAGCTCGCCAATAGAAATGTAGATGACAGGCTTGTTGAGGATGACCATCTCTGAGTACTCGTCAATGTTAAAGCGCTCCTCAGGCTCTGGAACATCACACACTGCATGCAGGAACCTCCTGTGAGAAGAAAGTAGTAGCTCCAGACGATAGGCCCAAAGATCCTACTTAAATCATGCAAGTTCTAACAGAAAAATTTAACATGTGAAAATATGGTTCACTGTCCAACACTTCACCTGAACTTGGTGTGTGTGTGAGTAATGTAGTCATTGAGGGCACGCAGATGCGCAGAATCTCCATGGAAGTGTTTGTGCGCTGCGCTGTGCTGCAGGATTCGGGCAATGGAGCCAAGCGTTCGCCGTTGGTCAGGCAGAAGAGCAGAACCCACCCCAAACTCAACCACATCAAAGCCATCCGGAGCCACCACTGCTGGATTCATGTAGCGGTAGTACACAAGGTTCCCTACAATCTGACCACATCAATACAATCACAACCCATGTGCACACACATTCATTCGTCACGTCCAAAATAATTCTCTCTAATCATCAAACTATAATACAAAACCAGACAGTTGAAGATTACTTAAAAAAGGTAGGAGAGGACAAGATGACCTTGTTTACCTTATACATGTCGTCCTCACTGGCCTGAGGAAACTTTTCATGCAGGGAATCTCTCAGAACCTTGGCAGTGTAGCGCAATCCATAGCTAACATATAGAAAGACACAGAGAAAGTCATGAGTACTTCTTGTTACAGCCAATGAAAGATGCTACACAAAGTGATAAGATGCTAACAACAACAAAATTACTAATTATCATACTGTCTTTTATGGCTACACTGTCTCAGGACATGCCTTTAAAGCTTTTTTTTTTTTTGCTGGACGTGTTTGGCTGAGTGGTCTAGGTTATATGCCTTGCCCTGGCAGCACTGTAGATATGTTTATATATACATACGGCAGTTTATGGAGGTTGCTGGTGATGGCGTGCAGCACACGGTCTGTCAGATTCTTCAGGTTAGTGATGGCAATGTTTAAACGCTGCTGTACCTCTGGGTGGCTCAAAGCTTGCTCTGCACTCACTTCATATGGCAGGGAGCTGAGCATACACAACATTAATACAGATGTATAGTTATAAAATATAAATTTACAGAGACATGACTTCCCATAGTAGTACCATTCTGTGAATACTGCATGTCATGCATGTGAATCTATGCATGTGCCCAATACTGACCTCTTGTGGCCGGTCTTGCTCTCTGTCTGGTTGATCCAACTTTTGTAGATGTCCACGGGGTCAGTGCGGATGCTGAGCGTGCGGTCCTGCAGAATCTCCCGCACAGCTGGCCCAAGGATCTCCCTCAGCGCATTCTGACCACGAGCGTGACGGTAGAAACTTACCAACATCTTTATGACTGTTGGGTTTCCTGTCACCACCTCCTGAGGCTGGTCTACCTTCATTCTATCAAATGTGCACACATACACATTCATTATGGCACATGCAATTTAACAAACCTCTAATACTCAAACACCATATCGTTCATTTTCATTAAGACGCTGCAAGAACTTAACGTTCATGTTCCCGGAGATAATAGGAGTGTGTGTGTGTGTGTGTATAAACTGTACTTGATCTCGTGGCGCAGGGCTGCAGTAAAGAGCTGGAGCAGTAGGTAGGCTTCTCTACAGTCAGAGCCGTAGTTAAAGAGGGTGAAGATGACAGTCTCCATGAAACGCGTGCTTTTATTTTGTGGCATCAGGAAGATGAGCTGGGCCAGGTACAAAGGCTGGATCTGAGCACACATTTACATGTGCATTTAGTCGTTTTTTTAAACAAATCTTGTGCATGAAGTACTATATACACAAAATTCACCTGCACATACTTCTGTATGAATTACCACTTTAATCAACAAAGTGTTAATACAAAAACATCTGTGTAAAGAACCATATCCAAAACTAGATGAGTGGGTATACCTGCAACAAGTAGAAGAGGTGCTGGTAGGCCTCCAGTTTCTCTCGGTTGTCTTTGCTCAGAGACTTTAGGCCTTTGTGCTTCTCCAGGGCCATCATGTCAGATAGCTCTTCTTTGTTCTTTTTTGTGAGTTTCTTATGATGTGACACCACCTCCTGCACTCCAGGAACCCGACCACAGAACATCCAGAGAAGTCAAATATACAGAAACTTTAATAGGCAGACATGCTAACACTAGAAGTGAGCTATACAAATTCATCACAAATTTTTATAATAATGATCAGTGATTATTAATGTCAGCTGTCTGATAAGAGGGACATTTCTGGTATGGTTCCAACCTGCAGCGTAACACGGTTGCGGACTAGTAAGCCAATCTTCAGGTCCATAAGGTCCAGGTCTGCCTCCAGCTGCCTGTTGGAGCGAATGCTGCGTACCACATCCTCCCGCAGACGCAGCAGCTCCCCCTCTTGACGGATATCATCATCACCAAGCTCCAACAGATGGGCAAACTTTCGCACTATAGACAGAGGGGGCGTGCTAGAATGCACTACACCCGCACAAACAGACAGATTTGTCTTATAGCATAATATATATATATATGCCCAAAAAACCCAGGTAGATTTGTTCAGGAAAAAAAAAAGGTCATACCCAACATCCTGTACTCCTCACGGGCTTTATTGGCTCTGAAGAAAGCCTGAATCCTTATAATGGCACCAACCTAGCAGATAAAACCACCACACTTGTTACGATTTCCCATATGCTGAAGGCATTTACGTCGCAACCAAGTTAAATAATGTGGTGAGACTCACATGTCTTCTGAAATGGCGCTGGCGAGCCAGGTATTTCCTGCGAGCCAACCACATCTTAACTGTAGCCTGGATCTAAAAGAGCAGGACCAACACATGATCTACAAGAAAAAAAAACTTCTATACACTTGACTATACTATACAAGTGACCTATGCTCTTACCTTGACCACTGCTCTCCAGTTCTGATAGAGGTATTGCAGTCTCATTCTGTAGGCCCTCTGCTGCAGAAACCTCCGCCAGTAAGACTGAGAAAACACACACACATGATTTTTGTTACTGTGCCTTTAAGATGTATAAATGACCACTATTATGAGGGACTACCATGCATTGTCCCTCATTCAAGTAGTCTGGCTTCAAACACTCTCAGTCACATAACTGTGAAAGGCCAGAACTGCTAGTCAAATAGACAGATATATTTAAATGTGCTTCTTTTCGTGACATAAAGAGAGTGAATTCAAAATGGACTGCTTACAGCTTAGTTTTCATGTAGACAATATGGGCTGGAAAGTGTATAGTACATTTTGAAACTAACAATGTTTACATACTACACTTACTTAAAAAAGTGAAAATTCAATTTTGAATGACATGGACCTTTTAGGTTGTGCCATCTGTGCCTTGTAAGAAACACCTAGGCTGAACTACCGTACTTGGAAAGTCCAAAATCCTATGAGACAACTTGAGCGGTGTTCAGCATGTTATAAAAGTTTTACGCCAATAACCCTCACCTGAATGGTTATGATGGCAGGCAGATGGGTGTTGAGAAAATGCAGGCGTTCAGCAAGTTGCTGTCTGAGGAGGAAGCCTCGTGCACGGGCCTGCATTTGCAACACCAATGGCTCACTGGCCTTCCACTGCACCTCCCTGCTGTGGGCCTGAGTTACACTGCTACACACCGCCTGCAGAGGGAGACAAGTGATCAGAAAGGAGGATGCGTGCACACACACAGTGTACATTTACATTAATGGCATTTGACAGATGCTCTTATCCAGAGAGATATACATGGGTGCTTTGTAGTCTACAATTAAGAGCTAAGTTAAGTTAGTACTCTACCATTTTATCAGAGAACATTTTTGTGTTAGTTGTGAAGTTATACTAGTTTAGGGTGTGAATGTGTAGTTGATATCCTAAATGTTCAGTGAAAAACTGGGTTGCTGGGAAAGTTTGCTCCACAATCTTAGGTGCCAAAACTGAGAAGCGTCTTCATGAAGTGTAGATACCTCCATCACAATATTGCAAAAACAAAACGCCCTAACATAAGAGCCTTGAGTATTTTGTGTGAGGTTACCCACGTTAATGGTAAAGGTTAATACCTGGACCTCTTCATGATTTAGGAAGATGCTGTTCTGAACAAAGTTCTGAGGTCTCTCCCAGGTGCCTTCCAGTTTCTGCAGGTGGAAGTAGTATAAGCTGCCATCTGGAGTCTTAGTCTTCAGCCATGGACTTTTGTTATCACCTGATCAGACACACAGACACACACCCAGACACAGACACACGGTGTATTCTCAAGACTTAGACTACTGGCGGCCAATGTTTTGCATGCTACTAAATAGAACTAAGTAAAAAAATTGCAATTATAGCCAACAATTTTGCACTGTATGTCTAACACACCGATCCAGGTATGGAAACTAGTGCTAGATATTTCCATTCTATCCACTCACTCAGCTGGATAGCTTAGTAGATCAACTTCAGACAGGAGGTGAAACTAAGAACTCCACAATAGAAATCACAAAAACAACACACTTTTCTGTAAATGGGCTATCCGTCATTGCTATGTAGAATTAATCAATGATCCATTTTTAGCATTTTAAACTGTTTTACATCCACTGCACCACATATGAATTACTGTCTAAGCTTGCTTTAAAATGCAAAAAAGTAAACTACTGGTTATTAGTGTAACTCTCAAAAAGTGTTATCAGTTATCATTTTTGACTCAGCAATTCTACATATGTAAAAATCCTAAAATGGCCTGAATAGCAGCACTCTATGATGATGAAACTGACCCTCCAAGGCTTTTGCACGCAGCAGGGCAGCCAGTTCGGTCTGGTATCCATCTGCACACTCCTCCACCACACTCCGCAGCAGTACTTCTGGGAGACGTAGAACTCGTAAGGTCTGAGATGGTTTTCCTTCCTGTACTGCCTGATTGACAGCAGCCAACCCCAACGACACTGACAACAGAAATCACACAGATAAATATCTAGTCATGTCATAAAGCCAAACAAGATTTTTGTGCTTATGTAAATGGATGATCTGTCGAAATGAGTTTCAGGATGGACAGGTTTGTATGTTTATGGACATACTCACTCTTCAGTGCTCTCTGAGTGTCCTGGTTGGCCAGCCTCATGCCCTCCTGAATGTCAGCTAACCACAGCTCTGCTGCAGGGTCCCGACTCAGCTGCAGGTTTGAAAAAAAAAAAAAAAAAAAAAAAGAAAGAAAGAAAGAAAGAAAGAAAAGGAGACCACAAAGACATACAACCTGTAACACCTTATCAGGCACTGTTAAAGAATAAAATGTAATTAATTAATTAGAAGAGGGAATCTTTGTTCACCAAGGCACCATTTCAATTTCCACATTACTGTTTACCAACCTCTGCTTTGCGCTTCTTGATACGGGTCAGTACGTCATGGTAGCGCTTGCCGTTTTGTGGCAGAATGTCTTTCAGACCACTGGAGGGCAGCAGCAGTGCAGCCAAGGTTTTCTGATGATCATTGCGACAGAGTGCCTGATTAATCAGTCCTATGGTCAGGATCTCTATTGTCATGAGAGAAAGGGGGAAAGAAATCAGCTTACTGCAATTCACACAAACACTTAAAAAGAGAAAAAAGGAATGGGAAATGCAAAGGTAGCAGCATGCACTCACGGTCATGCTCTTCCTGAGACGCTGCATTGACACTGTTGAGTCCACTCTGTAACTCATTCCATGTCAAGAGAGCTCTGCCTGCTTTTCTCTTCTGCTCACAGAGCTCCTCAAAGTACCTGAGCAAAGAGTTTTATAATTAGCTAATTTGTGTACATCCTCCACAACTCAAAACACAAGGCTGATAACTGGAATGTAAAGCCCTCAGCAATTTGTTGGGCACATCATTTTTCTGAGAAATATTATTAAGAGTAAGGGCATCACCAAAATAGTAATTTAACATCTGACCTCTGCATTAGACTGTCGTCGATGTCAGAGAGTCCAGCAGCAGGGCTGATGAGAGTGGCACAAAACGCCCCCACATCCTTAGCCTCCACTGACTGGTTTATCAGAGCCACTGCAGACAGCATCTCCACAGCTACAAACAGCTCCTCTTGCTGCAGATTCTCCTAAACACAACACTTAAAGTTAGCATGGAAATAACATTTTACTCTACACTATCAGTCAAAAGTTTATGCAACAGGTTTTAACCATGCATCCATTCATTCCATAAACTGCAGATTTTTATTGCTAAGCATTGGGAAGCAGAGTGTACAATTACAAATGAAAATATATCAAATAAAACAAGTTTCCTTTATAACATGGAAAGAATATGTAACAGCACATGTCTGACATCCTATTAAGGGGTTGTGTGGTGATTAAATATCAAACACTTGTCTGGTGATCCACATTATGATCATACTAGGTGGCTTTTTATGGATTAATAAAAAATGACTTTTTCTGGTTAATAAAGGTACTCAAATGGTGAACATAATGTAAATTTGTTGGCAAAGAATAGTGTATTTTTTAGTAAATATTAAGTGAGTAACATGAAAATGTAGAAAATTTCAGTGTGCGCCTTTGACTGGTAATGAATGGTTATGTGAAGAAAAAATTGAGATCAGTTAAGAGAAAAGGCTTAGGACTTAATATAAAGTACACTGTAACAAAGTACAACCTAATAGCCTTTAATGGTTCTGAGGCAAGGCACATCTGTGAAAGGCTATGAACTATGTCAGCCACCTGAGGGCACTGCTGCTGCAGAGGGGCGAGCTCTCTCTGGTAGAGCTCAGCTGCAAAGGGGTAGACATCTGGGAGGTGGGCGTCTGGGTTCATCAGGGAACGCACCGTCTGACGTGCATCCCCACGTCGTAATGCCTCATTGATTTTGGACACTGCCTGCAGCACTGTGTGCGCAAGTACAAAATAAACTGTTGGTAGTTATACATACTAAAAGACAACCTTGTTCAACTACTGCATTAGGTCTTGCACTGACTTGCTTGAGATCGTTGAGCCTCCTCATTTGCCACATTGACACCCTCCTGCAGCTCATCTTTCTCCAGAGGGTCCACACATCCCAGATCCTGTGTGAAGATACATATGTAGGAACACTGACACATCCCTTCAAACATGACCTAGTGCCTAGCTTCATTTACATACAGCAATGGTCCACTCTTTTCATCTCAGCTCTGACTGTAGTAAAGAATTGGGCACAAACCCCAATCTACCATGAGATAAATGTAACTTTTTCAATTAAATTTACACAGGTTCAAGCTGAACATGGTTTTGACTATCCCTTTGTTTTGAAAGCAAGAGCTAGCCAAACTAAAACTTTATCCTCTCAGTTAAAGTTAACCCCCATGGGGTCAATTTTAACATTTCCACCCATACGCTCTCAGAGTTTGTTGTCCCCATATATTTCCCACGTAGCTTAGGTTAAACAAAAATAATTTTAAGAAAAGTATTCATTTTCACATATTTAAATTTTTATTTTTAGAAATGCAAGAAGTGTTAGCTCATGGTCTGCACTCCCCTACTGATCAGAGAGAAGGTATGTCTTTCTTCATTTATTTATTCTGCAAAGGCCTTTTTCTCACCAGTGCTTTCTGCTCTCTGTCTGATGCAAGCTGTTCCAAGTACCAGTCAGCATTGTCTCTGAGCAGACCTCTTAGGGCAAGGCTGGGGCTCTGCAGGGCCAAAATGAGAGCCAGGGGGTCGCCACAGTCTATAGCCTCATCTATACACTCCACTGCAGCTCGCACTACACACACACACACACACACACACACACACACACACATACAGACACAGACATAGAGCAAATATATAGACATCTCAGCACAGTATCACAGATAAAAACACGTATACAAAAAATAGTACATTGAGTAACTCACCGTTAACTTTAGTGATGTTGTCTTGAATCTCACTCTGTGTCAGATACTCCTCATAAATGTCCTTCTCCATAGAGCCATTTCCCTAAACACATCAAAACCAATTGGTATCACACTGACTGGGACTCTTTCAGTTGCTGACTGTAAAACCCAACAGAATATTCAGTCTCTCTCACTTTAGCAGATGCCTTGGCAGCTTTGTGAGAGCGAGCCTGGCGCAGCATCTCCTGGTAGATGGCCATGAGTGGTTCCTGCAGGTTAGTCAGCATGGCGTTGGGGTTGTGCAGGGCCTGTGCCGTGTTCTCCACACAGCTCCGCTCCACTGCCTCATTAATGGCTATCACTGCTGCATGCACTGGATACAAGACAGAGAAAAATCAGCTCAAGAGAGCTTCATGTTTGACATTTAAGGTTCTAGATTAAGGCATTCAGAAAAATGTGACTATTTGAAAATAGCAAAATAGGTTAGCCTAATCTATATGCAAATACACAAGCACAGACACTTGGACAACAACAATTACAAAAGGCCAAGACTTGAGGACCCTTACCAGCGGCCTCATCCACTGACAGCTCATTGGCCAGGATTCCTCCGATCTTGCTGAAAGCAGGCATCTGGATACCGTACTTATCCAGTTCCAGCTTCATGTTATTGATCTCCTCCTCTGTGGGAAAAACAACATGCACAGATAAAGGTGCTGACAATAACCAGTAGCACTTAAACAATTAAAATATGTAAAATATTTTATGACAAAAATAGGTTTTACCTGTGAACTTGACTTTGCCACATAGATCATGGATCTGAGGAGCCAGACCCAGACGAAAGAGGTAAAAGCTAGACAGAAAAGATACAAATAAATGTTGGATGAAATAAATGGTTTGTAAATAAAATATTCATTAAATTAAAGATTTTTTTTCTGTGCTCCAATTCCTTGCATCTAAACACACGTCTTATATAGAACAGCAGATGTAGACCTTAGAGCATGAATACAGTAGACAGTTCGGGGCATATTCTTCTTGTCATAGATGTCTGTGGTCTCAGGGTGGAAAATCTGGCAGGTAAAGAAAGACAAAACATTTACACTAAAGGTGGACAATATATCAGTAACCAATTTATTATTTGTAGAACATTTAATTACTGTTATCAGTCTGATGTTGGAATTACAGAATTTAAACAGATAATTTAGCCCTTTATTTTTAGCTTGTGCACAAACCGATGCATGTTTAGTCACTTGTGGGGGAAATTTCTCCTCTTTTAAAGTAGCATTAAGCAAATAAACATACAAGTCAAAGGTTCAAACTAGGGCTGCACGATATTAGGAAATCATGCGACATGCGATAATGTTGTTGAGTGTTGCGATGGTGATAGTTTTTAAGTAAGTAAAAACTTAGCCTTTATAGTGTTAATGTTTTTCTGCTTTGGATTTGCTGGTAACATAGACTCCAGACG
>JBBPCZ010000007.1:8972448-8999241 GCA_037974445.1 Brycinus macrolepidotus
CCAGGTGCTTTGTCTCTAGATCTTAGCACTGCCCCCTAAATGTATAAAGTACAATGTAACACTGTCTCAGTCAGACGATCTTTGGATGACTGCAGCGCCAGCAGCGAGTATCTGAATAAAGAGAAACTTCTGCTATCGCAAAACGTCTCCTGGTCTCTAAGAAAAATTCACAACACCATATTCTCAGATTACATTTAAAATAAAATGTAATACATTACAAATATAATGTGCATTAAAAAATATAACAGATCATGTTTTTCCATCTACCTAACCGCATCCCACCTGTTAACAGCAAAACCATATTAAAATGTTCTATATAGAACCATCTACAGCAAACAGCAAACAAATGGACAAAGAACCATCTGAACACTCAGTTGTAATCATTTATATATATATAACAATTTATGAACGTACTACAAATGAGATATAAAAATCCAATATCTGTCTAAACCATGCAGTTTGCTGTGTAGGAACCCATTGGTCACCTGTATATAACTATTTCATGAAGATAAATACACTGTCTCTTTGTGAGGTTCAGCAGTATGATATTGATTGCCATTAAGACAAACCAAATTTGAGACAAAAGAGCATTCAAGCAATGATCTAATCATAGAGAAGCCTCTCAATCTAACTCAGAGCTCAGCTCAGTCTATCATAAACAAATGGAACAAATATGAAACTACAGTCATGCTGCTTAGGTCAGGCCACCCCTCTAAACTTAGTCGACCTAAAATAACACTTCTTAGAGTGGCACTGATTGGACTGCAGCTGGTGATAATCTTGAATCAACAATCTCAAGGTTGAATAACTGCATTTATAGAAGACTGACAAGAATGAAATGGCTTTGAAAACATATCCTTGCTCCGTAAGAATTTCTTGGAAGACACTTTACAGGAAGTCTAAAGTGGAGCATTTTGTTTTGAATACTAAGTGGAGCGTGGGTGACATAAATCACCATTCCTAAAATCTGGTGCTGGTAACATGTTATGGGGATGCTTTGGAGCAGCAGGGAACTCCTGTCAGCGTTGATGGGAAGATAAATGATGGACATTATTAAGACATGCTAGAATGTCTTAAAATGAAGAAAACTGCATAATTAAGTGAAATAAATTAACCATATTGAACATCTGTGACAAGCCCCCAAAGTTGTCGTCCACTGTTTCTCTCTTGGCTGAACCTGAGCAATTTTGCAAAGAGGAATAAGAACTTGCTTCATCATGTTGTGCAAAATTAATTAAGACACTACTGGCAGTAATACCTGCCAGAGGCGGTTCCACCAACTACTAAATAACAGTGATAAATATTTATGAATTGTTCTTTTTTTCATTTGTTTTGTTAATGGATTATATTTTTCTTTCTTTTTTGGTCTATAGTGAGAGGAATAGTATCTGATTCACAAGTAAACATTCCCAGTCTGACTGATCAAAATCCAAAAAGCTGTCATTTATGTGAAAAAGAGTCTGGATGGACTTGTTCTGCTTTCAGTGTCAGATGGAAAGAGTAGGAGTGGGCGAAGTGTGCCAGCAGCATTAACAGCGTCTGCTATATTTTTAATTGGTGAAAGCAAAGAGTACAAATGGAGATATTTAAATTGACACCCACGTACAGAATGGCACATTCTCATCTACTTTAATGAATATCTACAAATGCATTTAGTATAACTCTTGCCCTTTCTCTTGTACTTGACTGCTGCACCTTAAGCTCTTCATTTTCATAATTACTTCTGAAGCTGTGCAAATAGAGGTTTCAGCACTTCCACTTCTCAAAGCTTTCCATCCCGCCCTCCTGCAGCTGTTTATCTTCAGAACGATCAAAGCGGACCGTGTGGACTTCACTCAGTGCGTGACCCACGGCAGTTTCCATGAAAGATGGCAGGAGACTGTCTACAACATGTTCCACTTTGTCACTCTCTACGTCATCCCGCTGCTGGTCATGAGCTGCTGTTACACGCACATCCTCATCGAGATAACCCGACAGGAGCACAAAAATAAAGGTAGCTGCTTCATACCTCAACCTTGTGTACCGTTTCCTCAACATAGAATTCACCTGTTGCAATTTAAGGGGCCCATATCTTGGAATAAATTAATTTGTAATACCAGCACTTAGTTTCAAAATGTACCATTCATTCATCAGTCCATGCTGTCCAATTATGGAACGTAAGGTGCAAAAGCATTTTGAATTCACCATGCATATGATGTCATTCATTTACATAAACTATATGTCCAAACGTTCATAGACTCATACACGAAGGGAGGCTATAGGCACGAATGACAACTTATTCCAAAAAAAGGGGGAACTGAAGAAGCTGCTGAAGGGCATATTAGTATAGAAAAGAGAAAGCTTTGTAGTTGCAAAGGTTCATAGACTTTTAAAGAAAATGTTATATATGTGTGTATGTGTATGTATGTGTGCACATATATATATATATATATATATATATATATAAATGGAGAGAGAGAGAGAGATACACACTTTTTTTCTGTAATAAAGGTGGATGTAAGCTGAATATGGGACCCTTAAAGTATGACGGTTCAGTTCATCAGAATTTTCTGTTCTCTCTGTGCAGCTGGTGAGTCGTGTCTCAGACGCAGCCGAACCGATATGATCCCCAAAGCACGGATGAAGACGCTGAAGATGACCATCATCATTGTTGTGTCATTCATTGTGTGCTGGACTCCATACTACCTGTTAGGGATCTGGTACTGGTTCCAGCCAGAGATGCTGAAGGTCAATCCTGAGTATGTTCACCACCTGGTATTTGTCTTTGGCAACCTGAACACATGCTGTGACCCCGTCATCTACGGCTTGTACACGCCCTCCTTCCGTGCTGACCTGGCCCGCTACTGGGGCTGCTGCAGGTCAGGTGACTCACCTCGCTCTATAGACCGACTGTCTGCCCAGCAGGGGCCTCACAGCGGAGAGCAGGAGTCTGACCCACCCAGTGTTAAAGGGGCCGAGGGGTAAGGAGATAAATGTAGACAGAGTCGCCTTCTGGAGCTTTACAAACACACTCAAGCAGAAGTGCATATACAGAACCTGATGGTGAAGTGCACTGGAGGTTCAAAGGAAGCAAGCAGTGTGTGTGTGTGCATGTGTGCATGTGTGTGTGTGTGTGTGTGTGTGTGTGTGTTTCTAATGATTCAGGTCACATTTACTTGCTTCCTATCTCATCCAAATGTAATGACCACCCTGCAAACACTGTAATGCTGTCAGAAATATGGCTATTTGATAAATTGGTGTCACAAAGTGTCCACTACAGTGATCCTGCAGGGTGCTCTTTACTCCTGCATGAATCGGTTGAGCCTCCAGGCTGCTTCTTTTGTCACATGCCATTCACGTTTTCAAACCTGAAGGTCGCCGCTCTTTTACTGACCCGCAGGAATGATCACAACAGATGAGCTGCCTCGGTCTCTGCAATTTAATGACCTTGTACAGAATACAGAGAGACCCCAGTGACTGATTAGAGGGTGTTTAAAAGCAGTGCAGCACTCTATCTACAGACTGTGGGCTTTGAAAAAATCTAATGTTGTGCTTCATTTAAAATGACTTAGAATGTGAGAAAACCAGTGATTCTGTGCAAGTCTACATTATCGGCATGGTCTTCAGAGAGCCATTAGTTTGCTATTTAAAGCAAGATACTACAGAAATTATGATTTAGGTGATTTTTTCTGATTTTTGGATGAATTTTATATACATCTATAACATGATTTCTCTTCAACTGTATTCAAAAATGTTAAAACTCAACAGAAATCTGTTTAATTTAGCATGTTAAATGAATTCACATGTAAATGTCTAATAATAGCAACTTTAATGGAGGTTAGTTCCGCCCACATTCAGCATAATCGTGCCATCTCCTAGATCATGGAAAAAAAATGTTCCTGTAGAATATAACTAGATTATTCACATGTCTATTAAATTTTAACTAACACCGCTCACAAGAATGGGGCATGTTATCTGAGATCTTACTGGGTAATGAAGTTCTGAGGCCCATTCTTAAAACTGATCAATCCAAAAGAAGCCTTTCATCCCACTTGGAACCAAAAATCTTAGTGTCTAGAACATTTACATTCATCAAATTTTACATGGTCTTTTCTAACCATTGTACAGATTGAGTCCTTAACCTGTCACCACTTTCCAGTGAAAAACATTTCTTTATTTTTTTAACGTTTCAACATAATTTCAACATAGCAGCTGCCCTTTACATTGTGAGACATTTTCATAAAGAACAGACCAATAGAAATGATACAAAATGTATCACTGATTGAATGTTTTGTAAAAAATGTTTTTGCCTACTCCTGTAACGTTACCATTTTGGAGAGTGGTTTTTTCGGACTGTTCGTAACTGGATTTATGTTTGATTTTGACACTAAAAAGTGTAATAAAAAGAACACATTGTGTTTTCTAGATTAAATAATAAACTATGAAATTTCAAAATATCCATTCTCTAGAATGTCTTCACAAAAGAAGAAGAGAAATAGACATTTTAATTCTAAGATTAAAAGTAGATAACTCATCTGAGGAACTGAGTGTATTGTTATTTACAACAATTCCAATACAAAAATATTTCTAAAGATATCAGTAATCAACTGGTAAAGATTCGTAGTGATGCGTATTTCTTACCCTATTCAGCTGTAGTGTCTTGCCTTAAAAGCACTGTGGTATGCCTGCCTTCTGGATCAGTGTAGCTATACACTGATCAGCCACAACATTAAAACCAGGTGCCTACATGAAAACTGACAGATAAAGCAAAAAACCTTGATTATTTTATTACACTGACACCTTTCAAGGAGTGGGATATAGGTGAACACTCAGTTCTTGAAGTTGATGTGTTGGAGTCAGAAAAATGGGCAAACATACGAATCTGATTGACTCTGACAAGGGCGAAATTGTGATAGTTAGATGACTGGTTCAGAGCATCTTCGCAGGTTTTGTGGGGTGTTCCCGATATGCAGTAGTTAGAACCTGCTAAAAGTGGTCCAAGGACGGACAACCAGTAAAATGATGACAGGGTCAGGGGTGCTAAAGACTCACTGATGCACATGGGGAGTGAAGGCTAGCCCATTTGGTCAAACTCCACAGAAGAGGAGTAGAAAGTGGTCTGGTCTGATGAATCACATTTTGTTTTTACATCATGTGGATGACCAGGTGTGTGTCCGTTGCTTACCTGGGAAAGAAATGTATGCATTATGTTAAACAAAACAGGATTCAGCAGACCAGGTCACCTTCTTCCACTATGGGAATGCACTATAGAAAGAAGGCAAGCAGGGGGAGGCACTGTGATGCTCTGGACAATGTTCTGCTGGGAAACCTTGGGTTTGCATTCATGTAGACTGTACTTCAACACATACCACCTACCTAAACATTGTTACAGACCAAGTACACCCCTTCATGGCAACGGTGTACCCTAATGGCTGTGGCCTCTTTCAGCAGAATACTGTGCCCTGCCACACTGCAAAAATTGTTCAGGAATGGTTTGAGGAACATGACAAAGAGTTTAATGTGCTGACCTGGCCTATTAATTCTCCAGACCTCAATCTGATTGAGCATCTGTGAGATTGGACAAACTAGTCTGATCCATGCAGGCCCCATCTTGCAACCTACAGGACTTAAAGGGTCTTGATCTGTCATAGCTGGGGGACCTACACAATATTGGACAGGTGGTTTTAATATAATGACTGATTGAGGTATGCGTAAATGCAACTTGTACAACATGTAATACACAAAGTTACCTGTGTAATAAGAGCACTGACACCCTGCCTCTACTGTGCATCTTTGCAATTTTTGTACATTTTAATTTTTGTTCTGTAAGACTGTGCCAAAAGTACTAGAGATTTTGCTGTGGTGTGCATCTGCAACAGAGAAAACCATTCCTCACTCTTTTCTGCTTTATTTCTGCTTTTCTGCTCTTCTCTGGGCTTTCAGGGGTCATGAAGATTTAAGTCTGAGAACTGTGATTTAGTGATTTAGTTCTTCCGCTGCAGTAGAGAAAATGTTTATGAAGATAAATCCTGGTGGATGTGTAAATGTAGTGATGTCTAAAGGGGAGCAGCTGAATTCTGGTAAGCACTAAGCATAAATGTTCATCTCATGAGGCTGTTCTTCCAGACACCAGCTAAGCAGAGTTCTGGACTGAAAATTAGTTTCTCAGCCAAAAACTGGTCTTAAAACAAAGTAGGATGAATCATCTTGTAACCTTGTTAATGGTTCACTTCTCGAAAAATGAAAATATGCAGCGGTCAGTTTGTTTTTTGTTGCCTTTTATTGAGCTGAGTGTCAGGTGAAATATATACTCTGTGAGACAGTGATGCATCATTCTCTGGTTAGTATTAGAATGACAACCTAATCAACTGCAGTCAGAAAAGGCCCAGTCTTGTACACACCAGGCCTTTCTAATGGGTTCTCATCACTGTTCTGACATTTACTGTCTGCGCCTTATCAGCCAGCCTGCACACTGTCCGACAGCATCAAACACGTGCAACTCCACACACCAGACTGCAGCACCTGTCCAGTCTGAACTGAGCATGCAACACAGCCACTTCTCAAGATTAGCCATTTCTGGGTGTTTCTGAGGTCACTGACTTGTTAATAAACCTTTAACATTCACTGAAATGTCAGCAGTCCAGAATTAGCTGCCTCAGTCCTACAAACTCAATGATTTTGCATTGTTTTCCATGTAGTCACTGAAAAACAAACTGTAACATAGAGGCTCCCAACCGCACAATCAATTAGAGGTTATCAATTACAATCAGGTGTTCTACATGAAAACATAAAGATAAATGTGGGTTGCCAGAACTGGGACTGAGAACTCCTGCTTTTGATGTGGACATACAAGGATGCTTATAGGGATGTATTTTTTGCCTAATCTCTATCTGCCACCTGTGTAACACATGGCATATTACCATGGACAGTAATTTCCCTGTGTTTATTAAAGAACAGAAAACACATTGACTCAAAATGTGCTTGTACTAAAAACCATTGGGAAGGCACTTCAGCATCTGCCCGTTGGCTTCTATTACAAGTGTGTTTCAGTGTTTTTCAAAAGTGTTTTACTAAGTACAGGGAAACTTTGTCACTATTCACTAGTAATCAACCATATGTTACAGATGTAGAGATTAGAAAAAAAAACTTTAAATTATGCCTATAGCAGGAGTTCCCAACCCTACTCTGTTCACGCTAGGACTGGGATTGTGAACCCTTGGTCTATACTTTGTCTGCCTTTATAGGCTTTTTAGGGTGTCTGTTTTACATTTGGCTAGAGACAACAGATAATGTGGGCAAACACTGACTCATATACAGCTCTGTTGATATTGTTTATTAATGGGCACTGTTCTTGTTAAATAAATGAATAATTAATAATAATAAAAATAAAGTCAATAATCAAATTCAGAGAATGGCTGGTGTAATTCAGTAGCACTGTTTCTGCACATGCCTGTTGTTTATGCTGCTGTGTGCTTCTGCAGTACAGAAAACTGTTCCTTACTCTGGGCTTTCAGTGGTAAATGAGGATTTGAGAACTGTGTGAGAAAGCTGTGTCCACAAAGCAATCTCTTAGGAAAAGCTATGGACAAATAGACATGTGTTTATAAGAGATTATCACTCGATTAGCAGTCACCACACAGAGGACAACATAATCTCCATATAAAAGTGAAGAGGCAGATTCAAGCATCTCCTGCGTCAGTACACCCCTTTACCTCTTATATTTTTTTCTAAGGACATTCTGCAGTATAGCGCTCCACAGAGAACACCACCAGACTCGTTAATGAGATTTCAGCATGTAAATTAGATAAACATCACCTGCTTTACATAACAGAAACAACACACACATAGATGTACACACATACACATGCATGCATGCATGCAAATGTATACGCCACACGTACACACAGATCAGCTCTCTGTTATTTATGATTATGGAAATTTCTTGGTAAGCTTTATATTCCAGTGAGGAAAACACAGAATAGGTTCATTGAAATAATTTACAACCGTCAGCCTCAACGGGATGTTTCATTATTGCATGAGGCCTGGTTTAATCCACAGATTAAGATATTACATGCAACCAATTGACCTCTAATGTATATGAATCTCTTTCAGTACGTGACTGTAGGAGTAGAGCAGAAATACCACTGCAGTGTGCTTCTCCCTCCACATACACACGCACATACACGCACACAAACACACACACACACACACACACACAGACACACACACACACACACACACACACACACACACACACTGCAGAACGCACATCAGGACACCATTGCCTCCGTAGAAAGGTCCCCAGTGTCCTGTCAGCTGCCATGGCAACATCCCATGTCCACACAGCAATGAGCTGATGAGGGTTTTTGTAGATGGTTTGGGCAGGTAAAAGCAATTACAGCAAATGAAAAAAAATCATTCCATCTTTTATCTCCATTGTCTGTTCTGGACTACAAACTCAGAGCTCTTTTCTACTTAAAAGAGAGACTCATGTTTTATTTTGTATTTTGTATTGTTGCTTGACCCTAAATTCAAATTCAGTATCTCTGCAAACCTAGAAGAAATAACATTGTTCTGATTTTTCAAGCAAAATATTCTATAATTCATAATCACAGAATCTTATTTCCGGGCTGTTTCTTTAGGCTTATCAGGCTCTTTCAGAATGATTTATTCAGTATCACTGAAAAGCTAATCGAATGGGATTCCAGTGCTATTTATAACCGCCGTGTATGGAAATGGATCTGCACTGTACATTTTTGCATTATAAAAACTTACATTACATAGATTTTAGTCTATTTAGTTAATAATGGAAATCTTAGAATTATTTGTGTCAATACTGAAGGGTGGAAGTTGAGAAAAGGATACTAGGCTCTGTGGAAATTGAATATGTGGCTGGATGGTGGTCAGCTTGGAGGCTTAGAGACCCAAAGGGGAGGTTATAGATGACGCTGCTTTTTCCTAGTTCCTGTTAATAAAAATCTGTTTTGCAGCCTCTGTTGATTTATTTGTTTGTTTACAGTAGACAGTAGTTGCCAAATTAGTACATGCTGAACAAGTAGACTATTTCCCCAAGGCATTTAACACTACAATATTCAATATTCTACAACATTCAGACTACAATATTCAGTTACTCTTGTCATGGTCTGAGACTGAAGTTTGTTCAAGCTCACGGTACAGCAGTGTAGTTGTGGGTCAGCGGGGACTAAGGTGTAGTTAGCTCTCCTGTTCCTTTGTTTAATATCCAGCATACACTGACCTAGGCAGAATGCAGGTTTATACCAGATAGAGAAGCACCGCCTTCGACTGCGGGATGCTTAAAAATAAACCATGAATTAATTAGTACTTGTGTTTGGGTACTGTAACTGTTTGTTTGACTATTCTGCATCAAACACACTGACCAGATTAATGACCGAGAGGATGGTGGTGTGTGTGTGTGTGTGTGTGTGTGTGTGTGTGAGAGAGAGAGAGAGAGAGAGAGAGAGAGAGAGAGAGTTTATATATTTTCAGGACTTTGTAGAAACAACTGGCCTAACCTACATTATCAGAACCAAAAAATGGACCTGGCTTTTTGCAGCAACATTTCAAAAAGATTTCACACCCCTGTGCATCTGGAAGAAAAATGGACTGCAGGGTCAACCCTATATATAGAGCACTCCAGTAAACACACAGCAATAAAGGACCTTCCATAACTCTCATTCACAAACCAGGGTGATAATAAGGTTGTAAAATGCACAGAGCATTATAAGCAATAAAATTATCTTTCATCAGACATACAGTAGTAGTTGGGCATCATGCTTAGAGACAATGGAAGTTTATCATAATTATGGCTAAAAGCATAAGGCCTTGTTTTCCTGTCATCACAAAGAGGCCAAATCGAGAGAGACAGTCAGGCAGGATAATCTGTCTACCCTTCTTGAGCTCAGAAGACAAGCTAAATGAATGGTGAGTGTGTTCCTCATAGACTCAGTGTGTTGTGAAGCAATAGTTCAGTTAGTGTCTAAGGTTTGCTTTTTTTAGTTGCACAATGAAACTACAAGGCTAATGTTGTAATGGAACTTTAGCACTGTTCAAACTGCAGGGCTGCCAACTCTCACACATAGAGCATGAGATTCATGCAATTAACACGTATCTCATGCCACACATGCCTTTTCTCATTCTAAGTTTTCACTTTTTTTTCCTTCAAACAGCAGGGCATGCAACACACCAATGCTACCACCAGGAACAAATATCACTCAAAGCCAAGCACCCAATATAGCCTGTGTCTGAGATTCAGTTAAATCATCTGAGCACATTTGCATTGCTGCACTGCATCAGATGCATTGGTTTTAACTACTGATTTTAAAGAGTTATGAACTATACTTTCACTCCATGAAAGTGTAGTTTATAACTCCTCCCCCTGGCACACACCCACACAATAATCTGTGCTATAACCTGCTGCTACTCAGATGTGCAATTTCTTATTGTGTCCTAAATCATTATAATTATGTGCAATATCTTTATTATGTGCAACAGTTTATTATGTGCAATAGTCTTATGTGCAATTTCACTACTTATGTCACTATAACGTGTAATAACCTACTTTGTATATAGAACAACTCCAAAGCACTATTTGTGTAAACTAGTTAATTATTTGTGTTAACTTCAGTAGTAATTTTATTTATTTATTTATTTATAATATTTATACCCACCTCTCTTATTGACCACAGCATTTTGCGTATATATGAGTCTCTATGTGGTTGTATTTACATTTACAGCATTTAGGAGATGCTTTTATCCAAAGCAACTTCCATTCCCTAACTACAGGGGACAGTCTCCCTGGAGCAACTTGGGGTTGAGGGTCTTGCTCAGGAACCCAGTGGTGGTATGTTGGTAGGATTTGAACCCATGACCTCTTGGTCCAGAGGCAAGTATCCTACCCACTAGGCCACCACCACCAGCATTGCTCATGCTGCGATTGTGTAGTCGCTACATAAGCAATTTCCTCCAGGATCAATAAAGTTTTCAGATTCTGCTTCTCATTCTGATTGCTTAAACTAGTCAATATGAAGGTGTTACTCATTTGCTTAGGCTAACAGCGCTAGATACGCCAGCCACACTGATAACTTCTCTGTCTCTGTTTCACTGCCTCTACAGTTAAGGGCTCTATTTTCAGACACAAAGGACAAACATGGTGGTCAGCTTTGACATTGAGCTCCACCACGCACTGAAACCTCAACAGCTGGGTTAATGACCTTCTCCATGTCCTCCTACTCTAACACTGCCTTACTCTCTCTGTCTCTCTCCCTCCCTCATGCGAACACACACACACACACACGCACACACACAGACGTTTCTTTACATAGCAATCTTTCCATTTTTAGGGGTCATAAACACTCATCTCTATAAAAGCCTTTATAAAAGCCTCTGTTTCCATGCAGTTCTACTACTCTACAGACTAACGGTGGAGCCTTTATTCCCCTCTAGTATAAGTCATCAATCAATCAATCAGTCCTTTTTGTCTTAAGCCAAATCACGTGTGTGTGTGTGTGGGTGTGTGTGTGAATTGATGAGCCACCAAAACATGTTTTAATCATATCTAACACTTCAAATTGACAGGTTACACATTTAGCTATTATAACTATGAAAAAGTTAGAAGACTATGACGTTACATAACTGCCAGCCATTTACTCTCCTCCTTTACTCGCATGACTCCTCTGTGTCAGGGCTAGTGGAGCAGCTTTCTGTAGTAAACACTAGCGTGTCTCAGTGTATGGGGTGTATGGTGTAGGTGAATGGCTTTTGAAGCCTGGCTTTTGCTCTGGGACTCAGCAGGACTTTGGGCTTTACTTGGCTCAAACCATGTTATACTTGTATGCCACCTCAAAGGTGAACCTGTAGCTAGAGTGAAGCCAACATAAAGCTCCTGTAGAAGTAGGAAGGGCAGTAGGCATGATTACAAAGCAGCACTACAGCCCCCTTCCTACTAGAGGCATTACAAACATCCACTCTCTTTACACGAGACAATATAGATAGAACAGATGAAACATTATAGCAATTTCCATGTGCTGCATCTTACCTGTGGGGTGAACTGAGAAGGACAGTCCAGATCAGACAACATAGAACCCTAAAGGAGCTGAAGAGATTCTGTGCTGAGAAGTGGTCTCAGATCACTTTGCCAAAAACAATATTTCCTTATTAGAGTTTTTGTGTTTTTAGACTAAATTCACTTCAGTGTAAGATTTAGATTATTAATCAGAATTTTTTTCGTAAGATTTTAACCATCTTTATTATAATCATTTATCCAATAACCATGCGGCTGACTGGATAGCCTACCATAGAAAATTCACCTTTCGGTCCTTAAAGAACCTTTCAATGGACAGTTCTTTTAAAAAGATGTGAGATGTGACAATGTGAAGAACCTTTTAAAGTTTCAGAAACATCCACATAATGTAAAAGTTGTATAATGATTAAATGCTTTTTCTAGTGCTGTAAATCTAAGCCAAGAGCCATTTAGGCATTTAACCTTTGTTTATAAAAGCGTAAAAGCCATTAAGATATCTGAACTGAAAAGTGAAATTAAAATTCCAGAACTTCTGTTTGTCCGTGTCATGGCTCTAATTATTTCCTTAATGGTGCAAACCTGAGCTCTTTGTCCAGACAATATTGATTAGACATCTGATAATCCTTCATGTCCTGAAGTAGTCTTTGTGCTGAAATGTTACTCAGGGAGCTTTTGCCTGTGCAGTAAAACAGGGACAGCCTTAATTACCTTCAAGCTGGGTACCCTGGGGTGCAGTGTGTGTGTTCCTAGCCTTACCAGATGCACACTGGTGTATTTGACATGTTCTACATGGCTCCCTATGGTACCTCTTGTCCCAGGGGCCACAGTTGCCTCCATCCCTTCCAGAGAAAAACTGGGACATCCTCACTGTGGACTGAACTTGACTTCTATCTTTCAGCTGCCAAACAAGTATGTCCTAAATCAATTATTATACTGGTTAAGTGCCATATGAACCATATCAGGCAAAACATAACAGCAAGGGTTCCATGACCTTAACAGTGTGTGGTGGAGCATTGCCAGCAAACACTGATTTGATTTCAGTGAGTCAGAGTGATATTCTTAATGGTGAACTGTGAATCAGCCCAGTGAGCTCCACAGAAATCAGAATATGTGCGCATAAAGCAGTATCGTTTTCTGTGGTGGTAACTGGTGGGAGCAGGAGTATTTCCAGAACGCTGAATAATAGATAGGCTGCGTGCCTGCAGAAAGAGGGTGGAGGGGAGGTCATACGATGAGCTTCTGACAGTTTGTCAGGGTAAGGAGTTACCACGGCGACGCCATCAGGGTCCTCCCCTTTACCTTTGCGCTGGATTGCAGGCACAGCTGGATGGCAGCATCCTGTGTGAGTCATACAAACCACGCTGCTGCATCTTATCTCAAAGACCTGCATAAGATAGAACCCAATTAAGAACTAAGAAATGGGATAGAAAGCAGAAAATACATTGCTAATGTTTACTGCACTCAACAGAATGTAGGTGTACGCAGGGGTGCTGCCACGAATTTAGGGCTCTCTGAAAGAGTAACAAGTTTGTTTGATTTGTAATTTTTTTATATAAAAAATTATGATTTTATTACATCAGCAGTCAAGTGGAAAACAAACAGAATCCTGGAATGCAATTATGTGTGCTTTATATGTGCAAATGATCAGCAGCAGTAAAACGCCCATGTCGTCCACATAATGTAAAAGAAAATGTGATCTAGTTCTGATGCTCATGTGCCCACTGTAGTGGCAGACAGGGGTCAGCATGGGCACTGTGACTGGTCTGCTGCTATGCAGCCCTATTTATAGCAAATTGTGATGTGTTCTGAAACCTTTCTATCACGGCCAGCATTTTTTCAGCAGTTTGGGCTACAATAACTCCCCACTGCCCATGTGCATCAATGAATCTTGGGCACCCGTGGTCCTGTCGCTGGTTCAACGGTTGTCCTTCCTTGGACAAATTTTGGTAGGTACTAACCGCTGCAAGACCTGCCATTTTGGAGATGCTCTGCCAATCGTCTAGCTCTCACAATTTGGCCTTTATCAATGTTGCTCAGATGCTTAGACATATTAGTACTTTATTTTATTATTTGTACTATTTCTATCGGTCTGTTATTCACAAATTCATCAGGCATGATATTTTCAACTTATGTAAAAAACTGAAAAATGTCTAAAATGAAGGTGTTCCAGTTGTTCCATATTATATGTTGGTAATGTTATACAAGTATAATCTTTGAACTATGTTAAATGGAATGATAATATTCTTCCATCCAACTGATTTTACAGGATATCATTTTGAGGCCTGACACAAAATAGTGAAAATAGTAAAATAGTGATAACACAAACATTTTTTTAAATTCAAATATAATTTTAAGGAGTTGCTTTTAAAACAGAGCTCTCAAGTCTAAAGGGAAGCTTAATGATTAACTGATGAGCTTGTAAAAGGTGGGCTTGGGCAGAGGTCTTGGGGCAGCTGGTGGCCTAGTGGTGGCCTGTGAACAGAAAGTCGTGGGTTCGATTCCCAAGACTGCTAGTGGCACCTCTGAGGTACCCTTGAGCAAGGTACCGTTCCCACACACTGCTCCCCGGGCAGCCGTGTTCCTGGCTGCCCGCTGCTTCACTTGGTGAGTGGGTTAAATGCAGAGGAAGAATTTCGTGCTGTTCACACTGTGTGCTGTGGTGTGTTCACGTATGACAGAATGGTCACTGTCACTTTAAGAAAGCGCTAAACTTTGCAGTGCTGTGGTCTGCAGGACAGTCTGACAACCTGACATTAATCCTAAGAATGGTGCGATATGCACTCTCAAAGGTGTCTAAAAGGGTTCTCTGGAGATACACTATATGTTCAAAATCAAACCTATCCAGAAAGCCCTTCTAATGAGGGAATTCTGCTACTTTAAGATGCCCACATTGCTGACACAGGCGTTCAGATGTGCACACAGCTTATATGTTCTCCATAGTGAAGCGCTGACAGTTGAGTGGGACACATGAGCCAGGCTCAGTGCCAAGAGATAAAGCGTAAAGACCCCCAGCACTAGGCTGTGAAGCAGTGAATCTGTGTTCTATGGAGTCACACCTTTGGGATGAGTTGGACTGGAGCTTGTGATCCAGCACTAATTATGCCACATCAGTACCTGACCTCACTTATGCTCTTGTGGCTGAATGCAATCAAATCCTCACAGCAGTGTTCCACTATCTACAGTAAAGTATTCACAAAAGAGCAGAAGCTGGTACTGCAACAAAAAGGGGGTACAAACTCCCTGATAATACCCTTGATGTAGGAAGAAACACTGTATGAGCACGCATCCACAAACTTTTGGCCATGTAGTAAACCACAGAAGAAGCACTTTTGGTTCTCCAAAAGAACCTTTCAGTAAAAAGCTGGTTTTAGTACTGTAAGTAGTATGTGAGTGCAAATAACTATTTTAGAGCTTAAAGAACTACTTTAAATTAAGGTTCTATACAATTTAAAGGTTTTACTGTATGGGGCAGCTGGTGGCCTGGTGGTTAGGGCTTTGCCCCTGTGATCAGTAGGCTGTGGGTTTGATTCCTAGGGCTGTTAGTGCCTTCACTGAGGTACCCTTGAGCTAGGTACCGTCCCCACACACTGCTCCCCGGGCGCCCCTCGTTGGTGGCAGCCCACTGCTTCACTTGGTGAATGGGTTAAATGCAGAGAAAGAATTTCACATTGTTCACACTGCGTGCTGTGTGTGGTGCTGTGTGCTGGACTATAAGGAGCCACTTTCCTTTATCTGTATAATCAAACCAAGAAGCATTTATAAACCTTTATTTATAAAAGTGTAAACTGCAATATTAAGGCAATTATTGCAAATTTCTAACAGTGCTGCGACTGAATGAGAAATGTGGCTTAGAAATATTCATTCTGAAGTAAAACGAAGTCCACAAGAGCAACACAGAGAGCAGCTTCATACGGTGTTCACGGCAACCTACCCTTTCTGTCACGTCTTTGGTAAGAACATGTTTGTTTTCTGACAGTCCGCTTCTTTCATTTGAGGAGTCTTGCATCTGTGTGTGTACTGCTAATCAGACTCCGGAGGGTGAGAAATGGCAGAAAATGCTACATTTGTTCTCCAAACACAGTGGGAAAGGACGACAGTGCTGTACATCACTTTAATAGCCTCTCTGACTTTGCCCTTTAGTCCTCATCACTTATTCAGTATGGAAATATCTATAGGAGGGAGGCTGTACTGATGCAGTAGGTATGCACTAAAAAGAGTAAGGTTTTAGTATCCTGTCAGCATGATTTTTGTTCAACTGTTTTGACAGTATGTCCTCCATGTCCTCTTCCTGTTATACATTCGTACACAGATACAATCTGTGATTAAACTGAAGTTTAGCATTGTGCATGGTTCATGAGTGGCTGCTCCAGAGCATCCCATTCTCCTGGCAAAGCTTTTCTATGACGAAAATATATGCAGTGTGTGTATAATTGCACACCTTAGTCAGAAAAGGGTGCACCTTAAAGAATTCACAAATTAGAAGGGCTGTCTAGATACTTTTATCAATGGTTTATGACGCTGGTCCTGAAGGCTCCTCACATTTTAGTATTTTTGCTCTAACACACTCAGTTTAACCCAGAAAAAGTGCATTAATGATTTGATCAGGTATGCTGGGAGCATGAAATTTTCAAGCACTGTGTTTATTATTCAGTAATTAATCTTAAGACTTATTATTCAGTAACTACTACAAGTTAATCAGTTACTTCTATAAAACTAATGTGCACAGTTAAAGTGGGGGTCTAAGCATTAGCTTGCTAAATGTGGCTACCAGGGCCTTAATTTAGTAAGCACCAATTTAGTAACCACCAATCCTTTGAAGGGTTACCTTAGAAAATGTAGGTTATTGTAAATCATCAAATACACAAAAAGCTATGATATGACTGAAACATACATGAATATGTATAGATATAGGTATATCCAGGAATTTACTGTAAAAAAAAATATATGGGGAACAAAGGCTAGCCCTATAGCACAAACTGCTGAAAAAAATTAATGCTGGCTGTGATAGAAAGGTGTCAGAACACACAATACATCACAGCTTCCTGCATATGGGGCTGTGTAGCCGCAGGCCACCCAGAGTGCCCATACAGATCCCTGTCCAGTGCTGAAAGGGCCTACAATGAGCACTTGACCATCCGAACAAATAAGAAACTCACACAAACACACATACACTCATACACACACACTCACATACTCACACATGGTGTTTAGTTTTAAAATACTTTATCACAGGAAAATGAGGTATTTTATATTTCTATAAATATGGCCATTTAAGGGAAATAAATGTATTACACTGTCAGAAGAAAAGAATACGTAGCAAATTTAGAAGAATTTATTGTGTGAGGATGTAAAAAGTGCATCCTTCTCTGCTTCATGCAGTTTTCATCTCGCTGATGCTGCGCTCACCTTGGCGCTGCTGGAGCTGGCACCGTGCCCACTGAACACGTCTGCAGCAGACAGCAGGGGTCCCGTGGGCATAGTGCCAACTCACCATTCAGCAAGGCCCCTAAGCTGGCACACCCAATACAAAACATACTATCAAACACACACACACACACACAAAAATACACACAAAACACACCACTTAGAACATGTGTCTACCGAAGTTTCTGTCAACTTCAGCACTTCAAGATAAATCCTTCATACGTACACCTGTGACAGTGTGAAGACACATCCATCATGTTCGATTCGATTAGAAAGACCACTTTGACAGTGTTGTCTACTTAGCACTCTTTTATTTGGTACATAGGCATCAGTGGAACCAAATAAAAACAGAACCAGGAAAATAATCATGTTCAAATGGATACACAATCAACAGCGACTCTTACAGGATCCAGTAGATGCAGTGGGGTCCAGTCTGAGACCACTAGTGTAAATGTTTCTATGCTTTTTTTTTTTGCTTTCTTTTCCACTTTAAAACAACTTTTTTTCATAACAATTTATATAATCAGCAGACAATTTGAGTGAAAGTTTTTCAACACGGTCTCAGATTTTTAAACCCCACTATATCTGAAAGTCAATTCTGTTTAAGGAATTGTTTTGCTTTAGTTTTTTTCTTTTTGTTCACTTTAAAGTGTGTGCCGTATGTTTCTGGTTCACTGTGAAATGTTCCTCTTCCTAAACCACTTTTCAGAATGCGACTGCACCCGCTGAACCACAGTATAAAGCTACCAGAGGTTTGGTTCGGAATGACACAGATACAGGTTGAAAGAAACGGTAGTAACAAACATTAAAGCATTGTTCTCATTGGTACAAGCATTCATTCATTCACTACTTCTCTACTTATCATTTATACTAAACAGTAGATATGTTGGGCAGTCAATAGCACATAAAGTTTGTTCTTGTGGCTTTCTTATAATTTAAGACTGGTGTATGTGACACTTTCAGTAGCAGCAAATGGAGTAGCACTGAGTTAAATAGACAAATTAAGACAGCTTTCCCATATTTAAATACTCTATAAACTAACTTCAATGTGGCTCATTAAAATATGGCTGAAGTCCATCTATGGCCTATATGAAGACATGTGGTATAGACATTATGAATAAATATCTTCTGTAAACTGAGAATGAAGAGTTTAAAGAAAATAAAAGTTGCTAATAGAGACAGTAATGCAACTGTGTTAAACCTTATGCTCTACTTTTTGCCATCAACATACTATGTTTCAAATTCTCACATTTCTAACCTTTCAATCTACTAAGAACGAGAAACAAAGAAAAATAAAATAAAAGGGATATAAGAAGAAATCAAATTACATTATTATTATTATTATTATTAATAACAGGATAACATTTTAAAAAATGAACTTAACAATATGTCAATTTTGGCAATATTTCCCATCTAAACAGAAGAAAACAAACAGTGTGAGGGAAAATACAACAAAGAAAAGTAAAAAGTTCTACAAGAGAACAGCCAAAGAATTCTCTCTTTTCATTTTTTTTCTGGACTCTGGGTCTTAACCTGCTGTTTTGTATTTTCTGTGTTTTCATCTTTTGGTATCATACGTGCTGTCAGTCAGCAACAGTCTCTCAAAATAGTGACAAAACACTGAGTCCTATTAAGATCTTTACAGTTAAAAAAAATGCTGACAGTGAATTCACAAACACAATGGCACTCTTCTTTGCTCACAGCAGTGAGAACACCTCTAGGTGTGTCGCCATGTATGCTCACAGCTGTTACGCTATGTGAATGGCCAAAATAAAATAAACTCCATTTCAAATTTACTTGTTGTCAAATTTGTCCCACTGAATTCAAGGCTGAACTGTCAACACTTCAGCGAATTCATACATATAACAACACTGAGAAAAGCTTGAATATACCAAATATAGAAAAAGCACTGGTCACACACACTTCTGTGCTTTAGTCAAAGAGAAGAATTAATATGAAAGGTAAAGCACATATGAGGTATTTGGTCACGTTTCAATAATTACTCATCAGACAATTATTTGGCAATTTCAACTCCACCATTAAAAAGAGAAAGCAGTTACTATTTTCTGGTATCAACATATGAAAATATATCCAATATTCACTAGTTATTATTTCAAACGTTATATGTTATAATTCTAGAAATGTCTTAAAGACAACAAAAGAGAGGTAATATTAGAAAAATGTGAAATTAATTTGAGAAATATCTGAGGTTTTTGTTGCTTTGGTTAATGGGAAGCTGAACTTTTGAAGTTTGGTTACTTTAGTATCATTGCTGCCCTTAAAACATGAAGATGGCAGTTATTTTAACCACTGAAAAACAAGACAAATATGTTCTGAAAGAGCTTAGAGGAATAAATGAAAACCATGACAATTTAGCATCTTTGGATATCACTCGACTTGGCTTTCACTAAGTAGGCTATTTGGAGGAGTTAAAAACGGAACACTAGTTTTGTGGCTAGCTTTTTGAAAAATACAATCAGATACTTTCAAGCAAAACCAGTCACCAAAGAAACCTGGAAAATGGTTAGTAAATACTTTCAAGCAATAGAAGAACTCCATGACAACCACTGGTCCCCATTGGTAGCCTTCCTACTGCGTATGGTGTTAATAGAAAAAGTGCTAGAACACCTCAGTCAGCCACAGCAGGGCGGGCTGATGAAACGGTGCTCTGTTAGTCCATCCTTTCCTACGAAGGCTATTTGTTTAGGCCTTGTGTAAATCCATTTTAAAAGCAGAACGTGTTGGGACACATGCAGAACTGTTGGATATGTTATTTGATCATTCTCCATTGGTCTCTTCCCCAGAGTGGAGCTCCACTAACATTAACTGGAAGGCTGAAGATCATTAGTGAGCCTTCTCTCACACTCCACCATGTCTAGAAAGGTGGGAACTTTTGTGTATGAGAGCAAGCAGCCCTCTAAACAAGCGCCAGTGAGTGAGAGGAGAGCAATATTGAGGCTCAGAGGGAGAAGCTCCAGCTCCTCTGAGGAAAGGACAGGCTTGAGTTTGTAGGAGAGCTTGTTTGTTGAGTTTGCAGTAGGTGAGAAACTCAGCACAAGTCACCAGATGAAGGCTCCTTTTGGCAAAGGCAATAGAAAAGGTGTTTCTTCAACACAGGCATTGGCTGGATGGCACAGGACACTGACACTGCTGCCCGAAAGACTAAATAAAGATGGGCAATAATGTGCCCAGGGCTTTTGGTCGAGGTAGGTATGCTTAACCAGCAGCAAGGCAAGCGAATGGTTTACCTGGATAGCGCTGACATTTTTGTCAGGCTGAGGTAGCTATCTTTGGAGGCAATGGGTTTTGGTGCAAGGAGACAGGGAAAGGACAGACGGGGAAGGAGGACAGGAGGCTGCAGAACTAGCCACTCCACCACACTCTGCCTGCAGACTAATGCAATGATACTATCACACCATCTTATATTCATAAGGCTATAGAAGACCACTAACATGCATCTCACTCACATTCAACAGCTGAATTTAATAAACTGACAATGACTCCACTATAATAACTCCACTAGAACAGTCACACTATTCACTCATAACCACCAAATAAGAATCTGTAGCATCTGTTTATGCAAAGGCCCCTGGATTTTTATCTTCTACTATAGCATCTGTTTTAGTCCAAGTATATTTCTATGCTACTCACATAATTAAAGTGGGAAATCACAGAAAGACAGCCTAAACCTTCTAGCTGCCATATTAAATCCTACAAAAGATCAGGTTTAAGACCAGAGATGGGCAGAGGTCTTCAAATTAAGTTAACATACTTGATGTCTTTACATTCATTAAAGAGTATTAGAATGATATATATAAACTTTATATAAACTTCCACCTTGTGGTAAAGAAAATTCAACAGGTTAAGGAAGGATATCAGTGCACGTGTTTGAGGCTGACTTTCCATTCATCTCTGTGGGCAGTGAACAGGCTAGAGTAAGGCTTTGGTGAGTAAAGTGAGATGGAGTGGCTATACACTGCTTCTGGGAAAGGGAGAGGGTAGATGTAGAGGGGGAGAGGGGAGGGTGGGTGTTTAGCCTGTGCCAGTGTCTGTGCTCATGGTAGTGCCTGGCTGGCTGCTTGGCTGCTGCTCGATGAGGACCTGGCAGTGTGGCCCTGCAGCCTGGCACTCTGCCGCCCTGCCCTGGGACTGAGAACACATATAACACATGGATTAATGTCAGTGCTGCCATTTAAACCATGCATAACTTACAATACTATACATGAGCTTAATTAGATGGTTTCATACACAAGTGGTCTTACCTGTGGCATTAGTTCTATAGCCTCAGAGATACGGATCACTCCCTCTTTAGGTGCCATCTCTCCTTGTGACTCTGGCCCTCTCTGAGATACACTCCAGTCACCTTGAGTACCCTTTTTGCACAGTAAACTACACACACACACACACACACACACACACACACACACACACACACGGAACAAGAGTATCAGCATAGTTTGACATCAATACCACATATAATATTGATTTATCTATAAAAAGCTTCTGCAACTCTGCTATCAGATGCTCCAGCTCTAAACAGTACATTAACCAAAAAATTGTTAAACAGACAGCCATTCTCAAATCAGCATTGATAGAAATGTATGCCAATATGACAGGTCAGATTGGATATTCTATTCTGTAAATGGATACTCACCTGCGACGGTACGCAAACATAAGGAAGAGAACACAGAAGATAATGCAGGCCATTCCAATGTGGATGCCAACCACAATGCCAGTCATAGAGCCTTCTCCATTCTGCCTGCAGTTACACAAACTCTGGCCTTCTGTTCACACACACACACACACACACACACAAACACACATTTATGTAACAAGTACTTTTTCTCCACAGCCAGACTGAGGAAATTATGGATGAAAAAGGAAAATTCTCAGAGGAGGCAGTCTGATTTAGGGCTGTTTTCATATTCTAAAGGTTATAAAATGAGTCTTGGCTTAGTGCTTTGTACTGTACTAAAGAACTAATAAGGATTGAGCTTTTATGTGATGCAGAGGTTCTGTAGACATTCCAAATGTTCTCCATAACTCATTTACAAAAGGGTTTCTTTAAACAACCATCCACTGAAATGTTCTTTAGGAAGCAAAAAAAGTGGTTCTTCTATGACAAAAACCCTTTGGCACCTTTATTTTTATTGATGTTCTAGAAGTTTCACTCTGAGAATTTCAGTGGCTGAGAGTGGCTGTAGGGAACATGATTTAAAAATGCTCTCCTGAGAACACATCAGTGAAAACCATTTTCCTCTTATCTGTGTCTTGGTTTTTAGATCATTACCCAAGAAGAAATACGCCACTCTGTAGCTACATCAGCCCAACTGAAACTAGAGAGCTCATTTACACGAAAGCTCTGCAGTGACCTGTTTGTTATGAACGGCACCACCTGTCAGACATTTAAAGCTCAGGATCTTTCAGGAGTGGCATGAGAGTTCATAATGGCGTAGTTACATTTAAACAACACATGCACTTTGAATAATGATAAGCTACATGGCAAAGCTATCATGTCTTACTTTGAACAAAAATCAAAAGAAATTCTAGTAAGATAAGTATGTATGTATGTAAGTCATGAAAAATAGACTCTGAGGTGCTTAAAACCCAGTAGTTCTTAAGCTGGGGACCATGGTCCCATGGGTTGCTGCATGAGCGCGAAAAAATCAGATGTTGTATCTCTACTTAGTATTGAATAATTTTGATATTTTAATGAATGAGTCGCTTTACTTAGTATGCACAAAGGGGGCCATGGACTAAAATGTTTGAGGGCTTCTATCTTAACCGGATAATAGACAATGAAATGTGACGGAACAACGATGTATGTCCAGCTGACAGAAATTAATTGACAGCCAGGAAAACTATCTACAACTCTCTTTCTCCACCTAGTGGGGAAGAAACCTCACTACACAGAGATGTCTGCTTTGGGTGATGGACAATTAATACAGTTTATGTTGCATAAAACACAGTGTAACTATTTACAGTTACTTTTAAATGAATATAAAACAACTGTGTGTGTGTGTGTGTGAGTGTGTGTGTATTTGTTTGCGCCCGAGCCTCACCGGCGTTGGTTTTGCCTGCTGTTCCACTCTCAGCTAGTGAAACAAGGCGCTTGTTGCTGATGCTGTCTCCATTCCCGTTATATGCCACCAGCTGAATCTCATATACTGCTGCAGGCTCTGTGAAACAGTAAGAATTATTATAGTGAAAACAATCTAAGAAATATATTGTTTTTAAATATTCTTATTCAATTGTTTTTGCGGGTCTGTGCATCCCATGTCTGTGTGAACCAAGTAGAATTAATTAAAACTGTTTTCCCCAATCATATTGTCATAATACCTATATGGTACACTCTGCTGAATGTTGTTCTGCATCATTTAACAATGACATTTTGGGCAACTGAGGCCAAAGTGTGTTTCAGCATGTAGTGTATTAAAGTCTAACCGAGGTGTGAGATGGTGTGTGTGTTGATTTGGCCGGGGAAGCGCTCCTCTGGTCTGAACTGCTCCTGGGGTACCATGCGATAGGACAGTTTAAAGCCCTCCACCTTTCCTGGTTTACTGGGAAGCTCCCAATACACCTGCATGGCTGTGCTGTTCAGCACTTTGGTGAAAAAATTGGGCATGGTAGGAACTACAAAGAGAAAGAGATGAGGATAGGTAGATTTAGAAAAGGATTTTGACATGTGGCTGCATGATAACATATTACTGAATGCTTTAAGATTATTCTATAGAGGGCGTAGGTGCTTGGAGCTAGAGTTTATATTAGGCAATTTGGTGTGTCTATGTCTGGTGACTTACCACCCCCTAGTGTTGTGGCAACGACAGTACTGGACTGCTGGCTGGCCCCCAGAGGTGAGTAGGCTTTAATGTAGATGGAGTAGGTAGTTGCTGGTTCCAGGTTACTGAAGTCATGCTGGAAAGTGTCCTTACTCACTGCCTCCTGTAGTTCTTTGCTGTCTGGTTCTGGGAGTGAAACAAGGAGAGTTTTTCAAAAGGTTAAAAGAAAAATCACCATAAAAACAGGAAGGGTCTAGAAACTCCACAGCTCTTGTGGTAAAGGGGCATTTGGCTGACGCTCATATCCAGAGCAACTTGCAATCATTAGTTGTAGGAACAGTCCACCTGGAGCAACTGAGGGTTAAGTGTCTTGCTCAAGGACACAATGGTAGAAAGTGGGGGTTTGAACCTGCGATTTTGAGGTCATCGGCTCCAAAGGCATGTGTTTTACCCACTAGGCTACTACCACCCCACCACTCCTCTTGGTTTATTTGGATATTGAACCCAGGTCTAAGTCACCTCCCTCATATTCTCTTTGGGTCTTGCTTTTTGTCTCTTACCGCCAAGCATGCGGATGTGCAGCACATATCCAATGATTCTGTCAGAGACATGTGCTTCAGGCTGGCTCCAGTGTAGCTGCAGGGAAGTAGGTGAGAGCGGTGATGCTTTTAGGTCCTGTGGAGCCTCAGGGAGGTCAGTGGATTGAGACACAGCCAGGCGTGCACTAGCCTGGTTGGTGCCAGCAGTGTTCTCTGCTATGCATTGGTATATGGCCTCGTCCTCAGCTGTGATCCGCGTTACAGCTAGAGTGCTGCAGAGTAACATGAATACACACTGTTAGCAGAGAAATAATGTACAGGGCTGTATTCTGACACAGAACTCTATTGACTTAGGAAGATAGAGTAAATAGTGATTAGTGGATACCTGTTGTTATTGGTGAGCTTGACATTGTCTCCGGGTGTTAGGATCTTGCCATTTTTCAGCCAAATGAGGTGAGGCTCTGGCACCCCCTGTGCCTGGCAGGTAAACACTGCACTGCTTCCTACTGATTTTGATACAGACTGCGGCCATTGCAGGAACTCTGGAGGAGCTGAGAGAGGAAGAGAGGTCAGGATTTCATTGTTTTAAATGTGTGGTTCATGAATGTGAGATCAGTGTTCTTTCTTAGAGGTAGAGGGTTTAGTGCAGCCCATAGCCTGAGCTGAACCATAGCTGGCACCACAACCTTCTCAGACCTTCTGTACTTGAATTCTCTGTTCAGTCAATGCAAACCTTTACTGGCCCCCTACTGGCCCAAATAAACCTAGGTTTATTTTCTTACACAGAATTGTTTAGAATCTAACTGAAAATGTATAGTTTCTTTGGTTGAATTAAAGAGCAAGATGGGTCAGTATTGTCTCTGACTCTTCCTAGAGGGAACACAGCTCCTCTGACCACCAAATAAGAATCTGAATCCATACTGCTTGCAAGATCTACTGCCACATCTGACCTCCTGGGACCCAGAAAGATCAGCTCACCCTCAGACCCAGGCAGAGCCTGATGGGTCAGCTGGGAATGGGGGGTAGGGGGAGAGGGGAAAGGGGGGAGAAAAATTGAGAGGTCTGAAAAGAAGCCATTAATCACTGGCATGATGGAGTTTTAGGTTTGCTTGAGGCCCAAATCCACTCAGGCTCAGCTGTGCATTGGTGAGATCAAATAGTAGATCATTTTCACGTCTAGAAAATTCTGTTAAAATACTGGTGAAAATCTCAACATACACACGCAAAGTATCATGAAGGAAATCTGTAGAGTAAGATAGTTTACAGGCAGGATCAGACTTATTACATGTGTGTTCACACATTGCACTGTATGCTGTTAATGTGGGTATATGCATCTTTTGTATGTATATGAAAGAGAGAGGGAGATGTAGAAAGATGTATAGTTTTCTGCTTCTTTTCCTAAAGCCCATTGTGACTATGAATAGAGGCCACTCCACTGCTTGTACACACTAACCTCAATTGTATCTCGAAGAGTAAAGCATACACTTAGACCAGCATGTGTGAATGTGTGCTCAGAGCTAATTTTAATGGCAGCATAGTGTTGGGAGAGGGGTTTCTTGTAATAAATCCACCCTACTGGCCCTGCCAGGCAGCTTGAAGAGCTCTTCACACTTGAACTTAAGCAAAAGCATTAACTCTGAGGAGCTGAGTGCTCAGCAAACAGAGATGCACTTAAGGTAGCGTGAGCTTTGTTACAGCTCGGAGAGGTGCTATCCTCGGCCACAAGGCTTTCCTGGCTGACAATGTGTCTCTCTTGGGCTAAACAGTATACTACAACTTGTTTAAATGTTTAATGCTAAAATACAGCAATTCAAGAAGCTCCTCGCTATACAGGAGGAACTGAGGATTTCATGGTCATGGAAAATTGTGGCGTGATAAAGGCTCCATCAGGATATGTTGCAGTGAAAACACAATACACCTGCTTCTTTTTCTTGCCCATCCCTCTCTAGCTTTAATTTGTCTGTGTGTGTGTGTGTGTGTGTGTGTGTGTGTGTGTGTGTGTGTGTGTGTGTGTGTGTGTGTGTGTGTGTGT
>JBBPCZ010000007.1:9015115-9035664 GCA_037974445.1 Brycinus macrolepidotus
GCCAGGGAAGAGGAGAAGAGGAAGGCCTAGTAGGAGGTTTATGGATGTGGTGAGGGAGGACATGCAGGCAGTTGGTGCAAGAGAGGAAGATGCAGAGGATGGAAGGAAATGGAGACGGTTGATCTGCCGTGGTGACCCGTAATCGGGAGCAGCCGAAAGTAGAAGAAAAAGAAGAAGAGGGCTAGGCCCCTTACTTCCAGTGAAGAGCAATCTTACTTCAGCATACCAATACATTTTATACAATGCCATGCTTCCAAATTTGTGGACACAGTTTGGGGAAGAACCTTTTCTATTCCAGCATGACTGTGCCCAAGTTCATAAAGACCGGGTTGGATGAACTAGGATTAACTCCAACGGAGATTGCGAGCCTGGCCTTCTCGTCCTACATCAGTGCCTGATCTCATAAATGCTCTAAAGAATAAATGGGCACAGATTTACTCCACAGAAACACTTCAAAATCTCGTGGAAAGCCTTCCAAGAAGAGTTGAAGCTGTTATAGCTGCAAAGGGGATCAACTCCATATTAAAGTCTATGTATTTGAATGCAATGTTCCTGTTGAAGTAATGGTCAGGCGTCCCAATACTTTTGTCCATATAGTGTATAAAAGGTGCTCAAGCTGATGACCCAAACGTAAACAAATCACAAATACTGTTGCTCATATCTTGAATTATTGTAATGCACTTTTTTGTTTGAATTTTATTGAAAAATTTGTTGTTTCCCTTTCTTATTATAACTGATAAATGCTGTTCATGTTTTGAATAACTGTAATGCACTTTTTTTTGCCTGAATTTAATAAACGGTTAAAAATTAAAACTGAATAAAGTTCTCCATCATTCTCCTCATGTTTACTTGTACTGACTGGCTTGTTGGTATACAACAATTATCAGGAAAGTATAAAAAATGAACTAGAATTACCAGTTTTCTCATCATCAGCCAAACCGGTCTAGGGATTATTTTAAAGCGGTTGTCTGTAGTCAGTCTTGAGGACATTGTGCTCTGCACACTGTTGTGTTTTCTCTAGCCTTGAACTTGAACCAGCACATGAGGAGCTTCTTAGATGGATAATGAGTTGGGCTACACAAGAAAAAGCGCATGAATGTGCATAATTTGCATTAAGGACTGGGATTGGGAAACCCTGATTTTCAAGGATTTATGTAGAAATATTTCTTTACATTTCTCACACTTTTATTAAAGTTATAATAAGCCTAAAACAGTAATGTTACTTCAGTATAAAGAAATGACCCTTCAGTATGAGAAATGAAAGTAGGAGTAAAATTAGCTGCCGAAAACTAGAGTAGAAAAAAAACAGTATCCAAAAGTCCTATAGAAAAGTTTGTTAGTGTTTTTGTCTAACAAAAAGAAGAGAAAGCTCAAAGAGGTCAAAGAGATATGAAAAGAATGAAATACCCCTCCAACACCCCTCCCCCCAAAGAACAAAGAAAAATAATTAGGAGCTCTCATGTTGAATAATGAGCTGAAACTAAGTAAAAAGTAGATTCCTCAGAAATATATGTGAGCGTAAGTAAAAGCACCAGTAAAGAAGTACTTCACAGAAGTACTGATCTAGTCTAGTACCAACATTTTACATGTACACATGGCTGAGTAAATGCAACAAAACACAAAAAGGAAAAATTAAAAGCAAATTGTAAAAACAAATTGCCCCGGCTGGGCCCACGCTCTCCTGCTTGGGGAGGAAGCTGAGAAGGCGGTTCAATAACTGTGTTGTTGGAGCGCTGTGTGCTGCTCAGCATGACAGGACAGCCAATTAACAGGCATTAACATACGCAGTGGGGCGTCCACTACACACACAATGCAAAGACCCTTAAAGCACAACAACAGGCCGGCAGTGTGTTTTTCATTAGCTGGTCTTCTGTTCCCTCTTAAAGACATGCAAAAAGGGATCTAATTAGGATGAGGTCTGAGTCACACAGTCCCATACGTTACACTGCAGCCTATATGAGCACAGACAGCAGAGCGTGGCTGTGAAGGAGCAGAGGAGTCCTATTGTAAGAGTTTTCTCTCTCTCTGTGTCTCTTTTGTGGAAGACTGAAACAATCCGCCTTCAGCGTTCACCCAAACGTGTGAAACACACTATGTGTCCGAAAGTTTGTATAATAAAGTTTGTAGGCACCTGCTCATCCAACGTTCCTTCTGAAATCAAGAGTATTCATAGAGAGTTTGCCCCCCCCCCCCCGTAACTGCAGTAACGGCCTGCACTCTTCTGAGAAGGTTTTATTCTACATGCTGGAACATTGCTGTTAAGGTCTGAGCATATTCAGCCACAAGTGCATTTGTGAGGTCACGTACTGACATTAGATGATTAGTTCTGGATGACAAAACCCACTCCAACTTACCACAAAGAATAGAGCTCCAGAGAACACTCCAGAGAACACAGTTTTACTGCTCCTCAGCCTTGTGCTTTATACTTGATCTCGAGCTGACCCTTAGCATTGAGCATACCGACCTTACGCCTATGTGCAGCTGTTTCAGAGCATTCCATTCAATTGGCAGTAGTTTTAAAGATTATACAACCTGTATGTACGCAATCGAACGCCCTGAGTTGGGAATGGACTACTCAGAGAGACTGTTTGGATACCTTAGGACATTATAGCATATCTTCATCAGAACTTTTCCATCCAATGAACAAATCAAGTAGTTTTGTTAACACTCCAACCACAGGAACGTCAAATGAGGATGAAGTGCTAAAGTCTGATTATCTGCTTAATACATCACAGTAAATGCAGAAGCCCCTCCTTGCAGTGGAACCTGTCAAGAGGTTGGATATATTAGGCAACAAGTGAACAGTCTGTTCCTGAAGTTGAAAATATAGATTTTCAGAAGCGGGAAAAATGGGCAAGAGTAATGTAATTTATTCAACAAGTCTAAATACTGAAGTGCACCTGGTTCATCTAAGCAGGAAGATAGAAGGGCAGCTGGTAGCCTAGTGGTTAGGGTGTTTGCCCTGCGATCAGGAAGTTGTGGGTTCGATTCCCAAGACCAGGCACCTCTGAGGTTCCCTACCATCCCCACACACTGCTCCCCGGGTGCCGTGTTCCTGGCTGCCCGCTGCTTCACTTGGTGAGTGGGTTAAATGCAGAGGAAGAATTTCGTGCTGTTCACACTGTGTGCTGTGGTGTGTTCACGTATGATCACTATCACTAGAATTGTACATTACCTTCTTTGCAGTAGATATCCAGGCAAGAGTGGGGACGTTAACCTTGGGTTGTGCCAATTAGTGAACAAATTCTCGAGGGATGGGGTTTTAGTGAATCATTGGTTTATTGAGCTGCAATTCAAAAGGTTGAACCTAGAAAAATAAAATGACCTACAGTTCAGTAAAAGCTACTTAGAAACAGTTCTAAATGTTCAATGACACATGAAACGCTTCTGTTTATACACTTTGCAATAAGTGTTTTTCAAACAGTACATGACAAGGTCAACAACTCATCTTCTATAGAAAGAGGTCCGTTTTGCCAACATAAAAACAGGTTTAACGTAGCACACGTAAGCATTTCATTATGCCTTTAGTATGCCGATGTGCCCTAAAACCGAATGGTGTGAATAGAGGGTCACTTCCATAACCTCACTTGTATATTATAGATCATTCTTTGTGCTTGCTCCTCTAGATATTGTTATATTTCTTCATGGTTCTGTTTCAGTTGCTTCTGCGTCTTCTTTTGCTTCCTATGCTTCTTCTTTTTACCTTGTTTGGGCTTGTGCTTAAAGCTTTCAGGACGAAAGAGTCAAATTGTGATGGCTAGAAACATTTGTGATGGGTCAGATCATCTTTAAAACATCAGGTCTTTTGTGGTGTTCTCGGTATACATTGGTTAGAACCTACAAAAGGGGCCCAGGGAAGGGTGTCTGGTGAACCAGTGACAGGGTTATGGGTGTCCAAGGCTCACTGAGTGACATAGGGAGTGAAGGCCATCTGATCTGATCCCAAAGAGCTATTGTAGCACAAATTGCTGAATAAGCTAATGTTTACCATGATAGAAAGGTATCAGAACACACAGTACATCACAGCTTGATACATCATATGGATGGTTGGGTGCGTATGTGTCGTGTGATAGTGATCATTCAGTCATACGTGAACACACCACAGCACACAGTGTGAACAGCACGAAATTCTTCCTCTGCATTTAACCCATTCACCAAGTGAAGCAGCGGGTAGCCAGGAACAGGGCGGAGTGTGGGGACGGTACCTTGCTCAAGGGTACCTCAGAGGTGCCTAGCGGTCTTGGGAATCGAACCTACGACTTCCTGATCGCTGGGTGAACGCCCTAACCACTAGGCTACCAGCTGCCCCATCTTCTCGTGTACGTGGAGAAGCGAGGGCACCAGGATGCACTATGGGAAGAATTCAAGCTGGTGGAGGTGTGATGATCTGAGTCCTGGCTTTCATGTGGATGTTATTTTGACAAACATCACCTACCAAACATTGTTGCAGGCCAAATACACGATATTCCCTAATTACACTGGCCTCTTTCAGATAATGTGCCCTGCCAATGTTTTTTTCACTCTCTTATTTTAAGTGTGAGGTAGAGGTAACAGCATCTTCACCAAGGGTGGCAATAATTATGGAGCTGACTTTATGTATATTCCTTAAATAAATGAAATGAGGAATTGCTGTAGCTGTTTTCTCCCAAAACCGTCAGACCTAACATCTAGAAACTGCACAAATAATTCAACAGCATGGTTTTTTAGTATCAGAGCATGTGTACAGCATTTTAGTGGTTTCATTATAGAACACCATGAGAAAACAATCAACTGCTACCATACTTATTTCTGTGTGTGTGTGTGTGTGCTGGGGCTGTTTAGTGGTTCTCTGTGGCTTAACTGTGTGGGCAGTTGGTGCTTTAGTACCTGCCGTGAGCTGTCCATAGTCAGAAAGGCAGTCCAGCTTTATCCTATTAGTCATACCCTCTTACTTTCACATAGCGATGATCACAGGGACTTAATCTGCTTCTGAACTTTACTCCCACTCTACATACTCCTTACAGCTCACTTACACACACATGCATACATGCTCACCTCACGGCACACACACACACACACACACACACACAAATACGCACACTGGTGACAGACAGTCCTCACCCGCCTACCTACACAAAAACTGTTGACTCTATTGTGTTTCTCTGAATAGTGGTCTGTGAGGGAGGTACTGAGATATCGCTTCAGCTCCCTTAAGGTGCTCTCACAGCATACAAGCTTTCAGCTGTACATGCACAGATTCACAGATTCAAATGGTTCCACGGAACGGCACTAACGTTTTTTTTTTTTTATTGTGAGTGTCAAGAATATTTTAAAGCTGTAAAGAACCTCCATGTAACACAAAATTGTGGGTTTTTTAAGAACCTTTACCAAAAATGATTCATGTTGTCATGCAAACAAGCTTTCAGGCTTGTATTATTCCCATATGTGTAACCAAAAGACCAGGGCTTTCTGGAGCAAACACAGTTGAGTGTTGGGTCCTAGAGGAATGTTGTTTCATTTCACTGTGTACAGTGTAGATGGTTGAAATGACTTGACTTGACTTGAGCCTAAGACCATCCCCAATGCCATTTGTCAGCTTGAGGGATACAGTGGGCTGGGGAACAGTGGAACTTTCTGTAGTGAAGAAGCTCAGTCTTGTATCTGTTTGTTATCCAGAACTAGTCAACCAACATCAGCACCTGATCTCACTAATGCTCTAAATCCTGTCAGTAATGTCCAGGCAATGTTCTAAAATCTAGTATAAAGTCTTCCCAGAAGAGTAAAGGCAGTTACTGCTGCAAAGGGGGGGGACAAACTCTCTTTTAAAACCTTTGCAACATTAATTGAGCAGCTACAAATGTTTGGATATATAGTGTAGGATGAGATGCACACTGCATGGACAAAATTATTGGGACACCTGACCATTACACAACTTTAATGACATTGCATTCAAATACTTGGACTTTAATATGGAGTTGGTCCCCCCTTTGCAGATATAACAGCTTCCACTCTTCTAAGATTTTGGAGAGTTTCTGTGGGAATTTGTGCCCATTCATTCTGTAGAGCATTTATGATCTCAGACACTGATGTTGGATGAGAAGGCCTGGCTCTCAATCTCAGTTCCAGTTCATCCCAAAGGTGTTGGATGGGGCTGAGGTCAGGGCTCTGTGCGGGCCAGTCAAGTTCTTCCACACCAAACTCATCCAACCATGTCTTTATGGAGCTTGCTGTGTGCACTGGGGTACAGTCATGCTGGAATAGAAAACAAAGTTGGAAGCATGGTATCCAAAATGTCTTGGTATGCTGAAGCATAAAGATTGCACGTTGGAAGTAAGGGATCTAGCCCAAACCCTGAAAAACAGGTGTGTCCCAATACTTTCGTCCATATAAGTGTATGAACACCACAAACACACTGTACTACATTATACTCGGTACATTACATTCTCATGCACTATCATGTATTATCTGTTCATCATGTGAAATTCAGAGTTCAGTCACAAGTGTTTTGGACTTCTTTGTCTGAAGGTTATTCACAAAGGAACTCCAGGCTGTTCACAATGAAGGGGATCCAATGGAGAGATGTAAATTAGGCAGGTGACAGCGGAGCCGTTATTAACCTCTACCTGCCAGCGCTCTATGTCACTTTTCACAATGAAAACACATGGATACGCTGGCAAGTTTTCAACAATGTTCACAGAATGTCATTTATAGTGTTGAAGTTAGACCGGAATAAAAATAACCAAGCTGTTACTGGAGTATATGAGAAAGGAATGCTTGCTTAGTTTTTGCACATGAAAACAGTGCTTAGGTACCACATGCACTGTTTCTACTGTGAAGGTCTAGCAGGAAATATCTGTAACAGGATTATAAGGGAATAGCAACCAGGAGGTGTTTCAGTAGGTGTAAATTTTCTGATTCCTTAAAGAGGAATTCCAACAAATTTGATAAATCAGAGTTATTCAAAGCTGCTTGGTGCATAATTGTGCATTGTAAAGAAGTTCACAAATTTGGATTTCTTTACTGTGGTGGTGAGAGGAGTCGGCTATTCAAATTATGATCCAAGACTACTAGTGAACTTACAAGTGCCCTCTGAATTAAGTGTGATAATGTTGATTACTGTAAAACAGTGATAAATCCAAAAACTATAAAATAGAAAAACTACTGCTTTTAAATAAGGCTGCATTCTAAGCCCTGACAACATATTTGTAAATATTTCATGCCATAACTTTCTGTGATGGAGCTTTTGGAAACATTTAAGGCTTTGGATGTCTGGTTCCATCTTAGTGATATAACTACACAGAAATTTGAAATGGTTGGAATTCTGCCTTTACAGTTTTATATAGAAAATTGTAAAGACTTCTCTACCATTTCTTCATCCTTTTTGATTTGCTCTCATGCTTTATTTATTTATTTATTTATTATTTACTAAAGACCAATGCTCAGTCCCTGTTCAGTGCTGTTGCAGTGTGGATTCTGAAAAATGATCTTCTTATTGCTAATGTTAGAGGTAAATGTCAGTTAAAAAAAAAAAAAAAAAATCACAAACAAAAATGTGAGTCCTCACATGTTTTTGATTCTGCAGACATAAGCCAGAACTCTGCAAAAATCTGCTGTTTAGAGGTTAACGTAACTGAACAGTACAACAATAAATATTTATAGGCATTAGTGCAGTGTTTTAGCAACGTGAGTCATGCATTTTGTTTACTAATAAACAGCCCATCATTTCCACACTGAAAATGCACTGGAAACCAAACATGAAACACAACTCAAGATGACAAATCGGGCACTAAAAAAAAGTGGCAGGACATCACTCTGAGTGTCTCCAAAACAAAATGTGATACATAATCAAACAAAACACAAAGAAATGAGCATTCTTTTTCATTTATTTTCTTAAAAACAACATTCACAACAGAAGTCACATCTATATAAATTACTACAGCGAACACAATACACCTTAAATATAGCTCTGCAACCTTTTTTTTTTTTTTTTTTAAATTTACCCTTAAAAAATAAAAACTGTCCTAATTCCCATATTCTCCCATAACGCATTGCAGTCAAGACGCATTAAAATACAGTGATTCCTAACCTTTAGTTACACTCCCTTTGGCATGCTGTCCCCTGCTGGTCATCAGTAAACACTGCAGAACAAATAGGCAAAGTCAGAACAACCTGACCACATTCCTGGCCGAGAACAAACTACAGTTCCTGACCCAGGTTCTTTGTCTTTAATATGCGGCTAATTAATAAATTATATCAGTGCCTTTTCAGATTTCTCCCCTAAAATTAAGACTAAACTTACACAACATTGGTGCCATTCTGGCCTTTTTCTACTATGACAAAATGATTATATTTCTATGTATCACAGCTTTTTCATCCAATTTTTTTCCTCACATTCAAAGAAGCAGACAAATAAAGACTCCTTCACTAACTCAAAACAGGATCTTTAAACACAAGACACACTCCGTTGCTGGGCTGTAGGTCACTCAACCCACACAGCTCAATATACAGTATAGCCCCTTTGTCACTTTGAACCTACATGATACATAGAACACTCAAACAATGCCACAAAGAACCTGCTTAAAGAAAAAAAAAAAGAATGGAATTAGGTATTAGTCACTGAGAGTGGAGGAAAAGGATGTGGAGGTGAATTCCATAGGACTGCAGCTCACATCACAAAGATGAGCTATATAACACAAAATCCTCTCAGCTAGACTGGCGAAACAGCTTATCCAAGCATTTTCCTATTCAACTTCACAATATTGCTAAATAATCAGAACCCACAGTGATGGAAGAAATTTCAGACAGCTCTTGGGGCCTTGGTGCTGATCAAGGGCCAAGAATGTTTGAATTTTTCATGAAACACAGACTGTAAGGGTGCTCTCAAGATGAAATTTCCATATGCAGAGTGGAACACACGGTTGAAACGTTGATACAGTCAACATTTTAGCATGTTACTGACTAACATCTTGGCCTCTCAGACCAACCCCCAGGTTGGACAAAACCTCAGCTTGGGTGAAAGTTACCCACCTAGTTAGGGTGCTGCCTTAGTTACCCAGCTAGTTAATGTGACTGGAGAGTAGGTCATTATTGTTAATTAAACATTTGTGCAAATATATTGTTTCATTTTCATAATTCATCATTTCATTATACTTACAAAATTAAAAAGGGAAAAAGAAAGTTACTTAAAATCACATTTTGCTTGTGTTAGCTAGCTGTTGTGTTTGGGGATGTAACTAATCTTGTACTTTACAATAACCCATTTATTTTCATTTAAAATTTTACACGGGATAACATGGTTGGTGACCTAAGTTACTGTACCGCTTATTATTATGTACCTAATATAGGTTGCACATTATGTATGTGACAACTAAAGAATCTTGATTGAATAATCTTGAGCTAGCTAGAACTAGGGGGGTCGTTCCACATTTGCCAAGGTTATCCTGCCTGGGGTTTAGTCTGCTGCCCTGCAGCTGGATACTACTGACCTACCCAGCCTACTGAAGTGAGAAAAGCATTCCATAGGCTATCAGCACGGTTAAAGCAGTACCTGCCTGACCCCTACCCTACACACCAAGACTGAAGGCTCTAGAGTAGGCATAGTTTTACTCAGCAGTTCTTATAGAGGAGCACTAGCTCAGCATTCAAGAACACCTGCCAAGTTCACTATTGAGCTGATATTGATACTGCATCAGCTTTGATATTGACAAAGGTTAAATCTTTCTGTGCAGTATGGATTTAGCATGACTCTGTGTGCCTCTGCATGACTGTGTTGCCCAGCGGTGGGACGCTGGAGTGAATGTGTGTGTGCGGTGTGTGTGTGTGGGGCCACATTAATCACACAGAGTCACTCACAGTGCTAAAGGGCTGAGCTGGGAGTGCATGAGAGTCTCTTAGAGTATTACTGTAGCAGAAAAAAGAGAACTCCCAAGAAGAGACTGGAGACACACACACAAATGCACAAAAAGGCGCTGGCAACTGCCTTCAGCGAGAGTAAAATAATAATAAAACAATACGGGCAGATTTAACACATTTAACTGCCATCCTCCCTCATTTAATTTCCTTTATCCCTCAGTCACTGAACAAGTTTGACCACATGTCCCCTGATGTTGCTGAAACCAAGCCCCATACACACATTCCACAAAATTAAAAAAATAAAATCAAACCAAATAGAAATTAAACAAAAAGGAGGTAAATTCCAACCAGAAAGTCTTTTAGTTAGGGAGAGAAGTCCTTAGCATGATACTGCATCATTGTTTGTTCTACTCCGCTGCACTGCTCCCCGTGGTTTGCACCCTCACTTCTGTCCAGGTTGCTCTGGGTCACTTGCTGCTCTCCTGATCGCCTCACTTCTGCTATCAGAAGAGCTTAATGGCCTGCTCTGCATTCGTCCTCCAAGTCAGCCAGTACCGCACTGTGGCCCCAATTCAAGTGGTTTCCCCACTTGTCCAGCAGCCTAGACCTCCATCCAAGTGTCATGGTGGTCCCCTGAAACACTAAGATCTCTTTAACTCTCCTTTTTACCTTTGCAGGCAAAGAACTGCTGCTTGAATCTCAACCAGTCAATAAAACTTTACAAGGGGAAAGACGAAGAGTGGGGCTTAAAGGGTTTTTTTTGAAACTGTTAAAACAAAGGCTGTCTGGCAACATATACAACACACGCACACACACTGTGGAGGCTGGATTTGAGAATGTACAGCTGATAAGCTTGTAAGGAGTAATGGGATAAAGAGGCCTTGTTGTGAAACAAATCCAGGAGTGCAGAGTTCAGCAGAAGGCATTGTAATGCAGGGCACTGCTCATGTCGACGTAATGCATAGATCAGAATGTCACTGACGCAGCCAACGCACATGACTGCTGTGTCTGAATCGGATAAGCCAAGGTGAACTTACTGAGCAAGGACAAGACACTGATATTGCAGTTTCAGTATTGGTTCATTGTTGTATCTAAATCTAGCAACCTCTAATCTTCAGATCCTCTGTGGGTAGACAGATCAAGCCAAAAACACCCCACTAAAGTAATCAGCGAGGCTAAAACTACTGAAAACACTTCACAGCTTCAATCCAGAGCAGTGTGCAAATTAAATAAATAATAATAAAAAAATAACACCAAAGAAAAGTTATCCTGACTAAATAGAGCAGCTCTCTCTCCAATATGGAATCACACAAGGAGAGTGATGAGCAAGATTTACCATAAGTACCATTCTCTTAAAGGCTGAAGATGGAGACAGAAGATAAAGGACTTCATCCACTGTTTGCAGTTCTACAGTGTGTGAATCTGAAGACCAGATTTGAAGAAACAGAGGCCCATGTAGGAGTATGCATGTGTATGTGTGTTCTCAGAAGGTTTGCTGGGGAGAGGGGTTAGTGACCACAAAACACAGTCTGAGGCAGCCCCTGGCAGGGAGGAGGGTCCATCTGTAGTGGACAGGATTGTGTATGTTTACGTGTGCCTGTCCAAGACTCTCAGCACTCCAGGGGCACCAAAAAGCAGCGCCTGCAGTCCACAGCTTTGGGGCTGGGTGGCTGAGCCCTCTTCCTCCTCAGCTCCTCTCGGCCCACGGAACCACTTAGCCTGGCATATGCAGCCTTATACTTCTTATCAAAAGCAGCTGGAATGCACAAGAACACAAACAGCATTAGCCAGATAATTACATTATGAAATAATTCAGAATGCAAAACTGGGGTCATGTTAGACACTAGTATACTTACCAACATGGTCTTTGCCCATAGCAGCCAGAGTGAGAAACAAGAATTCCCTGTACAAACTCCTATGAACAAATGTCAAACAGTGTTTTTTATGTGTTTGAATCAATGACAATTGCTTTATGACTACACGGGAAGCATGGCTTTCCCAAGTGTCACTCTTACTACTCCTGCCTTCCCTTTCCCTTCCTGCTGCTCCTGTCCTACCTCGGAAGAAAAAGGAGAAATCAAGAGGAGAAAAGGAGCAGGAGGAACAGATGGAACAAACAGTAATTTGGTGTAACAGGACAACTCATTCACTTCAGCATTACCAAATTTAATGTCATCTACTGATCATAACACTGGCTTGAAAACACAGCCCTATTACTTTTGGTAGCCAATCACTGATACTACACAGGACCAGATTATTTAAAATTGTATGGCCTTCTCCAGCATGTTCCTTATTTATTTTTCATCAAGTACAGCTGGCACTCTAAAGATCAGGATCAGGATTCTGACAAGTATATGCTAGTGTCCACCTTTGTAAAGGTCTGTACTTAATTATGTAATTCCTGTAAATAGATGAACATTCTGATATCTCCACATACACATATCCGATTTTAATACCTGTATCAACAAATGTCATCTAAGTATTTTCATTTATCTTGTAGGGTGGCACTTATTCAGATGTGATTGCCAAAGACAGTTTATTTAGACATAATTCTCTATTTGTTGACAGCATGTCACAACCAATAAATGTGCCAGAACCAGGCCCTGTTCCTCACCTCTGTATCCGGGGAGTGCCGGGTTGTTTGGCAACGGTGTCCAGGAAAATTGTGATAGCCTTGTGTACCTCGTTCATACCGACCCAGCGCAGGACTTCCTCTAGAAAGCTCAGAGAGAAGGGATGGTTGTGCCTGCGCCAACTGTAATTACGCATCTGTACGCCACCTAGAGGAGAAGATAAAATCACTTTTGTGTCTTCCATCTTAATTAGTTTGTTATTGGCAAGCATCTAATTAAAAGCTTACGGTGATTATGTAAAGATGAGTGTGAATTATGTTCTTTTTTCAACATTACTTTCAACAACATCAACTTGGAGGCCACAATGAATATGAGATGCTCTTACTGTGTATTCTCCAGAGCACATAGAGGGGCGGCCACTGATCCGTATCAGGCATCAACGTGTCCCATAGTAACCTCACCCTTACTGAAGTGCTCTCTGAACTCTGAGACAAACAAAAAAAACACTGCATTGTCATTACCCATTTTCACAGAAAAATTATGGGGATCAGCATCTGTACAAAAACTAAAGTGGCAAATGAAAATCTTATCTTAAATTTAGCAAATAATACTTTTTATTAGAAGAATGCGGTCTCATTACTGTTATAAGAATAAGATTATTCAGCTTTTTAAATGGATTTTTGTTTACTTCTTTTAAGAAATTTTATCTATAGAGCTTAATAATATTCTTTTTTCAAGACAATATGCATAATTCTGCTTATTTCAAGAAATAATGTTTGAATATTTTTTTTGCTGTGTATTACTGTGAAGGTGTGAGTTACCTGTGAAAACTGCGAGGTTAGTGGTGATGCCCGCACCAGCTGCAGCAGGTTGCAAGGAAGGCCGAGGCGAGTGAAGTACCACACCAGGTTCCAGAAGAGGATGGAATGGCTGTCTAGCAACTGGGCCTGAGAGAGAACACTCTCGCCTTCATTCTCCAACAGGCTCTCCAGCTCCTTACGCAACACCAGAGGGCTCAGGTATGCCACTGTCACCTGAGGGGTCCCACCCAGGGATGAGCCCTACCCGCGAGCACACACACACACACACACACAAAAGCATTTACAATTTACATGTGTGCCTGAATACATTCAGTCAAAGGAAAAAAAACAGTTGTTAAAGTAGATAGTAGACAAAGTCTTACGAGAGTGTTGCTGCTGCTCTCAGAGTACGTGCTGGTCTCTGAACTGGAGTCGTGCTCATTAACTCCATTATGCAGGTGCTGCAGGAAGACATCAGGACCACCAGGGGGCCTCATTGCACTCTCCACCTCATCCTCCACGTTCCAGTTACTGCGTTCCCCACTGCTCAATAAAATTCAGAAGTACTAAACTACACCAATAACTTTGTACAACTATTCTGAAACCTCCCATGCTTTCTGCACTGAGTAAGTGACTGCATTGACTCTGACAGCCCAAATTTTTGACTTCACAATTACTGGAGTATCTTCTCAATGTCATGTAAAGTCAGTTTTCACCAAATCCCAGATTTGGCCACTATGATAGCCTTTTCAAATTAAAAGAAATAAAAATCATTTAAGTATAATAAAATAACTTTTTGGAGACTGACTCTAGGCTGAATTTAATAGGATATATAATCTGGATAATGACCTTTTTTTCTCTGCTTGTAGAGAGGTCTTTCAACAAAAGCCTTAAAATTTACTCTATGCAGTAAATGTCTGGGTTTTCAAAGGAACCTAGAAGCACTACAAACTGACAATTAGCATGACCAGATGGGGGAATAACATAAAAACTTAAAGAAAGACTTTCAGGCTCGAAATGACTAATTCTAACACTGGTTTCTTCCAACTTGGTCGCCTTTGACATTTCACGCTCTACAAATAGCATGGGAAATTAAACTAACATGTTTTGAATTCTGTAGCAAAATCAGTTGAAGCGGGTGTGCACAGGAGATACCTGCAGACTTACGTACCTGACTGGGCTGACGTCACATATCTCAGCATTGAGAAAAGGCACAAAAGTGGCTGAGCAGAAGGGACAGCTAGTGTTAAGATTGGAGTCATCAGAAGTCCAGCCTGCCATGATCTCCTCATCATACACCAGTGAGTTACAGTTCCGACACAGACTACAGCTCGACATCAACACCTGCGCACAATAAACAGTCCCAAGGCTCTAAGACTTCACAAAGAAAAGGAAAATCATCCAACATCAACATAAGGCAACATAGTCATTTATTTGGTTTAACTGACAGAGAGAAGGGGGGGGTGGGGGAGAAAGAAAGAGAGGGTGGGGAGAGAGAGATAGAGAGAAAGAGAGAGAGAGAGAGAGAGAGAGAGAGAGTGAAACCGTAGTTCAGAGTAACCATATCATTTCCTCCTGTGTGAAACAAATTACCTCAAGCCCTGCTCCTTCCTGTGCAGAATCCCATGACTTCCTGAATGAAAAAGTCGAATTTGGGGGTTCTGTCAGGTCAATGTCGCTCCCTACAGACAGCGAGCTCTGGAGAAAGAGAGAGACAGGGAACAGTAGGTCCACCTGCTAATGTTAAAGTTCCATATGTTAATGTTAAAAGATCTAGTTAGCAAAAAACATCACAAAACTGCTGGATTGCATTTATGTCTAATTCACATAGGGCTGGCCCGAATACTCTGAATACTCAAGTACTCATTCATCATGTTGTTGTTTTTAAGGGTAGTGCTGAGAACGAGTGTCAAAGCCTGTAAAACATGCCCTAACATGTTCTTTTGCCAAATGAATACAGCTTTTTCACCTCTGAGGTGGCATTGTAGAGTCGCTCCTTGGCCTTCAGCAGACCCTCAGCCACCTGCGCTTTGCGGGACTGCCTCTGTTCTGCTTTGCGTGAAGGGCCGTTAGCGCCAGGCCGCCGATCATCCATGCTGGCTGCACGTCGTGCTGAGACACGGTGGCGTGTGGGAGTGAGCAGCTGCTGCAGCTTACCGGCCAGCCCACGGCTCGGAGACGACACGTTATTGTAGTTTTCATCCACCACCTTCCGGTTCAGTGTCTCCCGCTGCTCCACAGGCCTGATGGATGGAGAGACCAATGAGGGCCAAGAAAAAAGAGAATAAGGCAAAATACACACGACTTCAACTGGATCTTTTATATAAAGCAATTCATAAGAAACACTGTTATATACAGTATCTCCATTACTACTGAACATGATGCAAAAAAACACCTACAGAATATAGCATACTATCCAGTTTATGCAAAATTATTCCAAATTGACCCACTAATGTTCAGCCCACATATGCATTCTTTCTGAAATGCTGGACAGAGTTTACAAAATGGTAATGCCATTCTACCTAATAATCCAAACCCCTTTTTTGACAAAATATGCAAATTATTTGCAAATTAATTCCCCTCTAGAATGTGTATCGCTACACATTTTGAGTTTCCAGTTACAAATGCTATGAGCTGGAATACATTCAGTCAGCCAAATTTTATTTAATGGAGATTAGGTAGACTGAAAAAGACAACGATGAATCTCCGACCTTGAGTCAAACAACAAAATAAATCTATTTTAGTGCAACCTGTCCACACATACAAAAATATGTAAATTGACATTAAAATACAACATAAATGTACATCTTCTGATTTACAGTTATGTTAAATGGAGGTGTTGCCAACATTCTATAAAGTTTGTCACTTTTGTGGGTGGTCACATAAAAGCAAAAATACATAAATAAAATATAAAAGGCAGATGAAAAACAAAAGCAGCACATAATAACAAAACAAAAGGAACTCCAGTGAGAACTATAAACACCAGATTCTGAACACCGCTTAATTTTTCATCTGTTTTGTGTGTACCTGCCGTCTCTCTCAGCTGGCTGGCACCTGCAGTCCATCTCTGGCTCAGCACACTCCTTGTAAAAGTTGGACAGGCAGACCTCACTGCGGCGCACTAGGATGCGGTCGGCAGGGGGCAATGGAGAAAGCATGGTCATATCACGACGGCCGACGGGGGGCTTTCGAGAGGCAGGGTCATCGATATCTGCATTCTGCAGCATCGCCTGTCTAGATAATTTAGACTCTGTGGGGGAGAAAAAAGGCAAACACCAGCACAGTGAAAGGGCGTGCTGAGCATCTTTCAGTTCCATTTTCTTCCTACTGACTGCTGGAGTAAGTGCCAACCACAACAGACAGACCAGGACCTTGTATCAACAAAACACATGGGTTCCCAGCACTTGACTGATTTTCTTCTGCCAAATCTGTCTGTGCTTGTTGTTGGGTTTCTCACACTATAATGGCACTGAGAGCTCTGGGTGTTGTGCCTGGACCATCTACATGAAAAGTTAACATATAAAGGGGCTGCAGTGTTATACTAATGGTACATAAACAAGTCTGTCTTACAAGCTTTGTATGAAGCATCTAAAGCCACACATGAGCTCGCAGAAAAGGCTAAGAATCCATCAACATCTCACTGGTGTATACAAAGGCTGACTTCAGACATCAAACAGAGATCAAAGAGACCTTGCTATAGACACGGCAACCTGGCTCTCCGGCATCTGCTGCTGTCTCCCTCATTATCCCTGGAGAGCATGTACCTGCCACAGTGTGACTTCAGCAGGAGGAGGCTTTCTCATCTGACACCTTATTTGCTGTTGCGTCAGACTCACTTTTTAGGTACAATTCTGCCTTAAGTCACACTCTGCTTCCCACCTCTTTCAGCAGCTAGTGGAGAAGTTTGCTATGATACCCACATTGGCTTCTTGGCTCATTTAACTTGCCCTGTGGACCATGGCAGACACTGTGACCTGAAGAGCAAGGAGCTGGTAGACACCAGGATGCTGTGCCCTATAGCTTCACCTGAGAAGACCTATTACAACCTGAACTGCCCAAACACGTGCAGACGCAGATGACGTGCTGAACAGGACTTGATAACATCAATGATAACATCTGACACACAGAGAACTCCCTTTCTCGGTTATTGATCGCACTGCGCTCTTTACTGCAGTCCAAAAACCTGACTGAGAGAACTGCGTGATACCTTGCTTCAGAGAACTGTATGATACCTTGCCTAACACAGTAGGCTATACTGCTAACGAGGCTTCAGGCTGCTCCGCTTCATCATTGCTGCCGAGCACTCAGTCCTGCTCAAGTGTATAAGAGCAGCTATGGCAATAGTCCAATTTCTCCTCTACAATACCAACCAAACCTGATAATTAACTGAGGAGTTGCTTCAGGTGCAGTTGAGCAGGGCAACTACCAAACTGGTGTCTCTGGATCTCCGAGATTGGAATCAATAAATCCTGTGCATGATTCGGATCTGTAGATTGCAATTACACTGCTAGCCTCAAACATAAACATGTCTCAAAACTACAATGAAGTGAATCCAGTCAAGGCCAGGGCCTTCTCATTAGAATTTCCTTCCTGCACAGAAACACTATTGAAAAGACAAACCTCACTACGCAGCCCATTTAACTGAATATCTATTTAATTCACTTTAATTTACATTAAACATAAACTGAGCCTAACAATAACCATAACCTGATGCTCTCCCTGGTACTCTTAACATAAGATTTAAACCTGTGTGCAGGAGCCCAGGGAGTAATCACTTTGCAACACCTCTAGCAGCTCATAGAACTGCTTACATATCACAGCAAGGACAAAACCTTTCTAAAAAGGTTTTTAAACCTTATTCTAAGGTAAAGTAGCAATATTTTATTTTAAATCTTTAAGAAAAATTCAATTGGTCTAGTCATAAAATGTTGACACAGTGTAAAAGAAACAAGGTTTTGTTCCAACAGAGACAATATGCAACTGCATTTACTGCAATGATTTTCCTGGACACATTATAGAAAACATGATTAACAAAATTAAACCTGTTACTTACTGTCAGCACGCATACTGCTCAGACTGTTGCTCTTAGTGAGTGGACCAGTCAGTGATTCATGGCTTGAGCTTTCACTCAAACCACTCCAGCTGGTCTGGCGAATAAGAGCGGAGTGGGGGCGGAGATTACGGTTGGAGTTACCTACAGTGCAGAAGGGTTATTAGACGTTCAGCGGTAACAGCTCCACTACAAAGTTTGACATGATTTAGTGTGCAAACCTTGTCTGAAGCTGACAGAGTCACTCTTCTGTCTGTGTTTTATTGGCTGTCTGAAATGTGCCACAGCCAACAGAACGTTTCGAAGCTTGGCCCAGCGAAGACGACCTCCCTGATTGGTGGATGGCCACTTGCTCTCCAGGACAGCCTTGCAAAAGCAAGGTATTGAAGAAATGAATGAGGCAGCATGACAGAGCAAAAACACTTATATGTAACAAACATATATGATATAACGTCCACTTATACAGTTTAAGGATCACTGGGGTGTCATGAGCACAGACCTTATTGTAGTACCCATATGTGATGGTGTTCGGAGTGATTCCAGCTTTCTTCATTTCCAAAAGAACTCTGACTGCAAGCACAGGCTGTCCGTATTGCCCACATAGTTGCATCAGGATCCGATAGCACACCTACAACACACACAGCCAGCACCGCATGAGGCCAAGCAAAACTAACACCATGTATCTCACTTTTCAGTTTTCGCAAGAAACACAAAACTCTGAACATGCTGTGACAGATTATTGTGTTTGGCTCTGAAGGTTTGGTCTCTGAAGCTATTACAGTTACAATCATTGTAAAACCAGAAAGAAAGCTGGAAACAAAAATTAGACTCTTTTCTTCGAAACCCCTCTCATTTTAAAAAAAGCTATTAAGAATGTAACTAATGTTGAACGACTGCTGTAGAAAACACATTTGTAAAATCCAGAAAGTTAAATGGGCAAGCTGTGTAGATTGTAGTAACTTTCTTTGACTCTTCATTGTAGTGTGGGGTCTCACCTCGTCCGGCAGCACCACTTTACGTGTCTCCATGTGCTTGAGCACCTCATAGGCTGCGTGAAGGGCTCGTACCTTGGTGCTTTCGGCCCGCACAAACGTGGGCAAGTAAATGAACCACAGGCCATAACAGTGGCCCAGCAGACACTTGGACCACATGTCTGGTACTGAGGAATACTTTTGAGCCCGCTTTTGTGCCAGCTTAATTTCCTGTACAACAGCAGAAGACACAGAAGAACATTGCATTCTGGCAGGTTCAAGTTAACACATGACCAAGGGGCACTGGTGTATAATACTGAACAAATACTGTTTTTTGGGGGGGTTCAGCTCATTGTTTATTAGTTTAATATTTTAACCTGAATCTCATGTGTCTGTTGATGTCTGTTTCTTATAAGTGTAAACACAACATGTGGATGTATAACACACTTCAGTGGATTTCACCCAAACGCCTTTTAGCTTTTGGTATAAAAAAATGGTGTTATTTCACATTAGAAGGCCAAAGGGTACAAAGATATCATTTTCAAGTGGATGCCATTATGTATACATTACCAAAATGAAGCAACAAAGATTGCTTAGCAAACTGAATTGAAAGTCAGTAAAAATGTTTTTTTTTTAATTAAATCAAATAGGTTAAAAAAAAAAACATTAGTTAAGAATGGCACATTATTCACACACTAATAATGAAAATGTTTTTCTGTAACAGCCTAGATAATATCTGATAATATCAGATTGTTTTACTGACTTATATTGATATTGAATATACTCTAAGTGTGCACAAAAATGGAGCACCTTTTTAAATAGAAAAATAAAAGGTCTGTAGTAGTTTATGGAGTAAATACAACAAATACAAATACATAAATGAAGGATAGCACTCTATTGACCTTTTGGTGCATTTTTGGTACATTTTTTCTGACAGTGTAGGAAAATACAGAATGCCTAGGGACTCTTCTTGCAATGGGTTAAAAAAATCTGACTGGTGGAGGGATTGGAGCAGTGTTTCGATGGTGATGTGTACCTGTTTGGTGCGACGAGGGGCAGGGCTGTTGGGAGCACTTCCCTTAGCAGGGGTGCGGAGCTGGTCCTGTGGCCGGTCAAACAACTCCGGCTGCAGGATGGGAAACGTCTCATAGCTACACAAACACACATACATACAAACACACACAACTTAGCAACACTATACACAACTTAAAACAACTCAGAAAAAGCTCAGGTGACACTGGTAACAGACAATGTGTGTGTGTGTGTGTGTGTGTGTGTGTGTGTGTGTGTGTGTGTGTGTGTGTGTGTGTGTGTGTGTGTGTGT
>JBBPCZ010000007.1:9056267-9088767 GCA_037974445.1 Brycinus macrolepidotus
GTGTGTGTGTGTGTGTGTGTGTGTGTGTGTGTGTGTGTGTGTGTGTGTGTGTGTGTGTGGAGATGACCGTGACCAGCGCTGTGACACACACATCAGTGTTGTTGTATCATAACAATAGTTCTCTCTATGGGCGCCCAGTCAACCCCACAATGCCTCACTGTGGTGCAGGACACAGCAGACACAGCCTACATCTCTATAGTTTGAAACATACAGCACAGAGAACAGAACCGGGCTGAGACATTAGGCTGTGCTGAATGAGGAGACCACAAAATGTTACATCATCTGCAAAAAGGGGAGCCACTTCTCACTTGCTTCTTTTTTTAACAACACTGCATTTGGCCTCTTCAGCTGTACATTACTGAGCTGCTGTACCAGCAGTGCCAGCCTGAACACTAAGGCTGATTAAACCTGGGGGTGCAACAAACAAGCAAACATTTCAGCACAGCAGCCCCGTCTCACCTAAACATTCAGCTCTTCTGGAGTCTAGTAAAATCATACCTTACTGGTTTCAAATACCAATCAAAAGTAGACAACCGTCTATTCAGCTCTTGCTTTTTAAGCAATTATAGATCAATATCAATATGATTCCAAAATAGCACCCTTACTGATCTCTATAATCTGTTAATCTACCAATTATACTTTGAATAATTATTTAAACGCAACTAATTATTTGAATAATTAACTGCTATTTAAATACACTTCACCCAGTTCGCCAATCATTCAGTTTTCCAATTGAGTGACAAGCAACTGTTTCTTTTATCACATAAAATAACAGAGGAACTTTCAAATATTTGTAATTTGTATTTGATTAGTTGGAATAAATTTAAATCAATTTAATTTGTCTTGATAACTTTATAGCACAGTCCTATGGGTCGAATCTTGAATCAGTACCAAGGTTGTGCAGATCCCCCGCTCTGCACATTTTAGTGAATCATTGATCCCAAGTTAATTACTTAACAAGGCTTTCATGAGTTTAAGTGGGTAAGAGCAAGGAAAACCCTAAAATGCCCCCATGTGAATCATTTGAACATTACAGAGCACTTCTGTTTCTAAACGTTCAATGAACTCATCTACTTCTTCCCATATTCAGTGTTTGTTGACTAATAATTGCAGTCATGACGACTTCTAGGCAGATATCGACATCAATGTCTGCTTAGTCATAACCACTCCACATGTCTACAACACTAAACACATTAAACCAGGTTTCCCTAGTTACAGTGTTTCATGGACAATAATTAACCAATAGCAGGCAAAACGGTGGATAACAAAAAATAGGTGATACAATACTGAACAGGGTAAATATTAAACACTGCAAATACTAGGGGGGTTCCTGAGATATCAAACAGACAGTTTGACAGACAACAAATATTATTATTATTATTATTTTTGACATATAAATATAAATATAGTATTAATATACACATGAATATAACATAGGCCTATATCAGGTTGTACACGTGCAAGTAACTACAAAGTATAATACGAGCGGAGTGTGTTTAGAGTGTGTGTGAATGTCTTTGGTTGGCTACGTGTCGGAGTGTCTGGCTCTACCAACAGAGAGAGTGGAACAGCAGAGAGAGTCTGTTTCAAACAGGCATCTCTATTTAAAGCTTGCTCAGAAATACACCCCTCAGTTACACAGGAAACAGCAGACAGGGCCACATACTCATAACTCACTCTCACACGCTGTTGTTCTTCATATTCAAGCACAGACCCAACGATTCATTAAATAAGCTCAAATACATGATTCAAAATAAGAATCTTTGTTTAAGTTTGCATTTTAATGAATCAGCATTGACTAGCTGGGAATTTACATGATAATAATGCATCATTTAAATCCTCCAACTGGTCTATCCTATAGTAAGAAGGAGAGCCTGATGGACACTCAAATGCATGTTGTATCACAGTGTTTGTACATAATGTTAATGGAGTCCTTTCAAAGTCCTCCTAGTTTATATGTAGTATTTTGTAATCTTTGGGAAAACTGCTTGGTTTGCTCCTGTTCAGTTAAGGCTTTTTTACTGTTTTACTGGGCTTTTTTTTTTTTAAAGATATGAAATAGCTATTAGATTACTAAAGCAATTGACAGTGACTGCCCTATACGCAAGTCATGCAATGCTGGATGGAAGGCACTGTTGAGGATAATTACAGCATAAAGACTCCTTAAGTAGTGGATGTAGCCTAATTTGTATGCCAATTTTTAGTCTGGCAACATCTTAGCAGTCATCCAAGAGTTTACAGTCTAATACAAATAGTATCCTGACAGGTGGCCTCATATAAAAAGCACTGTACAAGAAAAGCTGTGAGATTCAAGGCAACAACACAAAAGAAAAGTTTGAGGCGTCAACAAGCGTTTGTAACAAGGCTAATATCTTTGCATTACGATGCTTTAAACCTGCAGCTGTATCCTAAGCTACAATGTGAAATAAGCAGCAGTGTTGACTCTGTGCAGCACGTTCAGGCCAAGATACGAAAGCATGACCTACAAAGTGCAGTGCAAGGGGCTTCAGTTAAGTCGGAAACCAGATCCGGGCATTTGTGTAACATGTCAAATGCACAGCTTGAGGTGGAACACAAACAGGAAAAGCAAACCTGTGAAGTACATACTATTCTTCAGCAGAATTAACTGCCCATGATACTCAGAACAGGAAGTTATTAAAGAGCTGAATGTTTAGTCCTAAAACCGCACTGTGCAGTGTCACACTGGGTGGGCAATTTGACAAAAATATATTGTGGGATAACAAGATTTTATATATGTATATACATTAATATATATATGCATACGCACGCGCGCACACACACCAGATATTCTGACAAAAACGAGGCAGAAGAGCCAAGTTTTAAAATACTCTCAAAAATGTTAGAATAAATAATGATTATTCACGCACACTACATTAATCTAATTAAAGAATTACACAGGACTAATTCTGCTGTTTGCAATGAGACATGCAGTTGGTCAGTGTTCTAGAAGCAGCAGTGATACTCAACATGTTGAATTACGTGATAGAATTTATTGTGATAAAGGAGTGGGTGGCATATCAGTTCATCATCATTCACCTGAAGTTACTGTTTGTTAAAGGCAGTAATTTAAATGACACATTTATTTACTTATTGTTCTTCTGATTTTGCACAATAAAAATATATGATATGTACTTCAGTTGTCAGATGTGGTTATTTGTAGTAATATAAGCCATTGTTAACCTATACAAATGGGCCTCGTCTTTTCTAATGGCTTTCTAATTAAAAAAACAAATTTCACCTCACTGTAGCATGATACATACCGCCAGAAATTTCAATTATACAGTGGTAGAAATGCTACTAGAATACTACTATCTTGATAAAAATAAATATTGACATATTGCCCAGCTCTACTGTCATTTACTTACTGATAGTTATTCATACATTTATATCCAACATCCACAGACAGACACACAGAAAAGTCACAATATATTCAAAATATGATGGGCTGAACAAATGAAAGAAACGGCTTCGTTAGAGAAAAGGCTCCAAGAGCAATTTCTAATTGAATTACCTTTATTATCAGTAAACACCATCTATACTAGGTACCGAGGTGTTTTGACATTTCCAGAAATTACAGACCCATCTCGGTATTTTTTCATTCTATTAGTTATACACGTGTATTCTTTAACCACAACTGAATTGTCTTCCAGTCTCCACAGATCCTCAGATTACCACGAATCAGAGAGAGAAAGTGATAAAATGTATCGGCAACAGCAGCAGAGAATTGTGCTGACAAAGGGTGACAAAGTGAGAACAACAAAAGCAGAAGTGAAGAGAGGAGGACGAAGAATTGGAAGAAGCAAAAAGACTGAGGGGAAAGCAACCAGGTTTATTTTAAGCTGTCTCCAGATTTACTACTGCACTAGTCAGCTTTCCTGAGAACATTTTGGTGCAGGCCAAGGGATGCCACGTTTTAGCACACATCTTCCACTAGGACCTCAACACAAACGTGAAACTGCAGAAAAACACATATAAGGCCCTCATGAGAGATGATAGAAGAACTGAAGACCATATCTGTCCTGAGAACCAGCTTGAGAAACACATGGTTAAGACCTGAGAAACCACACACATCTTTAACACTCACGGGTTTGGACCACAAATAGCAATATCAAACACAAATGGAATCCCATTTGTGGAATCACCTAATGAGACGTCCTCTTTAATGTCATTTGCACAACACAGGAAATTGTAACTTAAAAATTTCACTTTCAAATTTTATTCAGAATGTGGGAGAAGCACTGGACCCTGTTGGAGCCCAGGAACCCCCAGCTGCGGATATACCTTTGAACATTGCCAACATATGACTACACAGTTAAAGACCACCATACAGTTAAAGGTCACAACAACTCACCTCGACCTCTCAGTTCAGCTCATGGACGTTCTTGAAAACAAAAAGCATGTAAAAACTTCTATTACATTGAGGGGACCTCACAAAATCCAAACCAAGCCATTAGAAGTGGTATTTTTAACATATAACTTGATTTATGCAACCTTTATATATATATATTTTTTTTTTAATATAATGCCTGAATGCTTTTTTCCCCCTATCAATTTTGTTCTTTATTTACGCCAACACATATTTTTACGTTCCTATTTATAAGCAAAATAAGACATTATGAGTGTAAATGTGAAGTTCAATCATGCACTGGACATATATTAAATAAAAGCAAAATTAACTGAATACTTGATTCCCATCACTTTAGATTTATCTATGAGCAGACACCTGGACTGTGTGGGCTTACACGCACACCACCGCTAAGTTTTCGAATCCTTCTGAGACAATGCATGACTTCCTCTCAGAGGTTTATGGCTGAATATGCCTTCGTGTTTTATTTCCTCTCTTTCTCTTTTTTAGGTCCATCTAAGCGATTTCAACAGTCCAACTAAAGGGTTGGTTCCTCAAACTGACATCAGCTGTGCAAAAACAGAATTTCCTTCAGAGGAAAGCAATCGACAGCATGATTGAGGCCACAGCCAGCCTCAGATGCAGAGCTCATTCTTGACTCGAGAAGAGTATAGATTTGTTGGGTCTGGCTGTGGTGCCTGGGTGTTCTGCCCTGAACTGGGTAAATCTAGATAAACAGGCCTGTGGCCATCATAAATGAGACGTCATAATAAAGGTTATGATGTTTCCACTGTTTGCAAACTTCTCTTTAACAGACTGGCAACACAGGACATTCAGAACTGACATCTAAACTGGCTTTCGCACTTTCCCTCAGCTTTCGGGTTCAAGATAGTCCCTACAAAACAAGTGGGTGTTCATTCCTCTGAGAAATACACCAACATGAGGTGACACGTCCTGGTGCAACTATAAGAAAATCTCAGAGAGGGGAGTAATATCATGATACCTTCCAAAGGCGTGTCTACCTGTAAAGGCATAAACCATCAAATGCATGCAGGACTACTGAAGCCATTCATATCACCACAAAATATCTGACAAAATATTGTACCTAAATTATTTGATAGGTACACTCCTACAAACATAATAGCTAACAGGCTAAACGGCTCCTACATTAATTATCATCCAATAATCATAGATTGGGAATTAAACTTATATGATTCAATACAAAACTTCAATATAAAAAGTAAATAGATCATTTCAAGTGGCTATAATATGTCAAACAAAGAGCCATTTGGGATTCAGGAACTTATGCACAGTTCCATACTGGACAAATAGTTAACAATTTGCTTGTAAAATACAGAACGCCTTAACTTACATTGCACCTTAGAAGCTTCTGAGCTGCGTTTATTCTGGGTTTACTACTGTTTAGAGGAAATCTAACTAACAATAGTTTTCAAGCATTATATTTTAATTAAACAGTAGTAAACCCAGGATAAACCCAGCTCAGAAGAGCAATTTAAGTTATGAAGTTTTGTCTTATACAAGTTTTGTCCAGTTAATAACTGTGCCCAAAAGGCACTTTGTTAGACTTATTATATTCTGTTTGGGTGTCATAGCCAGTGTTTTAATTTATACAATAGAGCACTACGTACGGAGTATGGACCCACTGCACATCATGCATAAGAATGTTCTTAACTACAATAAAATCACTGTAATGTACGGCCTATTGTGACTTACTGCTTTATCACAATAACAACACAATATGTATGTAGTAACACAATGCCCAATCCCAGCCTGTAGCATGAAAAATTATAAACACTGATCCAAGCAAATAATCATTTACTGGTATGACTGTCTGTGAAAAGCCCCAGCTGCAAAGAGCAAACCGTCCTGAACATTACAAAGATAAACTGATGCTGAGGGAATTAAACCATGTGGTTTGGAAGCGGTTATACACAATAATATGAGAATTATATCGGCGCTGCTTTAAAAAGACAAACTGGAATCAGATGTTTAGACTTGAAAAATATTTCAAATCAATATTTTATGAAATTTATTGTACTCCAAATGAGCAGAAGGAGTAGGTGACACTGGACTACAGCGCAAAAATGACCGCATTTTATTATTGTTTATTTATTAGTAACAACATATTTGTCTGTAATGCAAATTTGGATGGCTTTAGTGTCTATTTCTACATTTTAGGAATATTTAAATACTGTCACTGGCAGATATGTACATTAAAATATTAAAAAATTTAAATTCTCATGTGGTTGCATCTCTACCTGGAAGCCCAAACATCATTAGTGACAGCACCACTGATGGTCTGTATGATAAAGAATTGCTTAATTTATTCACTTTCATGCACGCATGTTGACATTAGATAACTCACCAGCAACACACCAAATGAAGCTGAAATTGCCGTCATGTTCGACTTCTCCACTCCACCTTAAATTGTGCTATTACACTATATGGACAAAAGTATTGGGACGCCTGACCAATACACCAACAGGGACTTTAATGAGATTACATTCAAATACATAGACTTTAATACGGAGTTGGTCCCCCTTTGCAGCTACAACAGCCTCCACTCTTCTTGGAAGGCTTTTTGGAGATTCTGGAGTTTCTGTGGGAATTTGTGCCCATTCATTCTGTAGAGCATTTATGAGGTCAGACACTGATGTTGGACGAGAAGGCCTGGCTCGCAATCTCAGTTCCAGTTCATCCCAAAGGTGTTGGATGGGGTCAGAGCTCTGTGCGGGCCACACCGAACTCATCCAAGCAAGGTCTCCATGGCCCTTGCTTTGTGCACTGGTGTACTGTCATACTGGAATAGAAAAGGGCCTTCCCCAAACTGTGTCCACAAAGTTGAAGGCATGATGTTGTCCAAAATGTCCTGCTATGCTAGAGCCTTAAGATTGCCCTTCTCTTGAAGTAAGGGCTCTAGAGCCCCACGCCATGGAAAACAGGTGTGTCCTAATACTTTTGTCCATCTAGAGTAGCCTGTATTCAACTGCTGCGCCACTTAAGGTGGAACGGAGCCTCGAACAAGAAGCCAACCTTAAGAGAAAGCCCGTTAGCCTGACAACACAGAGCCGTCTAGTAGAGACTTATGACTTTCAAAAAGACTGGTGTGCGTGTCTAATTCAAAACAACACGCTAGAAATTACATTAAATACAAGAGTGACCATAAATACATAGTTAGCAAGTTAGCAGTCGGTGCTAGCCCAGCAGCAGCAGAGACGCAGAGAGGAGCTTCTTTCAGGACAAAGAACAATATTTAAACACATACCGGTCAACCTGTGCTGGCAACTCAGACAAGGCGGTGTAAGGGACATCTCCGAGCATATTTAGGTCATGTTGAAGGCAGGGAGCCCACGGCACGACGGAGAGGTCGAGTTCTGCTCCGGGATGAGAGAGAAACAGCAAAACGTGCTATACTTTTGTGTGTTTTGAGTCTTCAAGCCAAAAAACACAGAGTCCTCCCTTTCCAAGAGAACATCACAAGGCTAGGAGAAGGTCTGTAGGCGTCTGACATCGTGGAGTAATGAGAAATAATAATAATAAAACACAAAACACGCACACAAGCAGAAACGCTCCTCTGTCTGATCAGGAGAGGAGCAGCTGGAAATGCGACACTGACTACTGCCGGCAGGCCAGGAGAATCAGCTTTTAGCACCACTGCCCTCAGCTGCCACACGCACAAAAAGCACAAGACAGCTGAACTGAGCTTCGTGGACCAGAATTATACTACAGATCCAGACGTTGTCCATAACATATTCTAAAAAACTATTGGGGCACATATCCTAATTATTGCATTGTATTGTCCCAATACTGTTGTCCCTTTTGTGTATGTCATGGACAAAAGTATTGGGACACTCCTGATTTTCCAGGGTTGGGGCTCTAGACCCCTTACTTCCAGGGAAGGGCAATCTTAATACTTCAGCACACCAAGACATTTTGGACAAACTTTGTGGAAACAGTTTGAGGAAGGCCCTTTTCTATTCCAGCATGCCTCTTCACTTTTGAATTCAGGTGTGTCCCAATATTTCCAATGAAGGGCAATCTTAATGCTTTAGCATATACCAGGACAATTTTGGACACAGTGTTTGTGGAAGGACCTTTTCTATGGCTCGCACAGAGCACTGACCTCAACCTCATCCAACACCTTTGGGATGAACTGGAACGGAGATTGTGAGCCAGGTCTTCTCGTCCACCATCAGTGCCTGATCTCATAAATGCTCTACAGAATGAATGGGCACAAATTCCCACAGAAACTCCAAAATCTTGTGGAAAGCCTTCCAAGATGAGTGGAGGCTGTTATAGCTGCAAAGGGGGACTAACTCCATATTAAAGTCTATGTATTTGAATGCAATGTCACTGAAGTCCCTGTTAGTGTAATGGTCAGGTGTCCCAATACTTTTGTACATATAGTGTAGTTTGTCCACCCTGCTGCAGTATTAGCCTCATTATATACATGTTATAACATTGCTGCGAGGATCTGATTGCATTCAGCCGGAAGAGCATTCAGGTACTGGTGTTGGATTGGATGATTAGTTCTGGAGCATGAACACCTCTCCAGCTAATCCCAAAGGTACCGTATGGAGCTCAATCACTCCAGAGACCACAGTTTCACTGGGGGTTTTATACCCCTCTACTAAACACCTGACATTGGGCATGTTGGCTTATGTGTGGCTGCTCCAGAGAGTCCTGGTCTATTTGCAGTGTTTTTCTATGGAGATTATAAAAGCTGAGCACAGCTGAACACCTGTCTCAGCAGTGGGTGCACTTTTAAGTGGCCGAATTCACTCATTGTAAAGGATGGACACTTGTGGACGCAGGCTGGAATTGTATTGTGGGTTGTTAGCTGATTTTTATGTATGGGAGAAAGACATTCCTTAATGACAGTTAAAATGCAACAAATAAGAAAATAACCAAATTAATGAATAAAGTTAATAAGGTTTTGTGGACCTGAATCACACTACTGGTCCAGACATTTCCCCGCTGCAGTAACAGTCTCGTTATATACACGTTATAACATTGCTGTGAGGATTTGATTGCATTCAGATACTGATGTTGGATTATTAGTTTTGGAGCACAGAAGGTACTGGATGGAACTCCATCACTCCAGAGACCACAGTTCCACTGGGGCTTCTTTATAACACTCTACTAAACATGTGACATTGTACATGGTGACCCTAGGCTCATGTCCTGGTCTATTTGCAGTGTCTGTCTCAGCAGTGGGTGCACTTTAAAGTGGCCAAATTCACTCATTCATCATTCATCAATATATACACACACTCATTATGGGCACATGTGGACACAGGCTGGTAAACAATTATCATGGGTTGTTTGATTTTTATGTACGGGAGAAAGAATCATTCCATCAGTTAAAATGCAACAAAATAAAACAGTAATCAAATTAATAAATACAATTAATGAAGCTTTGTGGACCTGAATTACACAATTGATCCAGACATTTATAGACAAACGCTCATCCAAAGCTTCTGAAATCAAGAGATATTAAAGAATATGCCCTGCTTGCTGCAGGTATAGCCCCATTATTTATTTGTTGTTACAGTGTTGTGCGGATTTGATTGCATTCAGCCAACACCAGGAAATGATGGATTATTAGTCCTGGAGCAGAAACGTAACTCCAGCAAATGTACTGGATGGAGCTCCATCACTCCAGAGAGCCCAGTTCCATTGTTCCACAACCCAACTCTGGAGGCCTGTATACCCCTCTACCCAATACCTGACAATGATCATGGTGACCCTAGACTCATGTGAGGCTGCTCCAGAAAGTCCTGGTCTCTTTGCAGTGTTTTTCTATGAAGATTATAAAGGCTGTGTGTAGAACACCTGTCTTAGCTGTGGGTGCAATTTTAAATGGCTGAATTCAATCATTAGAAAGGATGGACACTTGTGGACACAGGCTGGGAAACAGTTATACGGTGGGTTGTTTGCTGATTTTTATGTATGGGAGAAAAATTAATTCCTTTCTGACATCTATAAACATCCAACAAAATAAGAAAATAAACAAATTAATGAATAAAATGACTAAGGGACCTTACCATTACCCCACCATGGGCAGAGTCGAGTGGAACAGAGACTAAACGGAATGAATTTCAATGAACCTCTTGCACACATTCAATTAAATTCTTTATTTTTCTTTCTTTTTTTGTAAAATATCGTGAAGATACAGTCTTAAAAATATTCTGTTAGAAGCACCTATGTTTTAGGTATATTATTTACAACATTATGGGTTCCCTGGTTATCAAAATAAAGAAAATTAAGAGTAACGATTGTAAAGGTATGACTTAAAAAGCAAACATTTCTTTTTTTCCATATTCAACCTACAAATAAAGCTAGGACTAGGAAACATTTGCAAGCTCAAGCACATAATGACACAGAAAACAGAATAGAGAACATTTTTAATCGCTTCCATAAACATGGCAAAATGTCTTCAGACCCCTGTTTGAGCTCCTGATAGCTGTTCAACAGCTACCCCTTTCTGACAGAGAACAGAACTGCGCTTTAATGAACCCTGCAGCGTGTTTTCATTTAATACATCGATGGCAAATCCAAGTCTCATTCGACAGTGCAGTTAAGAGGTTGAAAGCGTGCATGTAACCGTCACACATGCATTTGTAACATATGAAAATAGTTTCTTTTTTTTTTTTTTTATAAGAAAAAACTCCCCCCGAAACACATTTCATGAAAAGTTTCCACTGTTGTGATCAAAAATCTTTCCAAACATCGTATGGTCTTAGGTACAAACGAATCATTTTCAAACTCTGAAAATACTCATTCTTTACTTGGTAACAAAGCCTTGGTTGCTGAAACTGAGGGCCACTACAGAGCATCCCTTTTCCTACTCAGTTTCAAATCACAGCTTTCGTCGGTGTTCCCCCACTCGGTCCCCTGAGGCCTAAAAACGTATAATGGACGAGCCTTCCTTCCTACATGCCTCTGTGCATGCAAATCTGGAGGTGAGTTTGCAGATGGGATTAGGCTGAATGAGATGAAAGAGATATACAGAGCTCGAGGGCTGGGTTAGGAATCATAGCTCTGGTTGCTACTACTGTACTACACAATCTGAATTAATCGTAAATGGAAGGTTACACAGTAGATGTAGAGCAATAGAAAGGCTCCTGTTGGTCAGTAAACCCCTCAAAATACAACATTAATTGCAAATCAATTAACAATGGGTAAAACTGCATCATCTGATCTCTATAGCAGCGACCTGAGCTGGTTTTAACAAGCACACTTCATTAAATCTTTAACTATTTCATGTTCCTGACTCCTGGTAAACCACCACAGTCCTCTCATACAAGAGAGTACACTAAGATTGTCTGATCTCGGCATTTAAGATGCTGTACTGCAGTGAAAACTTGGGCTGCGGCATAGACACACACTACCATAGTAAAAAGTAGCCAAAAATAGTACACATCTAAATATATGTAATAGTTGGTAGAGTTTGTATAGTTAGGGGTGGGCAATATAGCCATACATATGATACTTAACATCTTCACACTATCACAGTATTTCATTTTTATAAATACTACAGAAAAATACTAAATACCAAGCTTGAGGTTACCAAACAATTATGGAGTAAATTAAATAACAATGGTGTAACAGACTGACATCCAATCAGTTACTATGCAGTTCTCTACACAGGAGGCTGCTGTTGTTGTTTCTGGGCTCTCTAATATATTTGTAGTTGTTCAGTGCTCTACAAGTACTGATGATACCCATGATACTGACAATACGTTTAAAAAAAACAAACCATGACACAATTTATGACAACAGCAGCAACATGTCATATTGCCCACCCCTATGTATAGGATACTAGTTTCTCGGTCAGGGAATAAGCTGGGTCGTGGACTGCATGGGTTTTGAACTGAGATTTTTCATTGAAAAGAAAACATAGTCCATGACTAGGCTTAATCCCTCTCCAGAACATCAACTCATGGTGTTCTGCATGCTAGTCTCAGGTGCAAGGAACATCAGTGATTGGCAACTTTTCACTCATCTCCGTCATCAAGGGTCATCAGCTGTGGTTCTGGAGTCCAGCACAGATTGAAGAGTTCCCTCTTGAAACTGACTTAACACAAGCACAATAAAATAAAAATAGTAAAAAAGTAAAGCAGTCTTAGGGAAAGTATTCTTAAAGTAAAAGTATTCTTAAGTAACAAATAGTAAACCCTGATTTTAAATGAGGAGCTGAATGTGCCCACAAGAAACTCTGCAAACTACGCTGGACTCCAGGAACATACCTGATTCAGCTCCTCAGTTAAAATCAGGCTTTACTATTTGTCACTTAAGAATATTTTTACTTTAGGAATACTTTTACTAAGAATACTTTACTATTTTACTACTTTTATATTATTCTACTTGTGTTAAGTGTGTGTTGTTGTTTTTTTTTTTTTTTAAAACTGCGCAAACCTGAGGGAGCTCTGAGTCCAAGAATGTCATTACTGGTAATGATGTTCTATTGATATCTGTATATTACAAAGTTAAAACTTGAGACATGTTTAGTAAGAGTGTTTGAGCAGGGAAACTGTCCAGAACTACAACTAATGACCTGTCCTAGACTAACATCCAGATTCAGCATTACAAACCCTGTTCACAGTCACCATAGCGTTCCATATACCAACCGCTACTCCAACCACTACAAGCACATTATTAATAAGCACACAACCCAATTAAACATTTTAGAACTAAAAATGCTCATCAGTGTGTGATACGGCAGTCCCAGAGGAACGGAAAGGAAACCAGTCTCTCAAGTACCCACAATCCACTGAGTTTTCAAGCACAGTCATAGAAATCTAAATTAGTGCAGGCATAAGGCTACTTTACATAAAGACACTGCATATATAAAGACGGCAGATGACCCGTATAAGATTTTTGCACACACCACTGTGTCTTCAGCCTCAGTAACACAGCTGGTGTTGAAGATTGGCCAGAAAATAGAAAAGTATGAAGCAAACTGGCAATCTGGCACCACAGATCAAGCTTAAAGTGATGAACCTAGGCGTTACTCTTAACTCGGATTTGACCTTCACCTCACACAATGCCACTAAAAATGCTTTCTTTTAACACAGGAACACTGCACAGCTTAGACCTTGACTTTACATGCTAAGAAGTTGACTCATACTTTTAAATTACATAAAAAGACACTGACATACTTGTAGCTTGTTCAAAATGCAGCTGCTACAACAAAACATTACATCTGTCCTAGTATCATTACAATGACCAAATGCTTTCATCTTAATTAGGGCTGCACAATAAATCGTCTGTTAATCGTTATTGCGATACTGGTCTCTGCAATACTGATATGGCAGAAGGCTGCAATATAGAAATAAACCTCTAACCAATCACAATGTTTTGACCAATCACAGCTCCAAATGGTAGTTACTGGGTATTTTGATGAATCGATGTATTAATGTAAAACCAAAAATGCACAATTCATCATAATTCATTTTTACGTGCCCATTTCATTTTTCCAACCTTTGTTTATCCCTTACAATAAAACAGGCTATGTTTTTTTTTTTGTTTTTTTTTATAACCGTCCATTTAAGATTGATTATATTTAAATGACTTCTTTTCTGATTGGCTGCCCTATATTGAAGCTCATTCAAAATGCAGCACAGGGTTGGAATCCTCCTCCAGCCTACAGGACTAAACTGCTGTAGGCTGAATAGCAAGCTATATGTACATGTTGGTTTTGTGACACCACAAAAACAATGATTTGAAAATATGGTGTTTTTGCAGCTTATTTTCTATATATGGACCGTATGGATGGGAGAGTGAACGTACATTTTGAGTTTAACAGTATTTGTATACGTCAACTCTTTTTAATGCCAGAAAAGTGTTGATTTTTATGCCCTTAAAAGGCATTGCAGTATGTGGCAGTATAATCACAATACTAGCATTTTTCCATATTGTGCAGCCCTAGAGTGCATTGATACTAAATTTGTACTTTTAAAGCAATACTTGCTTTTGCACATTTTTTTTTCCTTTTCCTTTCACTCCTTAAAGATTTGAGTGTTTTCAGGTCCCGATTTTAGACTCAACTTCTACACTGTAAGACTTAATCTCGACAGGCCCTCAAAAATTACACAGTGCACTTAAAAACAACCTGCAAACTGAAAGGGTCAGAAAATAGGTTTGTGTACAAATGATATGAAGTATCACTTGACAGTTCTGTGTTCTAGCACCTTTATACATTTCTGAATGTACCTTACAGGATATACTCCCCAATCATAAGCAGACTTACTGACCATTATAATACTCAACCAGCAAAACCTTTCAAAAGCCAGACAAAGACCATTTTAGTATTGCAATTTAATAGATTTATGATTTCACTGCATTCTTTCCTTTTTTTTAACAATCTTTTGGGTTTTTTCGTTAAAGATTGCATGCATTGTAATATTTTCTGTTTTGTCTTTTTTGGTCATGCTGGTACACCATTTTTTGTTACATTATAAATGTATAAAAGTGCTAGATAAACAACAGCCAACACAATATTGAGAAGTACATCACCACTAAAAATGGACCTGCGCTGACCTTTAAGATACCACTGTCACTGCACAGAACGCAAAATAGAAACAAAAAAACATGTATGGACTTTTTGACTGGATGTGAGACACTACAACTGTACATTTTTTTTCTAAAAATATCAAAGATGGTTTAAAAAAGTGGAACTAATTAAAAAAAAAAAAACTGGAAGCAAAAGACACTGACACAGAAGGCAAACAGATAATAGCAGACTCAAATATCCTGTGGCTTCAACAAATAAAACTCAACCTGCTGAATGACAACACTTTGGTGCATTCCATCAGAAATAGGCTTCTCTTCCTTAATTTATAGACTTATTATACGAATACATTTATATACACGTACATCTAGACTTACTCTTTTAAAAAATAAACTTCATAGTACACACTTTTTGTTACACAAAATATGTAGTCCTTTGAATATGGCCTTGTTCAGGAGTGGGTATGTGCAAAGGCAGGCAAGGGAGCATTAAGAGATGCATATCACAGTGACGGAAAATAATTCGACTGCATTCTCTGGCTCCAAACACACACATTCCACCAGACACAAGCAAACCACAAGAGGGACAGCCATTAGAACACGAACGCATCAACGTGTCCATTTGGATGCAAATCACCTTTCTGATAAATCAGTTCATGCAACTGCAATGCAATAGCAGAGGCTATGTTATATTAGCAGGGCTGCAGCTTTCAGTTTTTGAAGAAGGTTAAGTACACGACAGGAACTGAGCTCCAGTGTACCAGCTCAGTCTGACACACGAGACAGCAGCACTGACACAAACTGCTATTATACACTTCTTTACGCTTCATATGAAGCATAGACAGGAAAAAATGGGGGAAGGGGGGATTTCAGTGAAAATTTTCTGACAAATCATGTCATAAGGAAATATATTTGTCTCAGAGCAAATACTCTGTCTTTTTCCAGACACTTTGGTGTAATGAGAATTTAAGTCAAAGCCACTTTTTCTTTTGCGGCCTTACAGCAGACTAAAAGTAACCAAAGCCTTGTTTAGTAACAACAAGGCAAATTCATTTTGATGGCGAGGCCAAGAAAAATGGAGAACAATCTCACTGAACAACCGCTTTTCAGTTTGGAATGAATAAATACTCTTAGTAGAAAGCATAAGCCTTACGATCAATGACATACAGTGACACGGTCAAGTTGGTCATATTCATATTTGGCGATTTTTCAGTGAGCGCACAAAGAAACTTGGCCTGTTTTCCAGGGTCCTCACTTGGGAGTGTGTGACAAATACAAAAGGAGCATCTCCCATCACAGATTTTTCAAGTGGAAAGAGACTCCTTCCCAGCGAGCCGGTATCACATGCTTGACGCCTGTATGTGAGTCATCTAATCTGAAGCGCATTTGTTTACATGCAATAAGGATTTAGACAAGCTAATGCCTACATTTACTTTTGCATCACAAGAGAAATCTCAGTAAGTGCCTGGCGCATAGGGCAAAAACAGCTGGACCAACATTTGTTCAACAAAACATTTTTGGTCCCATTCAGGAATCTGTTCAGCAGTTTTCAAGCCTATAGGCGGTGGAGACTGCGGAGAAAATCCACTGGAATGCCTAAAAGACTTTACTCCTTAATCAGAGACTCTATGGGAGGACAGCCATGTTTCCTTCCATTTCCTCCTGAATACTAAAGCTTCCACCCATCCTTCTATTCCCACTTCATCTCCATCCCTTGTTCACTTGAGTCGGTCAGAACGGAAGGAGTCTTCCACGGCAGGATCCGCCAGCATCAGATCTCCATCAGTGAGCATGCCGAGCCCGTCTAGAGCCAGCGGGTCCATCCTGAGCGGGTCGTCTGAAGAGAACGGGTCCACCTCAAACCCTGGCACTCCAGATAAAGCGCTGGTGATTTCCTTAGACAGACCAGGAGGGGAGTCACCTGCAGAACACACATAATAGCATTATATGAAACATTACATTGTGAACATATTCAATATAAACCAGTTTACTGTTAATCATTTACAAAAAGCCTATTTTAATGACAGCACTACACAGGCACATTACAAAAAAGACTCAGAATTTCAAATTTGCTTGAAAATATCAAAGCATCTGTGAGAGCTCACAGACTGGGAGAATAATGTAGCAACCTAATTCTAAAGTACATGTAAACACAGTGATAACGTGTTACTTGAAGCTGAAAGTTATTAGTCTACCTAATAAAAATGAAAACTTCCATAAATAATAACATTGTAATTAGAGAATTTATGGGAATTTATTGTGGTTCACAAAAAATGCCTTCAGAAACAACTGAAACAATACTGAATTTAGGCATAGTATTACTGAACCAGCACATCACACCCACCGGTCAAAATGATGTTGGGGACGGCGTGGCGTCCACTGCCATAACTCTGGTTCTGATTGGGGTTGAGAAACTGCTGCTCTGCAGAGTCCAGCAGGTCTAGCACCCCCTGGTGGCTGGAGTAGGAACTGTCCTGCCCCTTTCCAACAGTGCCAGACCCCAGATTGTGGTTAAAGGACAAACCTTCCACTTGAGAGTCAATGTTAAGCTGCAGCATTAAGAAAATATACAAAACTTGTCAAAAAGAGGTTAACTGTCTTTTTTAAAAAGTCTATTATAAAGTCTTACTGACAGGCTTTCAGAAAAAAAGCACTCAGGAAAAACTAGATGAATAGATGTACAAAAGGCTAGCTAATCAATATATTCCAGCAAACCATACTTTTGGTTGAGTCATTTAACAATTTCTGGTACAGTGTAACTGTGTCTTACCTGCTGAGAAAGGTTCTGGTTTTGCCTCCCAGTAAGCTGAAGGCCCAGGTATGGATCATCCAGCAGAGAATTCAACAACAAGGACTCCTGCAACAGCACAGAAACTGACATTAAAACAAGCAACGTGTTTCAAGCATACAAAAAAAGCACACCATTGTTCAACAAGTCCTTATCCACCGTAATTTAGTCAGTGCTCAGGTAAACGTCTACATTTTTTCTGATCATTCTGTTCATCAGAGTTCCGGGAACCCGGAAGAGTTAATCATTCATACTGCTTCAAGTGTTGATGGGGTCAATCCATACCTTTCTTCAGTTTTAGAGACATACTGTGTAAAAACCCGGAGTTATGAATGGAAAAGTATTAATGTCTGACACCTGGAGGAGTTTCTTATGAGTCACAGTGGTCATGTAGCACAGACCTTGGCATCATATATCGTCTGAACAAAGAAGCTAGGAAGCAGTATCTACCATCAAGCTATAAATAGATACATTCCACACAAAGGAAAAGTATCGTACTTCAGTATTACCTCAGTGCTCCTCTCAAATGGATTCAACACAAACACGGGAGGACACGTAAGAGGCTATGACCACAGCTACTGATTTAAAAGATCATTTCAGATGAGCTATCAGTAGCCCCAGATAAGAGGTGGAGTGATGGACTTAATGCGCTAAAAAATTCAAGTTCAAACAAAGTTCAACTAAAGCATCAAATAGAGAAACACCACCGCTTGACAGTATAAAGATGCAGGCTTATTTTAGACCCAGATGAACGTAAATCTGACCACATCCTTCTTTTAGATTGTGGGTGGAAAATAAAGCTCACTTTCTTAACTGTAATTACGACAGCCTTCCGCCTCATGCTCAATCACAAACTCAACCAGGAACCAGGCTGCTTTGCATGGTAGTGGAACATTTGCCTTCCCCGCAAAGATACAGAGAGTAGTGATAGTGAAAGTCACTAAGGACACATTCCTAAGCACAATTAAACCAGCTGAAAACAAACTTGAACACTGGTTTTAGAACTGGCATCATACTATGCATAAAGTGCTGTATACTCGTAATCTATAGAACACTATGCCTGAAAATTGGGGGAAAATTACATTTGCAAAGAAACCCATTAATTAATATGTACAAAGTTTGCCTCAGACAGGGAAGGTATTTCATAAAGCAGCAGGGTTTTCTGTAACTAAGCTTAAGCCCAGTGTAAACACAATCCAATAGGAATGTCCCCAGCCACTCCTCCAGCTGGACAGGACTAACTTTTATTGTGTGTGATCTTCTGCTCGAGATAATACCCTCTAGATCTTTCTTTAGATCTTGCTGAACAAATCAGGCGTCAGAGAGTGAGGAGGAGAAGACACTCACATTGTAAAGTCCAAGGTCACTGGCTAGAGACTGGCTGATCTGCTGGAGCTGAGGCAGACTCTGGTTCTGCTGTTCTTGCTGTGCAGGCTGCCCGTCTGCCTGGCTGCTGACCTGCGTTCGCGTGTCTTGCTCCTGCACGCTCAGTGAGTTCACTGGCCCCTGTGTTTCTACAGCACTGCTGTGACCCTGGTTTGACTGGACTTGGGGGCCTTGCTGCTGATGCTGTTGCTGCAACTGAAAGTTTTGAGTTTTACGCAGGTTCTGCATGTTCTGCATGTGCAAATGCATGACCTGCGACTGCACCTGAGTCTGCATGCAATGTGTGCGCGGGTGTGGGTGGCGTTGTGGCGGCTGGCCTGGCTGTTGCTGCTGCTGCATTTGTTGGTGCTGGCCTGTTGGTTGGGCGGATTGTGGCGAGGAACAGCCTTTCTGGCCATCAGTGCTCTGGGCCTGCTGAGACTGATTGTAGGGGTATGGCAGTAACCTCTGGTCCATCATAAGCTTACTGGTATCCAGTGGAACACCCTGATCAAAGACAAGAAGAAATTTAAGAACTACACTTCACAAATGAATTCCACAAAATGTTTCATTCAACGAAGTGACCTGCACCCAAGCTGTACCCGTGCTGTCACAGCCCAATGGGAGTTTTCTAACGCTGTGAGAAACGCAAAAGTGTACCAGGGCATATCTAGGTTGTCAATGCAGAGGAAAAAAAAAAACCTCAAACAACCCTTCTGCTTGTACGACTCCGTTGACATGGTTTTGGGACAACAACCTACCACAAACTGTGGGGAGAGAATTGTGCTGCTAACTCATCAACAACACTGTTACAACAGTGTAATTTGCGTCCAATTGCAGTCCAGTTTAGACACAGCACATTTCCTGTATATCTATGGAAAAGTGCCTCACTTTTACATAACATCACAGGTCTTTCATTTCTGCGATAAACTTTACAGCCTACCTGACATCTATTGTTCCTTTGATCTAGTGAATCTCATAATATTGCACATCAGTACAGAGTCATCAAAATACAATAAAGGCAGCATCAAATCTACCATGTTCACATGAGTAACAAACATACAAAAGTATGTGGACATTCATAATTAATGGGTTCTGGTAACAGAAGCATAAAATCAAGCACAAAGGACTAACTTCAGAATGGGTCACACTGAGGAGCTAAGTGACTTTTTATGTGCCAGTGTAACAGAATGCAACCTTTCCAACAAATCAGTATCAAATTTCTGCCCTGCTAGAGCTGCCACATTCAACAGTAAGTGCTGTTATGAACTGGAAATATCTAGTACCAAAACACCTCAGTCACAAAGTAACCAGGTGCATAAGCTCACATAGAAATCATCAGTCATTGGTTATAACACTCACTACAGAGTTCTAAAACTGAACCTTTAAGCAAAGCCACCACATGACCTGTTCACCAGGAGCTTAATGGAATGGGTTTCTGTGGCCAAGTATTCACACAGAGACCTAATTTCACCATGCTAAACGACTGGGCATTAGCAGTGTTTGTGTACAATACGCCACAACTAGAATCTGGCGCATTACATCCTCACGAGTAATAAACCACGTGTTACGATAAACATGTGTGGTCTTACAGGATGGAGAACACTTACTGCACCAGTGCCTAGGGCCAACTGTAAAATTTGGTCTAAAAAGGATAATGGCCTGGGGCTATTTTTCATAAATTGTGTTAAAGTGAAGAGAAACGTTAATGATACAGAATATAGTGACATTTTAGAGGAAGTATGCCTACAACATTGTGGCAACAGCCAGGGGAAGGCCCTTTTCTGCTTCACCCTGACAGTGTTCCCCTGCACAAAGAAAGGTTCAGAAACAGAAATAGTCTGCTGAACCTGGTATGGAAGAACTTGACTAGAACTAGATGAATTGCCCACCATCAGTGCCCGATCTCACTTATGCTTGAGGCTAAAAAAGAAACAAATCCATGCAGCGATGTTCTAAAGTCTGACGAGAAGCTATCAGAGAAGAATGAAGTCTGTTATAGCATCAAAGGGAAGACCCCCTCAGTATTAAAGCTTATGATTTAGGAGGATTTTCACTAAGAACAGATATCATGTTTGCATGTCCGCATGTTTTTGCCTGTGTAACCAAAACTTTAACTACATGTGTTAAGCATTTCTCCCTCAGGTACCAGTACAAGTGGGTTGGTTACCTGTGTGATGGCAGATAGTGTGGGGGAGATGGTGGGGGAGAACTGCTTGGAGGGATGCCTGCGGGACTCCGGGCCAATGGGCAGGTTGAGTGGCGAGAGCTGGGTTCGTCTCCGAGGGGAGGTGCTCAGCTGCGGCTGTACCTGGCCAGGTAAGAGCGGAGGGTACGAACTCAAACAAGAGCCTGACCCACCCGCTGCTGACGGGAGGGACTGTCCACTTAGGGAAGAGTTACTCAGGGAGGACTGCAAGGACTGGTTGCTGAGGGAGGACTGCAAAGAAGGGGAGGAACTAAGAGAAGACTGCAGGGAAGGGTTGCTAAGTGACGACTGCAGGGAGGTGGAGCTTAGGGAGTTGGGAAAAGAGTGGCTGCTCAAAGATGACTGGATATTTGGGTTGCTAAGTGATGACTGAAGGGAGGGATTACTGAGCGTGACCTGTAGAGAGGCCAGGAGACCTATGGGGTGGAAGGGAAGAGAAACAGAAAGAGAAACAGATCATCATGGTGCTACAAAAATCACTCTCAGTACATCACAATTTAAAATAATTAGTTAATATAAGTCTTTTAAAAATAATCACAACAGGGTATGTTGGATGCCTTTTCATATCTAACAACCCATAATAAACAAACAAAGAACAAAAAGACTCATTTTAAAATGTTAAATGTTGAAGGGAATCTCCAGTGGCTGGTGTGTAACCCATTCTGTTTTGAAAAGGCAAGAGAGAAGTGAGGAGGCTGCATCCTGTGTGGTGAGCAAAATCGCTATATGGAGATAAGACTAGCTTCTACTTCCGATTACATGCACACCCACTCCCTCCATCTCTGTACCAGACAAAACACTCTGAAGTGGCCTGCATCTCAGTCACTAGTTTACTTCCATGTACTTAAACTCACTATAAATAGAAGGGATCTGTATATGTATATCTGAATTATTTCCTTCTCATATTACAGACCATTTGTAGCATTTACTAGATGATAACTATTTTTGCTTTTCAAATCTCTCTTTCACAGACACAGACACACACACACCTGGAGAATGGAAGGCGTTGGTGGTATTGATGCCGAGTTGAGTAAGAGTGGAAGCCAGGTTGCCAGTGCTGTTGCCCCCACTGAGGGAGGGGTAGCCTGGTTCATCCGGGTCGAGTGGTGTTGGTAGTGGGGAAGGGAAGTGCAGACTGGACAGATCAGGCAGGGAACCCCCTGTATTCAGTGCAGATGGGACATGAGGGGCACTGGACTGCTGGTCTGGTGAAGGGAATATACTAATGTGGAGAGGAAAAGAAAATACATGGAATGAGTTTTCAGTTAATTAAAACCAGGTTAGTCAAAACTGACTCCAAACAACTGACTGGGTAAAAGAGTTTTTGAAGGCATAGACCTAACTATTTCTTAAACTTACGTGATTCCAGGGACTTCACAAGATTTTGGTCGCGAAGACAGCATAGGTAACTGGAGTAAAGGGAACAAAAACTGTACGATTACTATACAAAAGAAATTAATGTGGGCATTAAAGTTTTCTTTTTATATCCACAATTTCAGTGAAATAATTTAATTAACATTAGATAAGTCAACAAGAACAACAGCAGAAAATCCATAACACATTTCTGCAAAATTACAAAAAAATACAAGAAGACAGCCCACACTACCTTCTTTGTATCCCATGGTTTCAGAAGTTTTCCTTCATCTAACACATTCTCCTCTATAGGAGGGACAGGGTATGGAAACACTATATGAACAAAGAAATAGGAATCAGCATCTGAAAAGTTTAATTCTATATTTAAGCCTAAACCTGTATTCATACCATAAAATATAAATGCATTATAACTGACTTACTTCTCCGTCCTTCACTATCAGCCAAACCTGTAATATGGACAGAAGGAAAGGCGTCAGGAAATCAGCAAAATTTACACTGACGTGACTAGGAATGATCTACCTGGGTTAAAATAACAGTGTTTGTTTGCTCTGAGAACATGATGACTACCGGTGCGTCGCCCATGAGGGGCTAAGGTGTGTCCTGCACTGAACGGATCTCCGGTAGGGGGATTCATCACACTGGTGTGCAACGCAGAGTCCGAGTTTGTTCTGGAAAGCAGAGACAGCAAGAGAAAGAGACGGAGAAAAACAGAAGTGAAAGCAGCAGGTCATTTTGTGAGGCAAACTGGTACAATCTAATGCTGAATAGTGTGGTCATGATACCCAAATTCTGATGTAATGTACTATCACAATGCTCATTAAAGATCAATACTATAAATGCAATATCATACAAAAAATTAAAAACAGTTATCGTTAACAGAACACCAAATATCTAGTGAAGCACATTATAAATGTTTAATTACAGCTCAAAAAGTGTTTATTACATTTCTGTTAATGTCTTTTTTAATTAAATCTCATTCAGTGAAAAACTATTCAACTGCAGGCAAAATGTCAACCAGGTTCTAATTTAGAACAGCATCAGTGTCTTAAGTGCATGCAGGGTAAAGGTCCTGCTAATTTAACCAAGAGGCAGCTCCCGTGTCAGCATGGTGAGTAATTTGGTAATTCCATGTAGAAGGAAAGACCTTCCTATTGTTTGGTAGTTGCTGACATAACTTACATTTTAACAACCCACAAAAAATATTCTGGTTAAAGCAGTTTGGCTAAATGTTATGGTGTTAGCAGACAGGCTACTGTTACTGTAGCCTCTTATATTAACTTATCTTTTTTGTTTAACAACTTTGATATAGCTACAACCTCAAAATCAATATAAAATATTAGTAGAATCTAGGACTGGCCAGAAAATTTGAATAAATGAGTATTTGCCATTTAAGAATAGCATCACTCATTTTAAGACTAGGTAGTTTAAAAAAGAAGTAAATAAAAAATTGGATCCGCATCGATATTGCCCTAAATTCATTACTTGGTTATTAGTATAAGTACAAATCACGATATTTTGACACAAATAATACAATAAATAACTACAGTTACACTGCCAACCCGTAACCAATAACATTTTAGCATAAAGTACCAATATGCAAGAAGAATGGGGTCATAAACTTTATTCATGAAAACCGCTTATGTGATCTCTAATCTTAGTACAGTAATATTTGGAAAATACTGAATTTTTACTGAGAAGAATGGTAATGTCAGTATTCTGTAGGCAAAGTAGTATCAGTGTCATTCTCAATACAGAGGTGATGATATAAAACGACACTCTGACAAAATAAATGCCACTATACAAATAAATAGGACAACTATCTGATGGCACTGAAATGCCCCCCGTCGATACCTATTTTAAACTCGCTTATCAGCTCTATGGCTTCTCTAAGATGCAAAACGAAAAAAAAAAAAAAATCAAATGTTCACAGTAGTCAGTCAGTGCAAGCATAAAAAGCATACACAGCTGTCAGCTGTTGTTGAACACTAGCTCACCACGCACTCACCACACTACTCAGCCTACTCACCACACTACTCTTACTGGCCTTACAATGCCTTAGAAGACGAGTCGAGAAAAAAACAGACCAGGCCAAAAAGATGATGAACAAGAAAGAGAGACATGGAAAAAGATAGTTAAAGAAAGACAGAAAAAAGTAGGGGAGAAAGAAGTGGGAGAGTAGAAAGGAAAACGAGTATGAGAGAAAGAAAGAAAAAAGAACCAGAGAGACAAATAGATAAACATCCAAGAGAGGTGAATTCACCTGTTGAGTGCTGTGGTGGGAAGACGGAACAACGGGTTCTTGTCCATGGAGAAATTACTGGACCAGTTCCTTTGTGATTGACAGAAAAATGCCCGTTATTTCCAGAACCATGAGGAAAAATGGAGCAGGCTTGCAAAAGAACCGAAAACATCCCAAGAGAGAATCAGAAAGAGGGACACTGACGATATACACTTGATGGAGTCTTTCTCCACATGGGCCAAAGGATCAGCCTTATGGCCCCAGTCCAGGACATCTGAACCTGACCGATGAAGAGGGTCGCTCAAACGTTTCTTTAACATGCAGGCTACCATGTGCCTCTGTTATTACATCACTGCTCTACCTTGTTTGTGCGTATGGCTAGAGTGGAGTTACAGGGCAGTTGATCGGCGTGAGGACTCCGATGACACAGCGAAACGTGTCTGCAGCTTACTGCAGACTCCTCCACTCTCAAGCTGATTCATTGATTGGCAAGATTTCCCAAAAAAACTCAGCACCCTTCTCATGAACTGCAGAAACACTGATTCATTTTTAAGGTCAGTATCCCACTCACTGAGGGTGAGTTTGTTCCATTTAGTAGAGCCAGAAAAGGGAGATTTTAGAACAGAAGAACAAGGTGGAAATGAAGAAGATCCTCAAGTCTGACAAACGAAAAAGCAGAGAAAGGGTCGCCGCAGTCAAAGGAAAAGATGAAAAAAGAAATGCTACCCAAAAGACGTGAAAAGCAACAGAATACAAAGCGGTGGTAAGGAGCTCGCTGAAGCAATGCCTTCGGGTTAGTCCTGTCAGTGCCAGGGTTAGTGCACCATGAACCAAAAATCAGCCTTCACACATACACACTAGTCCTCTACATTCAACAAGACAGCCAGACAGACAGCAGGGTTAAAACGTGTAACCGGGGAGGCCCAGGCTGAGACCTTTTATGTCTCTTTAGTATGTATTACCTTCTCCAGCTGGGGTCTGGGGGCGGTGACAGGTACGCAGAACTGCAGTGAGAGCTGTCCATCTGAGGTCAGTGGCTAAGGATGACTCTTACTAAATTAAAACCAACACCTTTCACATAAAACACAAACACTTACAATGTTATTTAACATGAACCATAATCATCAAAGCAATAAGTTGTGTTTTCTGAAAACAACAAGAAATTCTTGTTGGCAAGGCTTTTGCACAGGCATTTGGCTGTTTTTCCCCAAATCTAAGGCCATTATGTCTGATGTCAGAGCACTGTAGAGTGGTTCAGTATTAACTCTTTCCCCCAACTTGCCCAATTAAGCAAATGGATTTAAGGTTAACCATCCCAGAAGTGTTTATATTGTCCCAAATAAATTGCCCCAGAACATCATGAGGCTAGTGAGGAGCATGAGACGTCGTTGTCAAGCTGTCATTGCGGCAAATGGTGGAAACACCCGCTACTGACATTTGTTATTTGGGGCTGTCCCTGTTATTGTCTAACTTTTTGGGGTAATAAATATTAAACTAATGAAAATGGTGTTTCCTCTCATACATTATTAGTGATATCAAAGGGAACTTTTACTTATTTCATTACAATTCAGAGCAAATAGGAACAGCACTCATGTACATAACAATATCCCTAACTTATTGTGAGTAGTGTATGTTGGAGGGCATGGGTGTCTCTTCTGCATTATTAATTGACTTACTAAAACTACTGTTGTACACATTTATCACATACACCGCACTGCTTTTTTCACTAACACGGGCAATAGGACACAGGGATTTTTATAGCAATCTAGTGTCTGAACAGCTTTGATCCAGTTTTGTGTGCCTTGTAAGGGTAAGACTGAGCTGTGCAAAACATCCCCAGTCAGAATCAATTTAATCATTTTTCCACAAAGGAATATAGTTTCTCACTCACTCCTCCTTCTCATTCGCATACTCCTACACTGTCAGCATTTTGAATCACACTTTGTGCTATGAAAGATTACCAATATACAACTGGCTATATTTAACTCGACACACAACCAGATTAAAGCAAGACGCATTGGTTGAATTAAAAAGTACTTAATTGCAAAAAAACTGAAGAGTGTTGTTCTGGTAGGAAAGAAACAACTACTGCCTGTGCTAATGCAATTGTTATGAACGTAAGGACAGTAAACGTAACACATGAGCAAATTACATGAGTAATTATGCTGAGTGTAAGGATACTTGTCTCCTGTACGGCCGACTGGGGGAGACGAAGCGTCTGTCTCTGTGGACTCTCTCCACCAACCCATGGTGCCGCGTGGAGCGACTTGAGTCCAGGTTAGAGTGGAATGGGCCCTAAAGGAACACATGAACACCTAGTAAATAAAGGTTAGGCTCACCTCAAGAGATCAAATGTGCATGCACATGCACAAGCAAATGTATACATCCTCAGGGACAGGTAATAATAAGCTGAAAGATAATGAGCCGTTGCATGACTGATGCAATGCTATGAGGAAGACTTCCGACACAGAAGACAGGTTACAGTCGGTTTCGCTTGCCTGCAACTTTACTGAATTTTAATGCATATTCCTCAAGTCTCTAACCAAGCTCATAGAGAGTTTAGTTCTAAACCTAATCTAATAATATTCAGATCTAGGCCCCAATTTGACAGTCATAGTATCATGTCAAGCTAGAGTATTTACTTCTCTACTTTTGAATTTTGCTCATTTCTCATTGCTTTAGTAGAGGAACTACTAAATATGTCAGCACTAATGCATGCAAAATAAGGTTTAAAAAAAAAAAGTCTAATACATCTAAACATGCATTTACAATTAGAGGAAAACAGTTAAAAAAAATTATAAAAGAACAAACTAACAGGGCTTAAAGTCAATTTAAGGCATGTAAACTGATAAGCTGCTAAAATCTATATACAAAAATGAATTCAACATTAGTAACCAGATAGGGATGCTGCTGCAACTTCACAGTTCTCTTCACAGTGTAAACTGTATTTTTATAGCTTGCCATCTTTGCTCGGACTTCTCACAGGAAAACGACTGTACACAAATTCCTTGCAGTTGTTGTCTTTCTAAACCACTGCTCCTTGCGTGCGCGGAACTGTATACCCACTTATTCAGTTTTAATAAACATTTATCATACCTTGTTTGCTTAAACACAAACAGTTAAAAGTTCACATTCCAATTGGTTGGTTACACAATTTAATGCAAAAGACAAGCAACCCCAGCTTAAAATAATTTAAGGAACTTGCATGGAGTGACATACCTGGAGGTCAGGGGCATTCCTACCGATCTGATTGACATTTGGAAGAGACCCCCCATAGTAGCCCTGTGTTCTAGCCAGTCGCACCTTCTGAGCCTGAATCTGCAAAATGATAAGAAAAAAACATATTACAGAAATAGCACTGGGTGATATGTAAGCTATATCATGATACTGCTTTTAAGTTTTAAAGCAATACATTTAATAAACACTAAACATTATATCCATGATATAATGGACATAAAATATCAGAATCAGAAGTCTTTATTGATCCCAGAGGAAACTGCTTATGCTACGACTGCACAGACACACAGACACAAACAGAACATGGTATTTTATATTGTTCTATATTACTCAAAATAAAACTAACGAAAAAAAACTGAAAATGCTTAGTACTAAATACACTATGCAAATAAATACTAAATACACCACTAACAGATTGATGCCATCTTATCATTTGATAACATGATATTAGAAAAACATTGTGATGTTTTATCAGTACTGCCCAGTACTATACAGAAACATTTGAACCTCACTCGAATTCCTCAACCCACTAAAAAACAGTACATTCAGAAAGAAAATCCTCCACAGACTTGAGGCTTTTGTTTTTCTCTCATGCCTCTTCTTGTCTCTACCTCTGTCCTATATTCTTGCCATTTCATGGCTTGGCAGCCTCTTGTTCTCACGTAAGACTCTGCCCTGTTTTCCTTCCTCCCCTTCAGGGTGTTTTGCTGTGATGTAATGATTATACTACTATGAAGTTGCAGTGAAAGTTTCAGTGAAGGACAACACATCTGGCTCTAAGATTCAGATGGTACTGACTAGTTGCATAAGTTGTATTACCATGTCTATGGAGTGGGAGTTTTCCAGAAATGTTGTAGATCTTTCATGACAAAATGGATTTCATCCTAGGATACTTTTATAAAGACACTCAACTGAATATATGACTGATTTCAAGCAAACTGATATGCTACTGAGTGTTTCAGTCCTAAAAGACTAACATGGGGACACCGTCACCCTGATTGTTTTTTACCACAATCATCTGCTGTCATCTCCAGCACACTGCAATGAGCTCTTTTGTACTAGCGCTGTTCCCCCGCCTTACTTTTCAAACCCACTCCGAATAATACAAACAAGCTTTTGTTCCAATGCACCCAGACCAACAGCAATTCACATTCCACAGCTTTCAAAGGCTTAAATCATGAGCATAAATGACAGTGACAATATTGTTTTGTGTTCGAGCCAATTTGACACTGCACCAATGTTTACTAATCAAGAGCAATGAGAATAAAAGAGTGCTATCCTATCGTAAGGTCACATGAGACAGGCCATACTCAAGGACAGCTCAGAGAGAAAGCAGCGTCCAATCAATTCTGCACGTGGCCTGCTCATTTCAACACAGTCCTCTGCCTTCTCGTGTTGAATTAGCTACTGTAAGTAGTAACATCATTAAAACCATGCTTAAATTCATCAAACTGGAGTCCCAGCCAGAACATTTTCACCTACTGAAGCAGTTGGAAGAACGATCTAAAGATTAATACTGAAAATACAGAATACATTGAATTAATTTTGAACAGATCCCAGAATGGATTGTATTTTTATTTTTTAACCAAGTTTTATCAATGTACATACACTTCAGCTGTAAATCTTGAGGCCTTACAAAAGAACAGAGTGAAGAAAAGAACTTTGTCTGCTTGATTACTTACAAAAACTCAATGACAAGCAATAAAGATTATTTTACCATTAATGTGATAAATTACACTATTCTTTTATGAGTATTTAGTGAACATTGTCAGTACATAAAAAACTGACCAATTGCATGTTTCATTAGAACTAATAATAAATAATCTCTATTTCTCTGCCTCAAAGTGTCCATATGATTAAACAGGGTCATACAAAGAATGGACTACTGCCTTGTTTTAATAGATTATTTACTGAATTAAAACCATGTGCTCATTTTCAACAATGTCTTTTATATGTGTGTCGGTCATCACAGGCATCATTAAGAGGCTGAATGAAATTCACTATCAAAGATTAAAAAAAAAAAAAAAGTTTACAAAATACATCTATACCAAAATTATTTTGGTTTTTTTTTTCATCCAATTTTTGGCAGGATGTTGCAGTCTGGATCACAACACTGTACTCATACCCTCAGCCCAATACCACGAACCACATCCTCTACCACAAAAAAACTCTTTCCTACTCTCTCTCTTTAACAGCACGCACATTCAGATTCATCAAAAGTGTATGGATTAATGATCTCACAATAACAATACTCAATCCCAAGACACAATTTTACTTTTTTTATTTAAGAAAAAAAAGTTATTTTTTCTTGCATGTTTGAAATTACGAGGAACGTTCAAAAAGTTTACATATTTTTATATTTTGGGTGTCTGAGAGAGTCATGTGACTAGTTCTGTCTGGCAAGCCAGATGTAATTTGTTTTTGAAATTCTTAATAAATAGAGTAAAAAAGTGCAGGAACTTTTTGAATTTCCCTCGCATAATGTTAGGATCCACAGTGGATATTTTACAGGCACAGACTTTCTCCTCATTGTGTAACTGTTTTCTTTGGAAGTACCTTCGAATTCTATAAAATAAAAAAAAAGTGACAAATATACTGAATTAGTAACTATAAGAATGAGTGAATTCACCACCCATATCCTGAACACCTTGTAACATGCAGCAAAGCTGTCCCAGCTAAATATAAGAAAGATTATCATTTGCTTTCTTTTCAGGCTGTTAGAAAACCACAGACTAAATTTAGCATATGTACTAATTTTCATGCATTAATTCAGAAGATATGAGTATTCAAAAATTTTAAAGAGTGTGTGGTGTGAGGAAGAGGATGAGACAGGTGGGTTGTGGGGTTTTTCCAGTGCCATCTATAACCCTAAATTTATTCTTCTGTCATTGCGAGGATCACTGACAGGTAATCCCAAACTGACAGGTAAACCTAAACATCCCCCCACCCCCTCCCTCCTTTTTTGGTGACTAAAACTGAGAACTAAAACTGTGCATGCCAGTTTAGCCATAAATAACACCATCTGGGAAACAATTAGGGGACAAAAACATTATGTCTGAACAGCTTTTAAAAAGTTCGTTACCTCATATCAGCAGCTACTAGTACTGGTTAGTCGAACTGCAAGTCAGTACTAATTTGTACTTGTTTGCACCGTTAAGTAGCCCCTACAATATCGTTGTATGAGTAGCATCCTGCTTTAGTACAATGACAATAAAGGCATATCTATCTATCTATCTATCTAATTGTACTCTTTCCTACAGATAATTTTCTAGGTAATTTCCAGGTCATTTTCAGTTAAGATCTAGTTGGTAGGACAAAGACAGTAGTCTACAATACTGACAAATCTACCTTGCACTTTACACACGTTTGATTCAAAGTCAGAACTGAGTTTGCTAGGACTATAAACTGCCACTGATCAGTCTTTAGCTTTTGTTTGACTCATGCACAGATGAGCTCCCATTCACTGTTCTGACCACAATTTCCTATTCAGCTCTCTCAACAATGCCCAACAACCTTTGCAGACAAAACAAGTAAGAAAGCACCTTTAGTAACTGAACCAGACCTGCTGACATTTCATTTTCAACCATTTAAAACAAACTGGGAAGAAAGCAGTGTTAACCTATAAACCTAATTTTTCATGCATCATGTCAGCAGATATGAGTATTCAATAATGTTTTAAGAGAGTGTGGTGTGAGGATGGATGAGGCTGAGACAGGTGGGTTGTGGGGTTTTTCCAGTGGCATCAACAGCCCTGAATTTATTCTTCTGTCACTGCGATGATTACTGACAGGTAAACCTAAACTGGCCATCCACCAGGCAGCTGGTGGCCTAGTGGTTAGGGAGTTGCCCTTTGATCAGATGGTTGTGAGTGGCACTGCTAGTGGCACCACTGAGGTACCCTCGAGCAAGGTACCATCCCCACACACTGCTCCTCGGGTGCTGTATCGCTGGCTGCCCACTGCTTCATTTGTTGAATGGGTTAAATGCAGAGAAAGAACTTCACATTGCTCACACTGTGTGCTGTGTGGTGTGTTCATGAGTGATTATAAGGAGCCACTTTACTTTACTTTAACAGTCGCCAGCCAATAAGGACCAGTATTTACATGTGAAGGACAATGTAGCTTGCATTATTCAGTTCTGAGCACTTAACCAACCTGCATGTACGACTACGTGACATGACTGGGGGGTGTGATCACAGCGCTGCCACAACCTGTTCGAAGCCAGGCTATACAGCCTTATCCATAAACTACCATCTGAATGTTAATATGACCTTAAATATAACTTAGTCCTTTCAGACGGCAAGGTTATCCATTTTGGGGAGCTCTGATAGCCTTGTGGTTCATTCACCATTGAAGGAATATAGGAGAATGCTGAATAATTGTCCAG
>JBBPCZ010000007.1:9123567-9143508 GCA_037974445.1 Brycinus macrolepidotus
GATTAATCAAGATTAATTAATTACAAAGCCTCTAATTAATTAGATTAATTTTTTTAATCGAGTCCCACCCCTAGTTTGTTTATACACGTTTATTTGGATATATTTTTTTCTACATATTTTTCAGTACATAGTTCTAGCCTCTAATCTTCTCTTTAATTTTATACTGCACAATCTCGCAGCTGTTTCAGGGACACATTTCAATACATGTTGTACTTGTATATCTGTGTATGTGACAAATAAAGAATCTTCAATCTTGAATCATCAGTCATTTCAACTGATTAACTGAACAGGCTATGGTCCAAAAGGTTACTTAAGAGGTTAACAAAACTGAACTTACAAATTACAGCAAATCATATTGCTCATTGTTTAAGAACCTCTTTCTGTCATCACTCTGATGATTTCTACAGTGCCACACTAATTTCAATGAACAAAATTCAAAGATCTGAGTCAGTAGAACAACCCAAACTTTCCAACGCTACTGCTGACAGACAGTGTATGATATAGCCAAGTAGCTTGGCTTCAGTTTGCTACTTTTTATCTTCATCTTTTATCTGTATCAACACTATACACGCTACGTAACTTAAAGCCAAAATAGATGCATAATTTTCTTGGAACTTATTTATTTGAGGTTAATCAGTTTCATTATTAATTTTCATCATTTAATAATTACTAACATGTTCTGCATTCCAGCCGTTTCCACAAGCAGCCAGTAGCTGTTCAAGCCATGACATCTGCCTGAAAGACCTACAAAAATTAACTAGTAAGAACTCAAAACTGCAGAACAAACTGCAAATTGATGGAAAATATAGTGTATACAGTCTAATCTATTATAACCACAATTCATACAGTACAACTGGTGAACTGAAACTTATTTTACGAGAACTCAAGGCTCAGCTTTTCTTCATTGTATCACACACCCTCAGAGATTTTAGCCTTTTGTATCTCCGCTATGGCAACGGAAATAGTCTAAATATTCTGCCAACAAACGCAGTCTCACTTCCACTTCCAAGTTTCAGTGTTCGCACTGCACTTCCCTATGTGGCCAAAGGTTAGGTTTATGGATATGAAAAATAATCTCTGAGAAGACCTCCACAATGACAACTGTCTAACTGCACTTTCTCACCACACAACAGAGACCTTCATTCACTTACCTGCCTTTACAGTTATCCAGCAGTTTTTGCAGATCCACTTCCTGCTTTTTGAGGTTTCCAAATGAAGAAGCTAGTTTGGATGAGCCTTTTCCCTGCAAATTTAGGTTCCCTGGACCTAAGCTTGCTTCACCGCCTCCACTGGTATTATTTTCAAATGTACTGCTGTACTTCAGAAAATCAGTCTCGATCAAACCTGCCAAAAGAAAACAGCTTACTGTTTTTCAATCAATTTATAACTTTCTGAACATTTCTGAAGTTGTCTTTTTGTCAAAAGCATTATGTTCATAACTGAGCATGAATACATATATATATAAAACCTACAATATGAAGTACACTCTGCTCTATACCTGGATCTATATCTTTTTCTTCAAGCAGTACATCATTGAGAGTGAAGTCTGATGGGATGTACTTGGGTCGTTGCCAGAACCAGAAGCGACTGCGCTTGATGACCAGGGACAGGAGCTTGAGGTTGTCCACCTCATTCAGTTGGGACACAGGGATCAGACAGCCCTCGGGGTCGATCTCAGACACAAATTTACTGGTTGCTCGGGCAAACATCTTCTATATGAAGAACAATGACTGAGAGTGCAACTGAAAAATAGAACAAGAAATTATCATCATTATTATCGTCTTCATTATCATTATTGTTACAGTACAATATATACAGAAAAAGGACAAATAAAAGGACAAGGGGCAGCTGGTGGACAAATAAAAGGACAAGGGGCAGCTGGCAAACGCCCTAACCACTAACCTAGTGGTTTTGAATCAAGATGGCAAGTTAAAAAGATCTAAGTGACTTTGAAAGAGGGTTTTTAGTGGGGCGCAAATGGCAGGAAGTCCAGTTTCAAAGACTGCTTAACTGACTAGTGTTTAAGAGACTTCTGCATTTAGGTCTGTGGGGAAGACCTCAGTAAATAGGGTTAGAAATGGTTGCCGAAAGCACACATTCAGTGAGTGTGATGCTTTACGGAAAACAGAAAACACCTTAAGAAAAACATGCAGGGTGTGGAGACTGTGCCAGCAAAACAGTCCATCCACAATTACACAGATAAACAAATAATAACAGCCTGCAGTGCAAAAAGCCCTCATTGCAAAGACAAAGGCACATCTGAGAGTTCAGTGGTGCAATACCACAGGCACTGATTTACTGAGATGTGGACATAAAGTGATACGGTTTTACAGTGTTCTCCACAAGTGTATATGCAATGTGGGTCAAGAAAATGGTATAGCACTGAATGCTTGACTACTACATTGAGGGGGTCTGGTAGTTTGGTTTGGGAGTGGAAGATTACGGACCATCAGCATTCAAGATTCAAGATTTTTATTTGTCACATACACAGTTATACACGTACAACGTGAAGTGAATATAACCCTGAGTCACTCCTGAGAAAATAGAATATAGGAAACATATAGAATAATAGAATAATTTGTCCAATATACACAAATATAAACAGTATAAATCTAACAGTATATACAAATTATGGACTAAAAGAAGAATAGAATATCATCAAAACACCAGTTGTCAAAATATATTTTGTTTTTCCTTTAACCTGTTTTCATACACACATACCTCTGGCTCTCAAACACACACAAAATATGCCAAAGGTTTGTTTTTGTGTATTTTTTTTTTTACAACTTTACATGTGTAAAAAGCCACATAAGCAAGTCTGTTTGAGGTTATTCAGCAACTCAACGTGGTTCGAGGTAAGTGTGTGAGATTTTACGCATGCAGTTTGCATAAGGAAACTAATAGGTGAGGTATAAGCTTCCATCACTTGTTAGCAAGCTCTGGAGCTTAAAAACTAACTAATTAAACTTCTTAGGCAAGGATTAAACCACCAGCTTCTACCAAACTCAACATGAACACTGTCTGGGTCAACTACAGGAAGGAACATAACTCAATACCACACAAATGGATACCTGTGCCCGGTTAATACCAAGAAAATATTAGTCTGCACAGGTCTTATAGCTGATATGAGTGAGCATAAACACATGTTCAAAAGTATATCGCCCATCAGCTATCAGCACCTCTGAGTAACTCCAGCAAGAAAGGGTCTATACCAACATTATGAAGGACACATGAAACATCCAAAAGCGCCCAATCAATTGGTTCCAAAAATGTTATCTAACTCCAAACAGGAGAAACCATGAAGAGTGTTGCAAACAGAACAGTTAAGGTGTTGTGAGACTTTTGTCAACAGGTTATTGATCTTTTGTAAAGTAAAGTGTCCATTCTTCTCTGTATTTAACCCATTCACCAAGTGAAGCAGCAGGCAGCCAGGAATGTAGCGCCCGGGGAGCAGTGTGTGGGGACGGTACCTTGCTCAAGGGTACCTCAGTGGTGCCACTAGCAGTCCTGGGATCCGAACCCACGACCTTCTGATCACAGGGGCAACTCCCTAAACACTACTCCACCAGCTGCCCTAAAATTCATTCAACTTTTGAATGAATAAAGTGATGATAGATCAACAGAAAACAGAAGTGGTGGTTTATGTGGCAGTCTGACATCAGAAAGGGATATAAATAAAATCACTGGAGAGCTGGGATTAAAAGAGGAAACAGAGAATAGGCAACATTAAAACCAAGATATCCTCACTGTTGACCAGAGCATTTAGGGCTGCAAACCTCCAAACTGGAAGAGCAGCTGCAACACATCGGAGGAATACAGACATCGATCACAATCGAGAAGAGCAGCAAAAAACTCCAGTCAATAATAACTCCCTGTATCATGCATCTACAAAAATAAGGTGTGTAACCTTATCTAATGATACATGAAAACTAACTAGAAGTGCAGCAACAGCCCCTTGAATTCACTGTTTACAACGGCCATAAATGCTGCCTAGAACAACAACAGACCAAGACAAAGAGAGGTGGCTTTCATTCCTCGCACAAAGAACTAGAACTTAGACTCAAGAAATAAGAAGTTTATATAACCTTATTCTCTTATCCGGTCCCAGAAAAGCATGTTCTGAAGCACGTTTTAGATATATGTTTCAAACATCAGCGAAAACAAAAGATGCTTGACTTGTGAACCTGATGGTTTTGATGTTTTTGGCGGGCCTCCAAACCGAAAGCAGCTGAAACAGCTCCACCGTCCTCCTCCAACACACCAGCAGAAGAAGAGAAGTTCTTTCTTACCGTTTCTCTGCTGTTCCTCGGTGGGTCAGACTCCAACCTCGACTGTCCTCCCTATCACTCTTCCGGAGACTCAACAGACACAGACACACAAACACTCTCTCTCTCCCACACACACATTCACTCACTCACTCTCGCATTCTCCCTGCCCTGATTCTAGTTGCAGCGACAACCCACAACCACAACCACAGTCTAAAAACATGTCACAGGCGCCCCGGAACCATTAAATCGGCCCCACTTTTAAAAATCATTCGTTTCGTCCCCCCACTTATCCATATATAGCCATACAAACCCACACACACGCACACACACACATATATAGTGGTTATATAGATATACAGAGAGTGAGAAAGTGGCTGTAAATATGTGTGTTTAGTGTATACAATAGTTTTATCTATCTATCTATATACTTAAAAATCTATTTACTACTGGGCAGTAGTGTTAAGGTATAAATTACAATAAATACAAACAACATTATTATAGTAAATTGTGGTTTCATGTATGGCAAAGTGTTCGCTTAACCATTACCAGACCTCTTTCCTCCTGGAAGCCCAGTATCACTTGTAGCTCCATCAAATACCTGGTTGGCTCTTTTTACTTCATTAGATTCAATTAGATGTTGCTTAAGGAATTTTATAAATCCCAGCAATTACTGGAGGTACAGAGCAGAAATCTGGAACCAAAGTGTTCTTCTAACCAGCTCACGAAATATCCAATGCTTTTCAGAAAAAAAAAAATCTTGCTACTTTTTGCTGCTTTCTTGTTTGTTTGCATTTATTCTAATATTCATTTGTGTTTTTGCTGGCAGAAAGAAACCCACTGCTATTGTAAATGGGTTCAAACAAGTTGCATAGGTGCTAAGATTTTTGCACAGTACTGTAGGTATAGTCTGCTCCTTTTCTCATTTAATACGCATTTGTACAGATATTATGGATATAGCAATCTGAGTGAAATGTTGAATCTTTAAATATTTACATGAATTTCAGAAGGTCTTAAGGTCAAAGTTCAAAGGCTTTACCATGGTCAATGTCACACATTTGCTTAAGTTTGACTAGTGACCCAGGCAAATCGTTTTCATTTGACTTCAAAATGATTCAAAATTCTGAAACTGCCTGTTGTTTATTTCCAGGTTTAAATGAAAAATAAATAAATAAATAAAATACATCCCATAGCTCCCGGGATGGGCCCCGGGTACCCGCGACCCTAGTGAGGAATAAGCGGTTACAGAAAATGAGTGAGTGAATAAAATCCATGCTTCCTTTTGGACGTATAACTTTGGAGTCATGAACACAAGGAGTCATGAACAAATGGGAAAAAATCCCTCAGGGTTCTAATTGCTAATAACTAAAAAGAGCAACATAACACAATGAAAGAGTAAAGGAAAGCCAGAATAGTCACAGAGATGACAGTTTATTGAAGGAGAGAGGGATCCCAGCAGTGGTCAACACACAATGACCCCCACCCCTCCATCCCCCCTCACCCCACAGCAGGTGTGGCCACTTTTCAGAGAGAACCGGGCACAGATTACAGGTCAAACTGTGTGCGAAAAGCTGAAACACACTCAGCTAGACTCACAAGTGCAGTGCGGTGAATGTTGAGTCCATCTGTGTTTGAAACAAGGCTCTGTGCCTGAGTAGTTCTCAGAGACTGGTAAAGTACATCCCTCAGTGCAGCCAGGAGTGTGATGCAACATGTTACTGATAAGTGAGTATAAGTGTATAACAAAGACAGATTAAAATAGAACATATGTGACGATAAGGCAATAGACAGGTGTGGAACTCATATTCTAACATGTACCCCATACATACCATGAGAGTTTCCAAACCATCTCATTCAAGAGGTAGACAATGTAACTTCGATTAAACAACAGCATATTTTAGATGCATGCGCAAAGTTCTTTTCTGTTTTGGGCAGATCTCAGGTACTCATTTACTGTCTGCAGTGTCAATACTGCACCACAAGAGGACACCATGAAACAATATTTCGGTCAATATTTTTGTGCTACTGGTTGTGCACAGCAGTGATAAGAGATGATTAACTGGGCCATGTTTGCATAATTTCTAGACATTCAATGGATATGTCTGCATAAAGACACTACAAAAGGTATTAGAAGCATATTAAGGCATATGGAATATTAAATAAGGAAGGATGCTCAAATGTAGCGAAGTGACCCGAGTCTTTGACTTCCAGTGAACTTCCTCCTCCATCTGATTGCCTTCCACAGAGTTTTCTTTCCGTCACAGTTAGTCCATCAACTCTCACTGCGAGAAGAGAGTTCTCTGGTCAGCCCAAGCTCACCACAGCACTGGACAGTCCAGATTACCGAAGCCTGGATCTTTCCTCAAATCCCAGTATGTGTTGTTGCTGACCCATGTGTCATCTTTAGATTTCCTGTAAGCAACAGGGCGAGAAATATTTGATTAACCAGTGGTCTTGGGAAAAGATAATAAAAAGAAATGTTTGTTTACACATGTGACTGAGATATGAATATATGGGAAACATGGTTATCATGCTTTATGTTGCAATCAGACATGTTGCTGCTATACATTCATAAGGTTTTGAAAGCAGTGTTTCCCAACCCTGGTTCTGAAGCCCCCTGCTCTTCACAGTTTTTTTTATTGCTCTCAATATACCTGATTTAATTAGTCAACTAAAAAACAAGCTCTTCTTGGCCTGATGTGAGTGTGTAAGTGCAGGGAAAACACAATCATTTCACAATCATTGCAGGGGAGCCTTCAGGAACGAGACGGAACCACTGAACATTTGGAAGCAGTGTTGAACTCTGCTTTAAGCAGTGTTGAGCACTGTATTGTTTCAAGTATCCATGATCCAGCTCATGAACTGATTACGGAGTCTTTCATGAGTCCTTCCCACAAAAGTGTAAAAGTTCTCATTGGAAATTCAAATTGCTGTTTTTGCAGCCATTGCATTCACTTCTCTGCATGCATTCTTCATTGCATTGTTGGAATAGCCACTCATTTTTTGTGTTTTGCCCCTCTAAGTGAACAGAAAAGATAGATCCCCTTTAAACACCCCTAAACAGTTGCTGAATGTCAGTGCCTTTTAGCACCACTATTTTTGACTGAGTTCTGGATGCTTACATAAAAAAAAAGATCTCCACTCTTCTGAAACTGCTGACCTTCAGGCACAGAAATCTCTTTCAGCTTGGGGGGCAGGACACTTCCCAAACTGTGAAACCTTTGTCTGAGTTTGTGTTCAGTGAGAGGACTGATGATATGATATGCTAGCTAGCAACATTTGCTATCTGAGCTGAACCCTATATCATATAGGGTTCAGCGTGACTAACAACAGACAACAAGACCACTGACTGACTAACCTTCAGCATTACATATAGGCTATATGTAATGCTGAAGGTTAGTCAGTCAGTGGTCTTGTTGTCTGCTGTTAGTCACTCAGTCATGCATACTTCAGTTATTGACACAACTGGTTTTGCCCCACCGCTTTTTGAAAGGTGGGCAGCCACCCCTGGTAGCAGGTGTAACCATCTCTTGGACCTTACTGCAGACTTTAAACGTATAATTTTCAACAGTTATCACTTATACTGTATATGCCCTCCAACACTTGAGTTTGACATTCGATCTTCATGCAGAAATGGAGTCAGTCTGTGCAGCAGTCTTTCAGGAGTGGAAAATATGACTATATTGAGCGGTTCATACTGGAAGAACCGTGGCTGATGTGCCATATTGTTTTCCTCAAGCACCCGGCGTCGGTCTCTCTGTAGCTGTTCAATCCTCTGCTTCTGTGTTTCTGCTGCTTCTATATTCCCCTCTTCCAGTAACCTACACACAAACAAACACACACACACCCAGAGGAAGCATGGGATCATCCTTTTGTCCTTGCATATCATGAGGGTTATGTAGTGAAGTCATCTTTTGGCTGCCTGCAGGTCATGTCTGAAGCCACTGGCTGTGACAAGAAGCTGCACCATAAGCACGGTCAGATTTCCTGAAGGGACGACTGCCCTTGGTGACCAAAAGACAGTCTACATTCTTATCCAATCTTATACAACACATCAGCAATGTCTCAGACAGCTGTGTGGACAGCACTGTGACATTTAAGTACTGATTCATTCAGCACAGCGGTTGCACAGAATGCAACAAAACAGTATGTGCATAAGATGACTGTCTCATAAATAAATGAAAGATAGAAAGATCACTTAACATACTGTGGGCTTACAGTGCTAGTTCTAGCCTGCAAGGCATCTAGTCTCTTTAGAGATCTGAGCTGTAGACTGAATGAGATACCAGCAGCACTGAAATTCTCAAATAGCTCTTGATTACTAAGGAGCTGCATCCTGCATTTGCACAAGCACGTGTATGGCGGATTCAGGCGCTGCTGCTCTGATGCTCACATTTCCTCCAGTTCCAAGATTTAATGTGTTTATTATGCTCTTCAGGGCAAAAACTGAAATCCTGGCAAGTGAACGCATCTTTAATCTAGTGAATACATGTAATATTTCCCATTATTTTATAGTTAGAATATTACAAGATGTTTAACCCATTTCTAGGTATCCATTTTTCTGTTTTAAGTTAGTAAGTCTAAAGAAATTGAAACAAGCTAAGTTATCTGCCATTAGTGTGGTGTGAGACAGTTTCCCTAAATAAAATTTCTTGAAACAAACTTGATAAAGGTCTAGAAATAGGTTAAATAAGGCTGTGATACTCTACAATATTCTAATAATGAGAGAGGTACGTTCACCAGATTAAAGATAATTTCACTTACCAGGATATTTCTGGCAGTTTTTCTATTTGTGAAAATTTACTATGTATATTTAATTACATTTAATACATAATTATACATTTAATACAGTCTAAAAGCAAATTATATTTAATTACATAATAAAGCATTGCAATTACAGAATTCTGGTTAAACCTGAAGTAAACCTTGAGCAGATTTTTCCAACCAGAAGATCAAAATTATTGTAATTCCTGAATTCCTGAAATATTTCCATATTAACCTCAGTAGATTAGTTATAATCTACAGGGAATACAAAGTGGTTTTACTACCCAAACTGAAATCACAATGCAGTCAAGAGGATATAGGTACATTATTCCCTTGGCCTAATGCTTTGATATTCTCCTGACTCCACAATTGAATAATGCTCATGTGAACTCCCATTATATCAATCAATAAAATATCCACACGTGCAGGGAAAGATGTAGCGCTTTACCTCTGATCGAGTCGTAATCTGGTGTCTGTGGGTGGCAGTACTGGTTTGGTCTGTGGATCCAGTTCATTCAGCTCAAGAGCAAACTTAGTGAAGCCGTAGTATTGCTCATAATCTGGTGGCATTGGATCTACATAAATGAAAAACAGAATTACACACTCCGGTAGTTTTTTTTTTTTGTCACTTTTAGCACTTTTTCTAATCACAAATGTTTGATGCAATAGCCATTGCTACATAAAGCAATTTACTATTAATTTTTAATTGACTTTTTTAAAATATGTGGAAGATACAGCAGCTGCACCACCATCATATCAAGGGTTTAGTTAAATAAAAGGTGGTGGGGATGGTAATATGTGTGTGTACATGGAGTGGAGTGAGAGACAAAAGAAAGATAAGAGAGACGGAGGCAAGCAATAGAGAGATACTGAACATGAATCTTACTAGTTCTCCAGATGCATGTAGCAGAAGGTGGGTTGCCACAGTATATTCCCTCATGCCACTTCCCAAACAGTTTGTGAATCACCTTCCCTTTGTGGTCCGTTACTGCTCCCTCCACTTCATTCACACTCGAATTCCAGTACTTTGCCTGCAATGCACACAGACAGAGATCAGAATTGTCCAGCCTTGCAAGATGAAAAGACACATTGTCTCATTGATAATGGAAGGGTCCATTCTGCAATGCTTAAGTCTCATAAAAGCACATATGCATCAGTGGAGTAAATATCTGACCTTTAGGTGATTTGATTTGATTTTAATTCTTTGGGACATGATTCAATGCGTCATGGAATCTAAAATTTCACCATGATCTAATCTGATTTGATTCACTGGGTGCAATGTACATTTAAAAAAAAAAAAATACACTCAAAAACTTGACAGTTTACTGTTTATTTTATTCTGATGGATTCTAACGTTCCAAAATCAGACGGCACTTTCAGAGTGACAATCTTTATGTGTTCTTGTTGTCCCATAGATGGCACAGTTGAGACAGGAGTGAGTCAGTATACAGAACTGAGGTGGCAGCTAATGGGCCTTATGCAGGAGATGAACTGTAATTAATCACCTCTCTCCCTCTTTTTCTCCCTCTCTACCACTCTCTCTCTTTCTCTCAGTCTATTTGTCTCCTCCTTCTGGCAGAGTGACCCATAACTCTTTAAAAGCTGTGGGAAATCTTTGGAGCTGATTCAGCGTCTAAGTTCATTTTCCCACAAGCCGTACCACAGAGCTCCATCACTGTCAGACAGAATGCGGAGGTCTCTGTGGGATAGGTGAGTGAGTGTGACACTCACATATACACGTAGTAATAATAAATCAAATCAGCATGCCTCCACTAAACACACCTCAGAGTGGAGACCCTCAGAGTGGAGAAGCATTCCTAAACTCTGCATTCCTACTAACAGCACTTGCAAAGTTATCCTGTATAAAGATCAAATTGCATTTTAATTTCACTTTAATTCAGCAATGTGTTTGAAACAATGTTCCAAAAGTTTTCAGTCTGGATAAACACTGGATGATACAATGTTCTCTGGCCCCCCTAGACCTCGGTGGTCTTCCCCTCTCCAATATGAGTGACTCTAGTGTGCCTATTAAAGGCTGTTTAAGGTAATAAAGGTAGGGAAGATATAATATGAAGTAGGGAGGAAATTCAGGCTAAAATTCACCAAATCTAAAACCGGTCTGAGCCTGACAAATATTCCAGAGATGATGTCCAAACTCAACCAGATCTGAGGTGAACAGTCGTGTCCTCTTGAGCTTGGAGGATTTGATTGAATTTGGCCTGTGGATGCTGGTCAGTGTGGAAAGCAGATGTGGCTCACCTTGACGAAAGTGACTTTACACTGACAGATATCACTGCTGGAGTTCTTGATGGAGATCTCGCCGTAGTGCTCAATCCAGCGCTGCCCACTCAGGATGTTATGAATGCATGATGTCACTTTGTTCCACTCGTAGTGGTCTCCCAAGCTGCAGGAGAAGGACAGAAGGACAGACTAAGCCTGTGCAGGTCCAGAGCAGACACGTTCTGCCTCGTAATTCAGCACACTCAGTTTTCAATTTTCTGTTTTCCATAGATTGTGATGCAATTATTCCATAAACAAAACAGCTTAGACTTTATTTGGGCGACACACAGACTATAAAATGATAACACACTGTCAGATTTATGCACTAGGCCTGCCATTCTAGCTGATATTTAATCGCCATGTAAACAATCGCTATTATTATTAATGATTATTTGTATTTTCTTTGCTTGTTTTTTGAAACTAGTACAGTGCAAGCCTAATATGGCCAAATTGACTAATGAGCTAACACAAAAAGATAAAACTAAAAAACAGGCACATGTTGTTTGCATAAGTATTCAACCGCGTCTGCTTTGGATGCTCCAAATTTACACAAGTGACAAATCAATCACAAAATACACAAGGGTGACAATTATTTGAACATAATCAGTCGTAATTGGGTACTGTTTGTGATTTCTTAAGTAAAGGTGCTCTCTGGATATAAAAATCCCTGCAAAAATGAAGACCAAGGGTGCATTCCGCTGATGTGAGAAACAAAATAACTGAAAAGAACAAGGCACTCCTAAAAACATGTAAAACTGGTACGTATTTACCACCAAAAGAACTACAAAAAGGACTGTTATTGCGGCAAAAGTATTTTCTACAAAGAATTAATATGTAGAGGTTGAATACTTATGCAAACCCAATACTTGAGTTTTTATTTATTAGTTAAATATCTGCAGAAACATGTTTGATTTTTGATTTGGAAATGTAACAGCATAAGGGTTATCATAAAAAAAAGAACTGCAAAAAAGATGTGTACAAATTTGTAATCCAAAAAAGTATGATGTCTTTCAAGAGGGCTGAATCCTTTTGCAAGCCACTGTATTTCTCTGAGTCCAACTGATAAAAATGCACCCAATGCTCATGCTACGGTACAACTGTGAAATCTATTGACTGTGAAAAATAATGGCAATCAGCTTAAATGACTGTGATTACCTCAAATAATTGTGACCACACAATTATGTAATAATTGTGACAGGCCTGGTGTGAATCTCTGACCTCACAATGACTCAGTTCAACTACAAATGATTCACCGTATGATTATTTAAAATAATCATAGGATTATTTAAAAATGGAGGTATTATCTTCATTCTTATATGTTTAAAAGAATTAGTTATTCAAAAATAATTTTCCATCTCTCTCTCTCTCTCTCTCTCTCTCTCTCCCTCACTTTTTCTGGCTCTTCTCTCTGGTAGGGTGACCCATAAGCCTTTAAGAGTGCATTTAAAAATCAAATAGCCTGAGAATTACTATAGCCTCATCAGTTATAACTAATTCTAAAATTTCCATTTGATGCAGTTGAATCACCACCTCACATTTTACACCCACAATTGTGCTCTAACTGAACTTCCAGATCAGTATTCGGGAACTAAGCACAACTGGGACTCAGACATTAGGATGTCAGACAGGTATGAAAACAATTCTGTATGGAAGTGTGTGTGCTTGTGTGTGTGAGAGACAGAGTGTTACACAACTCACCCAGGGAGGACCACATGAGTGGTGCCAACAGGAACAATCTCCATGGACTTCCCCCAGAACTTGTTTTTCCACCTGACATCTGAAACCATCCACAAACAGCAGGGTCACTTTGAGCAAGAAAGAATGACGACTGCACCTAAACAATTCTGCCAGTAATTGAGGTTTTACCTTGCCAGAAGATAAAGTTTTTAGACTCAGCATGGCATGCAGAGATAGGTGGGTGATGGCTGACCTAGAGAGAGAGAGAGAGAGAGACAGAGAGAGCAATGAATGAGTTAGGAGTTACATAAGCACATACATGTACAAACAAACCCACTCTCAGTGAGGTAACAGAGTGTTTGTATACGAATGGCCTCCTACCTGCTCTGCAATAAAGCGGAATCCTTTGTCAGGTCGGTCACATTCATATGTCTCCCCCAGCACAGGATTAAAGGGTTTCCCTCCCGCTCTATAGTAACTGGAGGCATAGCCTGACACGGCAAATGTCGCAATATACACCTACACATTCAGAAACAAATAGTCATGGATAAGCTCATTCTGATCCTGTGAAGTGATCCAGGTCTAATATCAGTACACAGAATAAACCAATTTTCAGAATTATGTTACATTTTACATTTTCTCAATCAAGCATGCTAAATACAGAGTGGTAACAAAATGAAATTAAAATTAAGGTAATTCCAGCATAACCTCAGTATGCTATTCATAAAATGCAGCTAATTACTGTCTTTTTGCCAAAACCATCAAAAATATATTACAATACAAAAAATGTCTTGACAAATGATGTCTTGACAATACTTATTTTTTCAGATAGCTATTAAGTTGAAATGAGAACAGGATCATAAGTGTCTTATTTTAAAAAAAAAACACTATCAAAAACTGAGTGTAGTGAATTTAATTTAATGTTTCACACACTGTGCTGCACTTGGTAACACATTTTACAGTTGTCTTTAGGTACTGAAGACACCCATGATATGCTCAGGAAAGCACACTGTGACATTTTCTGATGTAATTCTTCACAATAACAACACATACTGTCATGTTGTCCGGTCCTAGCTACCTTATCTAATGTGTCATCAGTGATACACTCTGAGACTTTTGTTAGGAGGTTAACAAAACATATCCATGTTTGCCATAGTAAAATGTATCATTATGTAGAATTGGAGTTTTCTGTGTGCTGCATTGGTTTCTATTATTGTATAAAAGACGAACAATGCTGCCTTTGTTGTTGAATACATGGTGATTGTTTCTTAGATGGCTAAGGCCTTACTATTGATTTGTTTCCATCAACCCAAGACAGGCACGGTTCCACAGAGGTCAGCCCTGTCACCTCATAGCAAGAAGGTCAGGGTCCTTTCTGTGTGGAGTTTGTATGTTCTCTATAGGTCTCCACTAGGAGACCCAGTCACCTCTGACAGTCTAAAGACATGTATGTCAGATAAATCAGGTAAATTGTCTCTAGGTGTGAATATGTGTATCTGCCCTGTGACCTGTCCTGGGTGTTTCTCCACCTTTTGGCCTGTGATCACTGGAATAGGCTCCAGCAGTCCAAACAACCCTGGTTAGGATAAATGCTTCACATAATGATTGATTGTATGAACAATAAGAGGCAGCTGAAGTGTATTCATATGTTTGCTTATTCAAATGGCAGTTTGTGAAAGAAAAAAAGTTAAAATCTCTTAATTTTTGGCTTTGTTAGATCTCATCCTTTACATGACAATATATTTGCAACAAACAACGTTAAGAAATCAAACTATAAAAGGCAAAAACTACATTAAAATTGAGTAATAGCCATTTACTCTTGCATTAATTGGTTAGGAGGCATTCTTATTACCAAATCTTTATCCATTCCTCAGCAAATGTCACTATGTACACATATACATTCAGAAGGATAAGCTCAAACTCTGATCCTCACCCACAAAACTTTTAAGTCGTGCACAACTAATGCCACTTCAGTATCAGCTATCCTACAGCACCACTGAGTGAACAGAGAGATTGGTGACCTTAGAGGCAACAGAAGTGAGATGAGATCAGCTTGTGGAGATGAATTTCCAATTATGAGAGTAAGTAGCAGAGTTAGGCTTGGCTCAGGGCTGGAGATTACTTTCTCACGCTTCCTGAAAATGTGGAAATCCGAGCAGGGCAAAGTCAGATTGCTCTAGCTGTAAAGTTCATTATAAAGCCATCAGCACTTGTCAAGGCAAAGGGGCAATTCCATCTGCTCTTCACAAAGCCATTATATAATCACAGCAAGTCCACTACTTTCTCCCCCTCTCCACTCTAATGAGTCTGGGGAGCACCCTAATGCAAATGCAAGTCTATAAGAGAGAGTCTGACTGGGGCCGGTCAGAGTGTTGAGCTAATGGAGCTCTGCTACAGTGGGGGAGAGTTGTAGCACCAGGGTCCATTCAGCGAACTTAGGGCAGTGCCTGGAGAGCACAACTATTATAATGCTGACGCTCCATTATACCACAGCTGAAGTCACAGGAGTGAAAAGGTTTAAAATGAAGCTTTTCTCTCATCAGCTGCTTTAGTCCACTGCTGCTCCCACATCCCCTTCAGGATCTTGTCTTATTAACTGAGCAAAAGTGGGACATATTTTATTAAATGCACCAGAGACCCTGACAAAAGCTTTACTCTCATTTCTTTGTTTTGTAAGCTGTCACAAGCCTCTCATTTTTTCTCAGGATTGTCTGATTTGCAATTACAATAGTCTACAGTAAGGTGTTATGTAGAACAACAAAACAGTTCATCACATGTAGAATGAATAACAATAATGAACTGAACTGTTTTTAAATGTAAGTTCCTTTGAAGAGTGGACTTCAGCGCAGCCGCTGCTCTCCAAATAACTGCAGCAGAGGCTTCCTGCCTCTCTCAGCCTGATTGTGATATTCTATAATTCCACCTTCCATTCTTTCCTTTCCACTGATTAAGATAATAAGATAATAATTAAGATAAAAATAATTCACAATCACTCATATTGTCTAAGGTCTGTACGTGTTTTTTTAATTTGCTGATTAAGTATGCTAAAAATATCTTCTTTAATTTTAAAAAAGTTACAGTATTCTGAACACTGCCTATTCAAAGTGTAACATGGATGGAATACAGATTCTTAATTTCTCTATTCTTGTTATATAAAACATATGTTCAGAATATATGTCCCCAGTCAATATAAGGAAACTAAGATATGAAAACAGCCCATTTTGAATTAATTGTTTTTGTGAAGTCGCAAATTCAATTAGTTTGCCTACACAGCCTACAGAAGTTTAGCCCCACCCATTTATGCTCTAAATCAAATTACAAGAAGTGTTTCAGACTGGATTGCTTTTGAATGAGACACAATATGGAGCAGTCAATCATGAACAGTGGTCATTTAAATATATTATTCAATATAAAGGCTCGGTAATAAACAGCCTGTTAAATTAGTTAAAGAGCATTTGGAAATAGTCCTTTAAAAATGGATTTTGGCAAACGAATCCACATAACTGTTTTCTTGTTTTGTATAGCAAAATACAAAACAAGAAAAATGTAAGACATGGGTCCTTTAGCCATGAGCTACTGTCTTTATAAATAATCTAAATATTATTTAGTACACTTATTCTTTATGGCACATTTTAAGGCACGTTAAAACCAGCTAAAATGTTAAAAACAGCTAAACACTGAGGGGCAGCTGCCCAAACCCAGAATAAGCCTCAGCTAAAAAGAATTTCCAATGTGAATTTCACTGGCACTGCAATTTATTCCAAGACTGGACTTAATCCATGCCCAGAAAATGGCCTGTATAATATTAAAATGAATATTTATGGAACTCATCTTGCAAAATGATCAAAGAGAGCCTACACACTCTTCTGTCACCTCTCTGAATGTCACTGGAGCAGCTAAAGCAGAGCTAGCTGAAGCTACACAGGCCTGCCTAATGGAATAGGCCATCAGATGAGCCTGGATTAGACAGGCTTTCAAAGGCATGCCTGGAGTAAAGGGAAATCTGATCAGCTAATACAAAGTGACATCATATATCATAGGGTACGTCCCTGACTCAACAGAGGGAGTACACTAACATTATTTAAAACCATATGTCTGTGTGTGTGTGTGTGTTTGTGTGTTTGAGAGAGGGAGAGAGAGAGAGAAACAGAGTATACAAATACTTATATGCGGAGGGCAGAAAAATACAGCAGGTTCTGACATTGAACTGTGTGTCTTAATATTAGCCACAGATGAGGTAATCGTCCTACAGATGATCCTGCAGCAGTCTGGAACTCACCTCATCTGTGGCTAATATTAAGAAACATGGTTTAATGCTTTTATTCACAGCAACCCTATTTAGATTCTACTTAGGGCTGCACAGTACATTGTCTGCTGATCTTTGGTGTGAAACTGGCCCTTGAGATATTTAGAAGACTGCAATTTACAGATTAGTCCACTAACCATTATCTTGTTGAGGTTTATTGTTGAAGACTACTTTGCCATTTGTAGTTTTATTGTGTGCTATGAGCATCCAGACCAGATGATGTTGTTTGTGTCTGAATACCTTGATTCATCCGGAAAAGGCAAACAATACATTTTGTTCAAAATGGGGTCTACAACCATTTAAGGACAAACATTTGAATATGTATACAATGTACACTTCAGTCAGCTTTTATTATTAGCCTGATGAAAAAAGCCATTACCAGTCTGAATTGTGTTCTGAATGTGTGGACACTCTCCCTAAAAACTAACAAAAACTAACACAGTGTAGTAAAACAATCAAGGTAGCCTGGAGCTTGAAAACACAATGGCACCACAGAGTCAAAAGGGATTTCCAGAGAGATGCTAGGTTTGACGGAGTTAATCATGTTATTGGTAATGTGTTTTTAATATATTGCAAGGCACATCACAATTGCAGTATGTAGCCATGTGAGCACAGTACTTTACTTTGTACAGATCAGGCTGACCAAGCGAATATTACCATAATATAACTGTTATATTAAGTTACCCAGAACATTGATCTACTGTTTTTATTCCCTCTCTGAACTCACTTTTTCATTACAATAGTAATGATCCATTTGGGAAAGGTTAATGAATAATATATTGTATAATGTATTGTATGTATATGTATTGCATATATCTGAGTAAACTAACTCCTTTTGGGATAAACTGACTCCTTTTGGGATAAACATTGTGAAATTAAATATCACAATGTTTATCCCAAAACCCCTTATTATTACGCTGTGACTTTTTGGGGTTTTCTCACCAACTAGCTAGGCCTCCTCTTATCACACGATACTACCGACGCTGGGAGAGTCAAGTCTAGCACATGCCTCCTCAGAGTCACGAGAAGCTTTACTGCATCTTTTTAAACTGCCCCTAACACGTCATTGGAGGAGAAGACTAACCGCCAAATTTGTGACATCAGCCACTTTGCCAAACATAGCACTAAGTAATGGAGGGAGGGGGAGGGCTAATTTTATCCCTTTATCACTCAACCCCTAGTGCCAGAGGACTGCTGTCAGAGGGCTTTATCTCGCTGCTCTCAACCACTGGCCCTGTTTCTGGGGTAGTTTTTCTTTATTTGATATGTATACTTGTAATTTGACATTGTTTACATTTTTGTTATTCCTGCTGCAGTCAGCACCGGAGACTCAGAAATGAACACATAGGCACTAATAGTAAAACCAATAAAATGTTATTTTAATGTATTCTTGGAGAATTCTTTAAATGTAAGTTTTAAATTTTGTTTTACAAAACAAAACTCTCTTGTGTAGTCTTCGCATGTGTGTGTGTGTGTGTGTGTGTGTGTGTGTGATGTTTACCATGCGTTCAAATGGGTCCTGTGTTTGTGCGGCTCGGTCGAGCAGCTCACTGTACTCCAGCTCCTCACACAGCCTCTGCAGGGTGTTGAGTGGCTCATTTAGTTGCACAGGCATGGCCACTTTGGACAAGTCCTTCCCAATGTTATTCCTCAGGATGTTCCACAGGCTGATGTTACTGGTGTTGGGGCTGGGAGAGGGCAGAAAGGAGCGTCGCTGTCCCTGGGGGGCACCGTTCTCTACACAGTCTGAAAACACAGAATTTACCCAGTTGGAAGTCTTTACCCGAACCTGGAAAATGTTAAACCTATTCTGTATTACAGCTTGACACATTACAACTATCAGACGTGCTCAGGTTCTGTTACATATGAACATCTTTTGATCAGGTAAGATTTAAGTGTAAGGTCTCTAATGGAATGTCTCAAATGTTTAACAAATTCTGTCCAGCACTTATTCCGGCTACAGTTTTCCTTCCCTACTTTCATTTCTAATCTGGCACCCTGTAGTCGCTCACGGTGCTGCAGCAAGAACAATGGGCAGCATGAGAATTTATATTGAATAATACTTATTTAGACTATACACAATAGATTCAGACAAAGTTTTGTCAGGGTATCGTTGGGTTTGGATGGAAATTAATCAGGGTACAGTCAGGTTTAGACAATTTTGTTGGAGAACATTCAAGTTGTAGCTATTTATTTATTTATTTATTTACATTTTCCTGTTCTCTTTGGGTTAGTGTCGTTTAAGTTGCAGTTTCTGCACTGATGTTTGTGGTTTAGTCTGTGGTCCGTTTACTTCATTTACAGTTTACCAAATGCTTTTATGGATTTTACAACAGCTGTTTTCCTGAAGAGTTCCTGAGTACCACAGAGGGCATTACCATTTCATAGTGCCACAAAAGAGGGTTAAACCAGTTACTACAAAGGTACATAGTTGGTCTCTTCAGAACGTTTTTTAACCGGGACCAGGAATGGGACAGACTGGGACTGAGACTGTGTAGTCCACACTGAGAGCTCTCCTAAAATAAAGAACCTGGGGTCCGTTCTTCGTACGTCGCTTGATACATCCGAGATGAATTGACACATCTAAGATGAGATCATCCTGCTAATCACGGTGTGGCTAATTTGGTTCTTCGAGCACACCTGTTGTTG
>JBBPCZ010000007.1:9143608-9167245 GCA_037974445.1 Brycinus macrolepidotus
ACAACAAATAATATACATTGTAATATATATATATATATATATATATATATATATATATATCATTTTTTGCGCAATATTTTGTTTGATTTAAAATACAATGGTGCTATATAAATTAAACTTGTTTTTATACTCTAGTGTTTATGGAGGTGGTTGGTGATCCACAAGCAGGTCTTTAATGTGAGTTTATTAAAGCTACTGTGAAAATTTCTACCAAACAAAAGAATGGAGATCCTAGCCTGATTTAAGTTCTGATTTTGAGTTTTAAAATACTGTTTCAAAGTGCATCTTTGTGAAGTGCGCAGAAAGTACGTCAGAAATGGAAAGTGTTCCATTATGGCTTCATCATAAAAAATGGATGACAGAGGTACCTTCAAACACTCACGCAGTATGGGACCCATAGGCAGATCTAGACTGAAATGTTCCCGAGAAGGAAATGGAAAGATGCAGTCCATTATACAGAGAGGTTTGAGAAGTACACTCAGAGAATGGCCCAATATAATGCTGAGGTTGAAATGAATCTAAAATGTTTCCCACAAGAGGCAAATGGGTTTAATCCTGTAATTGGTACTGTAGTGGTCAAATCTAGACTTGCTTTATGCCCATCTGAGACCTGGCACCTCTCTCATATGGTAAATATAATTATGTAACACTTTACAGAGTTAAACCAAGAACAAATATTATAATATTTTTCTCAAAAAACTCAATATATCTAACATAACAAAATGCAGAACGGTTAAGAGAATGGTTTGCAAAAGTTAAAAGCTGATCTTTAAGTTCAGTGAAACTTAAATGCTGATGTTTACAATCAACATCATAAATATGGAGGAAATTGATCCAAGATCAGTTCTCCTTATGAATACTTTGAGAATAACAGCCTGGTGTTGTCTGAAACTACTGTCAGTAATGGTGATGTTTAGTTCATTTTTATGGGTCAAAGTAAGTCACACCGTGCCCTAAACCACATCCACAAGTCTGTGCCACCTTAATGAAGAGACACGTGTGGTCTGAGTATACTGTAAAAAGCTTTGGTGATGTATTTTTATCAAAACTATTTGAGTGACTATTGACCTCTAGTGTTTGTTAGCTACTTTGTCCTCATGGTTCCAGCACCATAATAAAGAGAAAAATACTGGATTCCAAATATGGCTTCGCTGGCAGACTATATCTGGGAAAAGTGGAAAACTGCTGTGACTGTTCTTCCCCCAAAACAGTTCCTGCTGGCTTGTAACATCCATTTATTAACTATTTACCCATTAGGAGCTGTTTGTTTAGCTTTTTGAGAGAAAATGTTCTATGCTTTAGAGCTTTGTTTTTAACATTTTTTTAGGATTTTACTAAAATCGGTACCGACACTTATCAACACTCTTATTAGAACTACTCTACTACTACTGCTACTAGGGAGGAGCAATTGCTATAAATACCTTATCATCAAATGTCTTCGTGGTGATGTGCAGAGCATTGCTCCCTACCCCAACCTCAGCACTAGCACCTGGGCTTGTTTAAGAACTAGGAGTTAAATGTGCCTTATCTGAGTAGTGGATTTTAGGCTTTCTTAATATTGGCATTTCAGAAATCCAGCTTGTGAGTCTATGGGTGTCTTGGCTTTATCTCTTTCACTGGCCACACAGAAATACCACACACACACACACACACACACACACACACACACACACACACACAGAAAATGAATCCCCCCCTACCTACTCCTCCTCACACTGAGTGTGTGCACAATGAGATAACGTCCACTCCTTCCAAATAAAAACACAAAGAAAAGCCATTTTTGCCATTGTGGTACTTCATTGTTCTCTTGACTGATGTGAAAGTCCCCATAATAATGGAAAGAGTATTTCACTGAGCCACAAACAGCTCTTTACTGGCACATGGCACGTACAACATTTCCCAATCCGTTTCCATGGTGACTCAGAAATGTTGAGAAACATTTTTTCTGACACATAGTACAGCGCATAGCGATGTATTCCAATATGTGTAAACAGGAATGCAAACACATATCGTGACCTCTACTGGACCACAAACACCTACAAGATTCTCATTTAAGTCACTCCTTTCACTGAGACAACCCACATGAGAGTAAAGTACACCTTGCCCTTCTGTGAACTCGTTATTTAATACACTGTAAAGAGCAATCGCCCCATTTCCAACTGAAATATTAATGCTGCCATTTGCACGTAAAGGCAGTTTAAGTCGAGTTGAGATATCTTTACTGTCTGTATGCTTAGTAGAGTGACACTAATGAGAAGAATGAAGACAACAGTTTTAACAGAAGTATGGCCTCACTGTGATGGTAAGCTAAGGAAGGATCAAATGGACCAATTTTGTTTCCCCTATTAAAGACCAAATACCATCAAATATAGAAAAAAATGCTTTTTTAATGCAACTCCAGCTGTACTGGACCGCAGTGAGTAAAGTTTGTCTGTGAGCTCCAACTGTCTTCATTTGGTGAGAGTCGCTGAGATTGCAATTTTAGTAAATAAAAATGATCTGTTGGATGAGGATAAGGTAAGCCAGCACTATCATGACAACTAATTACACCAGAAACTAAACCTGATTATCGTCGCTGTCGGAACAAAACCTCATATCTCAAAATGGTAACTTTTTAAGAAAAACTTGAAAATTAATATAAAAATATTGGCAGTTTGGGGTGATTTCTGTATTTTTTTTTTTATCATGGATTATTAAACAATGTAAGGGTCAGATATCTTCAAATTCTATAAAAGAGTAGAAAAAAGTACCAAAATTGAGATATGAGGTATTGTTCCATCAGTAATGATATGTTCACGTGTCAAACGGATGCATTAATAATGCATGTTACATCAACACAATTCAAAAGATAGCAAATGTGTTGACATATTTTATTCATGTGTGACTATTTGACATATTTTAATCATGAACCATTTTTTCAGTATATTAAATATGTAATAATGAATAAATATGCTATAATAAACAGAGTAATAAAAACATCTGATGTTGCACAGTGTGGCTGGACAACACTCATTCATTTAAAAATTTAAGTTATGTAAACAAAAACACTTGATGTATCAATAATGAAGTATATTGAAATTTGAATATTAACAAACATTTAATCTTATAGGGTTTGTTACACAACAGAAACCTAAATTTATTTGCTGAGAAATGAAAGCTTAAAATGTTTTCTGATGTATAATTTCCACAGGAGAGCAGTCAAGGGTGAGCAAGTGGAGTTTATTGGTGCTGTAGGTAAGATAGAGTTGCACTATTTAATGCTCAGGTAAGTTAGAAAAAGGACCACAAATGAGAAGACTGCTGGACATTCACTTTCTGGTAATTACAAAGTAGGACATTAGAAAAGGGGTCTGTGCTGCTAAACTACAGTAAAGTTAACATGCTCTCTGTGTGTGAAGGTGCTCATTCTGGTCATGGAAAGGTATATACACAGAAAAAGACCAGCCCATCATCCTTCCAGATCCTCTTAATAACTGTCCTGAAGAGGCAACAGTGCTGTATCTTGACTCCACACATTGGGATAGGTTGGTCACTTGAGATGCTTTCAGGCATCACATCACAAAGTGGTGTGACTGGTGTTACTGATGCTCAGAGTGAGTCCAGCTTAAGTGCTAAATGTTTTAGATGTAGATCATCATTGTTGGTTAATGATACATATGATGATGGAAACCAGATGGCGTAGAAATTCTTATTCTAAAATGTTAAGGCTGTAGTTTTGTCATGCATTATGGAGTTTCTTGATTTTCGGTTTTACTAGAAAAAGAAAAAAGTGGGGTGATTTAAAATACCACTCTTACCTCTGCCTACTACTATAACCAACTATTATACTTTAATGCATTTAGTACACAATAGTAATATATAATAAATATTATATAAAGTAGTATAGTATGTATAATATTTGATCAGATTTTGATAACAGGCCTTTGAAGTGGAAGCGGCGTCCCACTTTACCTCTATAACTGTTACATTCAAGTTTTAAGCCACTTTATCAACATGTGAGCATGCTTCAGCATAGAAATACAGTTAAGCATCTTTCCAAATGAAACTAATAGTAGTTGTATTAGTTGTAGTTTCACACTTTACCTGAATTCACTCTTCGTGATGACTGCATCTGCACATCATACAGGGCACAGCTCTGCTAGACCGACTGATCATGCAAGAACAAGTTCCTGGACTGCATGGCATGCAAGATTGAGACTTTAGGCCATGGAGAACATCATAAACGTGGAAGGGTGTAGCAACAGTTATCCTGACTCAGACTTTCCTTTCCTCACACACTATTATGTGTGTTGTACACAGAAAGTCACATATTTGCCTATGGGGATAAAAGCCCCTCACTGGTGCTCATTAGACACAGTCAAAGGAGGATCTGAGTCATTTCATTCATTATTCATTCTGACAATCCTGTCATAGCCTTTCAAAGTTTTTTAATGAGAGCTTAACTAGACTGATGGGACTCCTGAGGTGTGATATTGGTGTTTTTTGCATTCTGTTGTATTAATGGGTTCAAGAGCACTTAAGAAAACATGACAAATAAAAACAAAACCTTTTGATAGCTGTGAGCTGTGAGCTGTTCCCACAGGAAAATTCATGCAATTTAAATAACCATGGGCAGAATGTAAAGGTAATGCTGGTTTACAAGTCACTGGAATGTAAGATCTGCACTATTTATGGAGGAAGCATTTCAACGGAATAACCCACAGCCTCGAGGAGACACATACTACTTCTGTTAAACACCCCACAGTCAGATGTAGCAGCAGAAACAGTGTTGACTTACCCAGCTGGACTGATGTTGAAGTCGGATTTCCGGATGAAAAAGTGAAGAGATCGAAAGTGCGTGAGGCTGAAGACACGCACACGGACTAAAAGAACTCGCAAAGAACTTGGACTAATCTCTCCGGCGTCGTCTCTCCATACGGAAAAAAACCGGAGGATCTCAGTAGTTATGCAATAACACAGTCAGTGCACACGAACAAGTGGAGAGGCATCATCTCCACTCCACCAGCAAGACGCAGAACATGTCGAAGGAGAAACGGCACTTTCTTCTGAAGGATGAGACGCTCCGAGTTTGGGTCCACCAACTGTGGAGGTGTGGAGGACGCCCATAGCCCACCTCCAGAGCAGTCCACAGCTGAGCACTCCAGTTCAGGGGCCGATGTGGATCGTTTCCCAGAGAGAGAGAGAATGAGCGTGGGTGTCCTCAGGGGCGGGTCTGACCACTAACTCCATCTTCTCCGTGACGTGAGAGCAGCATCTCGCCAAAGCTACCGCCCATCTGAGTCAACTGCAAACGCTCTACACGTCCAAAACTGTCCAGACACCAATTCTGAGTGAGTCCACCTACTTTAGGGTGCACACATAGCTTGTACATTCTCCATAGAAAAGCACTGCCAATAGACACCCTAGAAAGTCTAAGGTCACCATGCCCAGTGCCAAGCCTGAGCTAGCAGGTTATAAAGCTCCTCGGAATTTAGCAGTGGAGCAGTGGAACAGTTCTCAGGCTTGATGGAGCTTCATCCAGAACCAATGTAATTAGTTAAAGAGTAAGAGAGTTTTATTGTCGTTCTACTTTCGTGCAGGTAGTGTAAAGAGCAGGATGTAAGAAAGTAAATATGTGGAATAAGTCAGTGTGCAATGGCATCATGTAATTAAATATCTGCAGTAGTATCAATGTGCAATTTCTAAGTGTATATATGATGTTTGAGTGTGCTGTAGATGTGTGTAGCAATTGTGATTCAAAACTAACCATCATCAGAACTCACTAATGCTCTTGAGGCTGAGTTTAATCGAATCCTCGCAACAATGTTCCAAGTCTAGTGTAAAACCTTCCTAGAATTTTCCCCGAGGCTTTTTATGCAGCAAAATGAAGACAAAACTTCTGGTAATACCCTTGATTTCAGAAGTAATGTTGGAGAAGCATATGGACATATGGTATATATTCTTTATACGGTTGGGATGCTATTTTTAACTTACTTCGCTGTCTTAATTCAGTCTTTTCATTTCTCCAGATTATCTTATAATGGTTCACCATGCTTCTAAGGTATTAAATTGATGCCTAACTAGGAGCATTAAAAGACCTGGATGTCATTCAGAAAGTGGCTTACATTTCTTTATAATGATTATTTAATGAGAGTGAAATGTATGATTCCCTCACATTAAAGGAAAGATTTCTTATGTGTAGGGATCAGAAAGATCTTTCATGTTTTGACCTAATGTAATGCATAAGGGCAGGAAAGTCTCCTTGGTACTCATTATATACAGCCAAACAGGCATGGAGTCATTGCATTCATGATTTATTCTCATCGACCTGTCAAGTAGAAGTTTTCACTGCCCTTCAGCAAATAACATCATCAGATAGCAGCACAAGCCTATTGGGATGCGCTCAGGGTGATAGAGGTGTTTTTGCATTCTGGTGTATTTACTGACTGAAATAAACTTGGCCAGGAAAAATACAATCTTTTGGAACACCAAACCCAAACAGTGGCATGCAAACTCTTATTGCCACCAAAGACAGAATTTGCCATATCCTTGTGTTAAGTGTAGCCTACATTCGCTCATTTATACACAGTACAGTCTCGTCATCACCATGACAACACCAATAGGATGAAACAAGTCAACAAAGGAATGACAGACTGCCTTAATGTTTCATGCATGGATGCAAATGCTTGGCTGAATCTCTCATGGAGTTGGCTATTCTAAAAACAGCCCACCGGGTGTGTAGAAATTTTTTTCCCCCTCTTTCTCCTTTTCTGTCTTGTAAGGGTGTGATCTATCAAAGGACAAAACTGTTTAAGGTCAGTGAATACCTCCCCCCCCCCCCTTCATTTTGCCCATATAATGGAAAGAAGTGGAAAAAAGACAATGAACCTTCCTTATCAACAAAATGAGACCATGGTACTGGATTGTCAACTGAAAAAGGTTTTTTCCTCTTCATCTAGTATACACCGATGTGTTCAAAAAAGTGTGCTCAAAAGATTTAATACCTCTGACGTAAAGCATGCAAGAAAACAGATGTCAAATCCTGGTATCTTGTTTTCATGTTGCTTGATTTTTTGGAATAGATGTTCTAGTAACTGCTCTCAAGGGATATTGTTAGTCATAGTCCAGAGCGTTGTGTTGTGGGGGTGTGTTCGCCATGAAATGGGTATTTTTAGCACATTCCTGGGGTATTACACACCCCCTCGTCATGGAGAGGGTTGGGGTGTGTCGGAGGACCAAACACTCATTCATTAGCCGTGGGTGTGTGCGTGACTGTGCAAGGCTTGTAGGCTTTCACCAAATAGACTGGGTATAAGTAAACACTCCAGCCGTCCAGTCCTCTACGAATGGCCGTAGTGCATCTGTCCTGGGGTTTCCCAGATTTAAATTCACTTAGACTCAAGCAGGCACTTAGATGTGCCTCTCTGCAAAGTAAATGTGATAAGGCCTGCAAGACGCTTTGCTGGGAATTCTATTTAGATGGCACATAGTCTGCTCTAGTTTGTTTCTATGTCCGACAGTTGTTTATCCAGTGGTAAAATGTTATTTTGCCTTGTTATTTTGTGAAAGGTTCTTGTCTAATATTCATTATTTTAGTTAGGCCTGTTTCCAGCCTTCTGTTTGGAAGGTCCACGTGATGCACATGTACACACGTGGAGAAAAAAAAAGGTTCTCTGAACCCATGTTGGAAAACACCTCTAGAAACATGTGTTATCCTGCCATCTAGTGTATTTTTATTTGCATTGCAAAAGGAAATATTTACCAGGTCCACCTACCTAGCCTTGGTAAATGTTGTCTTGCTATGATGGTATTTTCAAGACAAAGGTTTAATCTTTCTGAATAAAAATAAATACATTTGAGTTTGCTGAGGCCAGAGATATACGATTTTCATGATATCTGATAGTTTCAGTAATTTTAAAAAGTCAATAAACTGTTTTAGTTTTGTTTTTGCTCTCTTAAAATAACGATTTTTTTTTTATTTACAGTTTTCACAGTAATTTCAAACTGGATTCTATCAGACGGTTGGAGGAGGTTGGTTAGTTTGACTGAAAGCTGGAGATCCTCATCTGTTTGCAGGAACATCGCCATCTGCTGGACCATTATGGTTTGATAACATTATTGGTATACACCTTTGAAAGACATCCACTTTTGTATTGGACATAGTTGTATTGTAGTTTTAGTTTTTGCTCATTTGAAAATAGGTGATTTTATTTATATTTCAGATTACAATAATGTCTTCTGATTGCAAGAATATTTTTCAGGTTCTGAGAATATTTGGCTGCTAGTGTCTCTTTATTATAGCTTACCTAATGCACTACAACCTGCAAAGCAAATCAAGGTTTACCACAATACTAAAGAGTTATAGTTCTGCAACCTGGATTTGTATGTATATTATAGGCCGAATAACCTGACCAACCATGGAAATAAACATATAATTCTACCATTGCAAAACGCTAACTTAAAATGTCCAAACCCAGACAGTTTGAGGGCAGTAATTTGAGAGTTTAATTTGATGTGTTAGAGAAAAGCAGAGTTGTTGATTAGGTGTAAAGATTAGCCATGGAGAAGTTATGATAAAGCAGCAAAGCTAAAAACGAGAAGGCCGTACAATATTCAATATAGTGAGCTCAATATTTCCAGCCTTTATTTAAAGCTTTCTCTGTGGGTGAAAAAAGCACTGAAATGACATAATATTTCATGAAGGTCTTTCAGTAGAAAAGATACCAAAATGAATTACATTCTTGTTCTACACATTCATATCACTGCAAACAACGATGGTGTGAATACGAGCGCTCGGCATAGAACAGGAGACAGCTCAGCCTGCTGGAATGTCTCTCCAGATTGGGCCCAGTGAGAGAGAGAGAGAATAAAAAGATGTGCTGTGTCCTCAAGGACACTCATGGGGAAGATGTACACATCCCTCTGAGAGTCATGCTTTTCGCAGGTCTGAAAGGGCTTTAATGAGAACAGGAATGAAAAGAACATTGTTCTCAGTGAGGCTAAGGTCAACATAGCACCCATACCTACGTCCACGGGCTGTAAATTCTCAGAATTCTGTCGTGTGTCGAGAAACACTGTTGGCTTTAGCGCTATTCAGACACTAAATGCCTATTTTTCAGTGTCATGATTACTGTTCGTGGTTCCTGTAGTTCATTTCTGAGGTAAAATGAAAGCTAAACTCACACAAAAGAGTATCTTGGAAAGTGAAGGAGAAATGTTTAGTAGCAGAGAAGAATTGCACGGCATATTGGCAGTGTACCCAGACAGTGTGGTCTTCACTTTCAGCCCAAAAGGCAGCAACAGTTGCATCAGTAAATTACGTATTCTCAGTATTCCCACTGTTATACAGCAAAAAAAACAAAAAAAACAAAAAAAGGTGTAACACGACATCAAAAAGTCAGAGATGTTTCTCAGCTCCATGAACATTTATTCTGGCTCTTAGTGCCTAAAGTTAAAGTTCAGTTGTGGAAGTAGTAGGAGTTGAAGCCGTAGAAGGAGTGTTTTCTTCCGGTGTGATGGTTATCCCGTAGGTCCATGCTGGCGCCTTGTAGGTTCTTATAGAAGTGGTGGTGGGCCTCTGTCTGACTGAAAGAGTCCTGAACTTCTAGCAGCACAGACTTGGAGCGGAAGATTCCATTCCCATCAGCCCTGCTGCTTGCTGTTCCTCCATACTGGAAGGGGGCGCTGGAGGAGCGGGGCTGGATGCAGGAGAAAGTGTGTGAAACCCCATTTATCATCTCTTCTTCCTCCTCTGACTTGTTCCCTGTTTGCTCCAAGTCCATAAACCCGTCTGCCCTGTCCACTCTGGGTGGTGGCAGCTGGCTAAGCTCAAAAGGGTTCTTCCTTGCTATGTACGCCTGGGCTTTGTTTTTGGACAAATCTCTCTGGCCTCCCTGATCTTGCTTTACTTGCAGGGCAGGGTGAAAGCTGTTTTGTTTGAGAAATAGTTCTAACTTGGTGTTATCTGTCTCATTTTGTATCTCCGCAGGCTTTTTGATGGTTGGATGTGGTTCATAGAGCTTAGTTCTACACACACAATTTCTCCTCCAACACACTTCACATACATCGAGTGTCCTATTAAATTCTGTCCTCATTTGACTGAATTCATTGGCCTTATTGTCTTTGAGCACTCTTGCCTCAGTACTTGCATTATGTGGCATAGACCACTTGCCAAGTGTATTGTCCTGAATGGGAAACTGTTCAGCAGTACCCTCAAGAGCTCCAGCAGTTTTTCTGGAGACTAAGCCACAGCCAGGAGGTTCTGTGGGTAAGGAAGGTGAGGGGGAAGGATATCTGCTTTCTAGAGGACGTCTGTTCTGCAGGATCCTGGCCTTGCGTCCCTCCAGTGGTCGAGAGAGCAGGAAAGTGGGGTAAGATCGCTCCCTCTGAGACACACCAATGCAGAGCATCCAGTGTTCGTCAGACATCCCAGTGATTAAGACATGCATGTCAGAGAACAAAAAGAGGAAACAAAGATTGTTGGAAATGACACATAAAAAGATGACAAAAATGTCAGCATTTGTCAGACCCTGGCAAAAATAACAAAGATGAGTGGTATTATTTCCACTTAAACTCTCTGGTACTTCATGTGTGTTTCATACCAGCTGTGCTGAGTAGGGACTAATTTCTCCTGTAATCAGGCCAATTGTCTTCTCATTGAAGTCGTCCAGTTTTATCGGGTTAGTAGGCCCAGTGCCTGGGAAGAAATTCTATATTTGTACAAGCATTCATAGTAAATACATAGCCCATAGCCCATAGTAAATACATAACTCATTTAACAATATGGCTGTTTATTTCTTCTTCTTCTTTCTTTTTGCAACCACCTGGGTACATTTAATTACATGTGAATCTTTGAGACACACTCTTTAAAATACAGGTGCCAAAAAAAGGTTCTTTGTGCAGTGCCATAGAAGAACCGTTTTTGGTTCCTAAAGATATTTTCAATGAATGGTTCTTTTGGACAACGATTCTTGTCTACACCATTGCTCAATGAACCTTTTGGTGAACTTTTTTTAAAGGAGTGCATGCATGCATACTTTCTTTTGTAGTAGGAAATTCTACAGTGCAAGCGACATCCAATCTAGTCCAACTATGTACTTATATGCACTGCTCATTTTTGTCTGATATCTCTACTGTAGCCGCTGTGAACTCAGTTTATAATAGATCCTTCCACTGCTTAGGATCAGTCTCGATGCTAGACATAGAAAACTAAGTGGCCAACTATCTGACATCCTGATTGGTTGGTTTGTTGCTTATATTGACAAAGGAAAAAAATCCCTTTCCTACCAGTTGCACTCTTTGGAACTCCCACCAACAGATGGAGTACAAGAGAGACTACAACTTCCAGACTGAAACAGCAGTGCCTTAGTTAGATGAGACCTCTGAGGGAGTCTCATCTAAATCTTAAATTCTGTCACAATTTCTCCGTTCAGGTTCCACCCCTTTTTCTGCCTCCTGTCCACCTGTGTGTAACCCCTTGTTTCTAATCAGTTCTTGATTTCTCCCTTTTCTGTATGTTTCCTTTTTGATTTGTTATTTTCCCCTGCTGTGTTTTTATTTGTCCAGATTTTTCTGTGCTGTGTCTTTCTGTTTATTTAAACCTATACTGAACCAGATTATAATAAATGCACCTTTGTGTCATGAGGCAGGTTCTACAGTGCACCTGCTGATATGCTTTACCTGTGTAGTGTAACTGATATGAAGTGAGCCACTGAGCTTTCTCCAGGTTACGCAGCATGTTGGCAGTGCGCTCAGACAGTGTGCTCTTCCAGTCTCGCAGAGTTTTATTGGGGCATAGCGTTTTTGGAGCCTTGGGGTAAAACACCTGTGTCTCTCCTTTTACTGGCTTGGTGTGCTGACGGACAGAGGGGAAGGATAGCTGTCACAGACTGCCGTACAGTTTGATGTTTAATGTTCTTTGAAACTCACTTGTGAGACATTCGTAATGCAACTCACATTCTGGAAGCCATTTTGTCCAGGCCAAGTTGTTATAATCCTTCTTGTTGCCATAGGAACGTCAAGGAGTTCATGACGGTAAGGTGCGCCTGCAAACCAAGCAGCATTGTTCAGTAGGAAAAACATCTCTCTCTCTATCTCTATCTCTCTATGTCTCTCTCTATGTCTCTCTCTCTCTTTCTCTCTCGCTCTCCTCAAAGTTTAGCAGTAATATCTTTATGTTGGTGGTCCAGTGTTATTGCCTTCTTTTGACCTTATGTTTTTTTCAACCTTTTGACTAGTATGCAAATATATGTTTTGTGTAAAAGTTTTTTTTTTTTATTAAATGGACCAACAGTGTCAAACATTTCTTGATTCCCTATCATTACAATAATAATAATAATCATGCATTTTATTTATAGGTGCCTTTCAAGGTACTCAAGGACTTACAATACATTGTAGAGTCAAATAGAGTACAGTAGTGTGCAACAGTGTAACAAGACATAAAATGCAGCATGGAGGTATTTAGACATACAGTATTTCATATCTTTATAGGCAACATTTTGTGAATTATCAATTAAAGGATAATTAGAATTTTATGACCATTAAGTATATGAGTAGGTCACCCTGCTCTAACTGTATTTTTTCTTCACTATCAAGGTCTACTCTTCACCACACATTTGACCACCATCAGACCAACACTGAAAGAAATAGTATTATCCAGGAAGAATGTTACTGTCTGTTTATAGCTTCCTAAAAGTCACCTGTACTACTGAAAGAATGTTATGTGGACTGATAAGACAAAAATAGCTTATTTCAAATAGTAAAAAAAAGTTCATTAATAATTTAATGAAGAACTGCTATGTCTGACGAAAAAATGTACTGCATTCCACCATAAGAACTGTGAAACATGGAGGTGGCAGTATCATGGTTTGGAGGTGTTATTTTGGCATTGGACCAGGACAGCTTGCCATATTTTAATGGCACTATGAATTATTGATTGTCTCAAGATATTCTACAGGAGACCTGAAGCTCAGCAGAAGTTGAGAATGGTTGAAGAAATTTTGTATTCTGGGATGGTCGACTCAAAGTCTAGATCCAATAAAAATGTCATGGCTTGTGCATTTCAAACAAGAATGCCCACTAACATCACTAAGTTGCAGCAATTCTGTAAGGAGGAATAGGCTAAGATTCCTCCAAGTCAACGTGCAGGGCTGGTTAATAGAAATGTTTGTTTGAAGTCATTACTGTTCCAGTTTACATACGTTTGCCAACACAGACATTTGTTTTGTAAAAAAGCAATTGATAAAGTCAAGACTGCTGATTGATATTTTAAGTTATCCCTGTTTTTCTCTTGGCTTTCCTACAATATCAGAACATTTTTTGTTCTGAACATGTATGAAAAAGGACTCGGAGCAGCTCTCACCTTTGCTTTTATTGAGCAGAATGATTTGTGGAGCACTGGCAGGGAGGAGGGGGTTGAGAGGGAGTTTGGATGCAGCCCGCACACCTGTGTCTGGATCATCAGGGCAGGAGTAGGTGGGGAACATGGCACAGCGGGAGATGTGGGACTGATAAGGGTGCTCCCTCTGAATAGAGACCTTAATTAGTTTCTCACTGTGGGAACATACATACACAGAATGTCACAGTTAGAGAAAATGAAGTTTCAGTTTACCTTAGAATGTGAGAAAATCTTATCAACCTATTTAACTCAGACTTTTGGACACTGAAGGACATTTGAGAAAACAGTAACTGTAATGAACTATGAACAGCAAGGACATTAAAAAAAGACTGTTTATATTCTTACCCAATGTTGATGTCAGTTGGCTTGGGAATTCTAGAGAGAGAGAAGAGAGAAATATACAAGTTGCCAGTTTATGACCTACACCTACAATCACTAACCATTTTATTAGTGCGCTTGGTAGGAGAACAGTTACTGACTGTTCCCTCTACCTTCCCTCTATCTGGTATGAGTTTATCAGACACAGTGTCACTACTGGTTTAAATTATTTGGCCAGCAGTGGTCCTGTGGACAAAAACTGACCTAGAGCGGGGTGCTGTCATGGTCCTGGAGATTTTCCATGTTACAGGGTACAAATGGAGTCACTGGGGGGTTACCTAAAAGTTATGCTCCTTTCCCTTGGAAAGGGAATATAATATCCCATTTAAACTCATTTAAGGTGCACATTTGGACCTTAAGAACCATGATGTTCCTTTGAGGGTATATTTATGCTGCTTGTACCTTGGAGGACCAAACTTTAATGGGACAGTTCTTTTTTTCTGACAGTACTTCTGGTTCTAATATTCATGTGCCTCTGAAGTGCCTATTCATGTGTAACATTAGGGTTGGAGCTAAACTTTGTAAAGGGATGGATCTCCAGGACCAGGTTTGGAAAACCCTGGCCTAGAGAATGGAAAAAGATGAGCTTTAGTCTCTTAACTGTATACCTATAGGGTGTATCATGGTACACTATATGGTCAAATATATGTTGACACCCGTCATAATTGTTAAGTATAGGTGTTTCATCTGGAACCATTGCTAACAAGTGCATATAAAAAAGCACATAGCAATGTGATCTCCATAGACAAACTCTGGCAGTAGAAATGGTCATTGTGAAGAACTCTAAAAATTGTCAAGCAACTTTAAACCTGGCACTGTCATGAGATGCCACCTTTGCCAAAAGTCAGTTTGTAAAATTTCTGCCCCGTTTGATACCCCAGACAACTGTAAGTGCAATTAGAGTGTCTAGGAACAAGAACAGATCATCCCCAAAGCAGCAGATCATAGAAACTAACAGAATGGGGGTGCTTAATACTGAAGCACGTAGTGCGTAAAAATTGTTTGTCCACTGTTGAATCACTACACAGTTCCTGCTTCTGGAAGCAATATCAGGACAAGAAATGTGTAGTAGGGGTGGAATGAAAGCTAATATAGCTGCAAAGCAGGAGCCAACTCTGTATGGTTTTGGAATGGGACGTCTGACAAGCTCATATACTGATTGCTGCATAGTGTAGTGTGCCTAATAAAGTGGCCAATATGTCTAATTGCCAAATACATAGGAATGTACAATGATTAGAAAATATGTACTAATAAAAGAAAGAAATGAACCCACAGCTGATCAGTGATGCGAACATTACTTCTCTTGGTTGGAGTTAGGTCATAGTATTGGGCTATGGTGACAGACCTGGGAAAATATAAAGGGAATGATTAGAGTGATCAACATCTGAAATGTTATGTGATACTTTTCCTTTTTGTGTGTTGACTGTTGAGATGGATATTCAAATTACATATATATATTTATGAGCATATCTGTTTGGATTCTGGATAATCTTAATTTTTTGTTCTTAGGTGTAAGAAGATGCTCACTCTGGCAGTATAGCTCCACCATAGCTGAAGTGCCGGTGTCCTTTAATGACTGCAGGAGTTCCTCCTCTGTGAACATTTGATGCCATCTTCCTACAACTGCTATTACTGTGTTTTATTCGAAGACTCTTTAAGCTGGCCCTGCTTAGTAAAAAGAAAGTGTACAAATATTTAGATTTTTTTTTTTACTTACAGTGTTGATAGAGCAGGGTGATCATTCACAGAGAGATCATTCAGCCAAAAAAAAAAATATATATATATATATTGACTCTTTCTCCAAATGTAATTGATGAGCCAAGGTGTTTAGTGTTCTAAGTTGTTTCTTTAAATTTGCAATGAAGCTAAAAGGTTAATGTAGCTAACAAATTATCGAAGCATATGGTTACCAGTTTAGCATCATTCAGAAACCACATAAGCATATCTGCTTGAGCTTGAGACTGTTAACGGCAAGAATGGATGGATGCATAATGCTAGACTGGTGTATATAGCTATCCATTACTTGTTAGCTATATTTGGGTAAAGAGGTATTTGCCTTAACCATCGCTTTAAATGGGAAAAACAATGAACAGACGTTAATCATCAAAACTAGATGAGACAACTTTAAAGAAATTTGCAGGACTATTGCAGCACCCACAAGTATCGCATAGCACTATGTTTCTGTTGAACTCTCACCTTGGTAGACTCTTTGGCAGGCTCTTGCTCTCAAGATGCTTCAGCAGAGAGATCTCTGGTTTCAGGGAGTCCAGTGAGTTCAGGTCCTTCTGGGACAGGTATCAGAGAAGGGACAGATAGGTGCCCAGGCTCAGGTGGATAAAAAAAAACCAAGTATGTCAGGCTGGAACAAACTGTCTTTCTGTCCCCATGGGTTCCAGTCCCCAGGCTGGTCATGACGACGATCCTGCAAACAGCAACAGGAAACCAAAGAGTGACATCTAATCCAGGCCTGAACGCTATCACTATGGAAGCACAGCTGCACAATCTTTGTTTTGTCTTTAAAAGGATTTAGAACTAATGGCATCACAGGCTAATTAGCTCTTCGCTGCTGACAGCCCAACCTTAATCCTACTATGAAAACTCATAAACCACGCAGACTCTCTTGTAATTGGTAGTACAATGCAAAAATCGTCTTTGAACAATTTGTAGAGCTGTCAGTTCCTTTTATAGCTTTGAAATATAAACTAAGAAGGGTTCAGAAATCTTAAACTGAACGTATTTATGATGAGTAATGTAATTAATCAATAGCCCCTCAAAAGGCAATCACAGCTCAGGATGCAAAATGTGCTGTCAGCGAGGCCTTGGCTGATTAGTGACTGCACAGCTCATTGCATGCTGTGAATGGAGGATCTGAAACCAGAGATGGCTATCAGTAATGATCTAGACACTAGAGACATGGGCCACTGAGAGCCCCTCTCTGGTTACAAGTGCGCAACAAAATACTAGCCTGTGGCACATGAGAAATGCATGCGCAAACACACACATCAAATTGATGACAAACTCCCAGTAGACTCATCATTACAGGAATCTTAGCAATAGAGGGAATATAAACTTAGATAGACAAGAAGCTTCTAATTATTTCTAAATCACTTCTAATTAGTGAGTTCAATCCTTTCAGTGCACCTATTGCTGACACAAGCATTCACCCACAGCTGTGAGTATCCAAAGCGCAGTCAATAGAATGAAACCCTCTTCACGCATGAGCCATAGGGCATCATGCCCAGTGAAAATTGTCAGTATAAGGGGTTACAAAGCTTGCCAGCGTTGGATTGTAGAGCAGTGGAACTGTGTTCTCTGGAGTGATAGACCACCATTCAAAACATCTGGGATGAAATGAAGTGGGGTTTGTGCTCTAAAACTAATCATCCAACGTAAGCAACTGTAAGCACTAATACTCTTGTGGCTGAGTGCAATCAAATACTCGCAGTAATATTCTAACATCTAACGTAAAGCTTGCTCAGAAGAGTACTGGCTGTTAGTGCAGCAATACCCTTTTATGAGGGGCAAGCCTATACAAACTTTTGGGTGCAAAATGTGGATACAAATCTGAACATGGCTTGAACAATCTGACAAGTTCTCAGCAATCAACACTGTACCTTTGAACTTCATTCCAGCACACAATCAGACAGAAGTGAAGTCCTCATTGTCAAATAATTGTAGATCTGAATGAGAGTGTTGCAGAAGATAAATTGTCAGAGGATGTTCTTATATTACATCAGAATAGTGATTGTGTCATCACATTATGTGTTCCATACATTCATACTTGAAAAGAACTTCACATTGTGTGTTCCGTTCATCTTTTCACCCTTGAAAAGAACTTCTGACCATGAACCTGAGCCACCCCCATCTTCCAGTGCTGAACCAAAGAAGAAAATCAAAGTGGTGAGCAGACAATACAGTGTGGTGCTTGATTTGCTGGGAAAAAATCTCAAATGAAGCGATGGTTCCCAATAAACTAAAGATACATCTCACTACAAAACATGCAGCACTTGCCATCAAGAACGCTTAATATTTCAGTTGTTTGAAAAGTCAAACTGACAAACAAGCAAAATTCATGATCAAAACTATTACTGTTACGAAACAACAGACATCAGTAGGCGTTCACAGCTACTTGCAAATGTGAGATATGTTGATGGGGAGAGGTTTGTAGCCCATTGCTGGAGAAAACAACAGTCAAGGAAGTGTTTCAGGTGACATCTGAGTACCTTGAGAAATGGGGACTAAACTGGATATACTGTGTAGGTATGTGCATAGATGGGGCCGCTGCCATGCTGGAGAGAGTGAAGGGATTCAGCCGGGTCAAAGAGAAAAATCCTGATGTACTGACATTGTGTTGCTTTTTGCGTCGCAAAGCCCTCATGGCTTAGACGTTACATAAAGATCTGTCTGATGTGCTGGGCGATGTGGTGCACATTGTCAACTTGTGACATTTCTTAACCATGGAAAAGCCCAGCTACGTACAGATGTTTGGTAATGGATGGTGGTGTGCAAAGCTGGTATACATGGCCAACATCTTCCAACATCTGAATGAGTTAAATGTATGTATGCAGGGTCAGAATGAAAACAACCTAAGGGGCACTGACAAACTCTGAGGATTTCGCTCCAGACTCAACCTGTGGCAAGAGCATGTTGCAAAGGGGACATTGGAAATATTTCCTCTTGTTCACACAGGACGTGCCAACAGGGGGCCTTGTGTGAGGTCATGTCTCAACATTTATAAACACTTGAAAAGAAATTTGCCTGCTATTTCCCTTCAGCCTCAACTGAAAAGTTTGACTGGGCCCATGACCAATTTAAAGAATTCTCAACAGGAAACTTATCTTTACAAATGCAAGAACAGCTCGTTGAAATCCAACAGCCCCTTGGATAATTTTTGTTTAAGTGCAACTAAGGAGTAACCAATCATCTCGAACAGAGCAGTTGCAATATTGCTCCCCTTTTCTACAACCCATTGTGCAAGCTCTGCTCTTCAAGCCTTTAGCTCGTCAAAAGCAAGAAGAAGGAGACTGAGAACAGTGGATGAGGAGCTCCGACTTTGCCTTTCAGAAATGGACAGAATCCCTTCATTATGTGCAATCAAACAAGCCCATGTTTCACATTAGGCCAATGCCCAGTAAACAACAAAACCTGTTATTTTGTGACTTGTGTATGATTAATGTCATGTGTGCTGTGAGATTTTTTTCATAGTAAATAGTGTGCTGCGAGAGGAAAAACGTTTGGGAAACACTGCCTTATATATTAGTAATCGCAGGAAAACTAGAACATTGTCCATGTTGAGAAGCAATAGGCACCTGATTCCTAAGTGAAATAAACTTCAAAGAATGATCTACTGTGTGTGTGTTCCTGGCCATTGTCACTATAGCTTTAAGAACGCTTCTATTAACTGCATAAATCTTCATCTCTCTCCTGTGTTTGTGCATTATTGAACCCCTTTGTTCACTGCGCTGATGCTCCATCACAGCCAGTACCACTGGGTTGCCTTTGGTGTGGCACAACCACTGGCTTGCTAGGCAGCGATGCCGGCCTTGTTCATAATGCTGTGCTAGGTGATTCAGCATTAAACCTTTAATTGGGATCCTTGTGGGACTTTGTCAAAAGACTGTACAAAAGCTGAGATTTATCGCAGACCCCAAACTTTAGTTCAGAAGCCAATTACCCTGCTTTTCCTCAGTGGAGGACTGGGAGCTCAGCGGTACATGTCCTCTGTTGTAATATGAATGTAACGCAGCCTAGAGTGATTCTTTTTTCCTGGCTGATGGTTAATACCCAACCAAGAAGCATGTTTCATTAGCCCAGTGGAGCCAAGCTAAGCTGCTGCAGGCCATCACACGTAACATTGCTTTTTTGCATTATTGACAAAGCTTCAGGACCATAGCATCCAGCCTCATTAAGCTAATGAGGGGCATTTTAGAGGTCTAGCAATACAAACTTTCAGGATTTAAATCTTAGCCCACACACTAAGCATCAAACCTGTCAATATTTTATTCTTACAGAATCTGAGCATATGGACCATCACTATATTCTTAAAAATGTTCTTAAGTGGTTCTTGGCTTGGATATACAGTTCTGTGAAAACCTTCTGTAGAACAGAATAAACCTTATGTAGAATAAAAACCTTATTTAGTATAGAAACTTTTTAAATTATTCGAACACACATAATTTATAAAAGTTGTTCTTTGATGACCTCCCATTTGAAAGAGAACATTTCAGAGAACCAAAAGTAGCATCTATGGCATCACTACAATTCCTCTTTTTGGTACTTTATTTTAAAGAGCAGAGATTATGATAGTATGCCAGTTAGTGGTCTTCTTTTCAGCCTGTTGTTTTAAAACCTGTTGGCGTCACTCTGCATTGATGAAAAGTGGGTCATAATTAAAACATTAAAAATGCTGTTTGGGGCAGAGGAATTCCTTCTCATTTAATCTCACAGATGCAGCAATGTTTCCTGTTAAACTCAGAGCTGGACAGTGTGGATTCAAGCCAGTCGACCCACAGTAGAAAAGCCTCGCCTACCAGAATAAAGTGAATATTTTAAATCAGATTTTGAGATCGCACAGAGGCAAATCCACAGAGAGCACAGAGGGAATAAAAGAATCTTAAGAAATACACAATGCTTTATTCAGGAGAAGTGTGAATCTGTGCAGGTTTTTGTGTGAGGTGACGGATAGTGACACTGCTCTTGAAGCCAAGGCCAGTCAGATGCTGAAATAGACAGAGATGACATTCATTTCATTTCAGCCACAATTGTCTTGGACAAACACTGCCTGTAGAATGGGTCGTACTGAAGAGTTTAGAGATTTTCAAAGCAAGGTGCTGTCATAGGACTGTTATTGGGAAGTGGAAACTATTTAAATTATTTAAATACGGTATTGCAAAGCAGCTTTACAGAATATGGATCTGAGCCCCAAGTGAAAAAACAAGGGTGACAGAGCAAGAAAAATCCCCCTAAAGCTGGAGGAAGAAACCTTGGGAGGGAACTAAGACTCAAAAGTGGAATTCACGCTCCTCTGGGCAACAACAGCGGTTCACAACACAACCTTGATCATGCTTTACCATCTGGCAGGCTGATGGATAAATCTAGGAGAGTAGCTACCCAAATATATAGTGCTGCCCGTAAAGTTTGGTGAAAAAGGGATCATTCCAATGAAGGATAATCTTAATACTACAGCATACACTGACATTCTAGAGAATGGTGTGCTTCCAACTTTGCGGAACCAGTTTGGGGAAGGATTTTTCCTGCTTCAGCATGATGATGTCTTCTTGCAGAAAATGAGGTCCTTAAGGAAATAAGCTGTTGTGTAAGAACATGACTGACTCATAAAACCAGACCTCAAATTCATAAAATTTCTTTGGAGTGGACTGAAATGCTGACAGTGAGCAAGGTCTTATCGCCAAGCATCTGTGCTTAACCTTGGTAATGCTCTTGGCTGAAAGGAATCAAAGAAAGAAGAGTGAAGGTTGTCTTAGTAGCAACCAACTTCATATTAATACACATAGATTTGCAAGGGGATGTTCAACAAGCCCATATGGATGTAATGGTTAGGTGTCCACATATTTTTGATCATGCAGCATTTAAATCTGAGTTAACTGATTCCCTTCAAATATTTATTTCTTGTTCATATTAACAATACTTTGTCATTTTTCCAGCTTAATTTAAAAGGAGGAAACAAAACTATCCAATCCAAAGTTAGCTTTGATATTCTTTTGCACCCTGTACCAGTACTAAGAAATCATAAGTATTGTAGCATGCATTTTTGCAAATGCAGCGCTCATTTAAGTCCAGCTGCACACAAATGAACACTGAAAGTGAGTGTAGCACCAAATACTGTGCTGTATAGCTCCTAGTAATGAATGTTTATTAAATATTTATGCCTGAGTGATGATGTTGTTATTAAATATGCCTTGGCAAAATTATAAATGGTGCTTTGAGGAACACAAATGACCAAAGATAATGATAATATTAATAACATGAGATGTGATTACGGTCATTTATTGCATGTGTAAGCGCACAGAGAGAAAAGCTCTCACTTTCTTTCCCTCCCTCTCTCTCTATCTATCTATCTGTCTGTCTATCTATACCCCCTCCAACCACACGTCCACACACCGTATCTGCATAGCAGCTCGTGTCCTAATTTGGGAGCTCACACGCGGCGAGACCCGGAGAGCAAGGTCACCCTGCAGGAGCTGCGAGCTTATTAGAAAGAACAGGAATTCGTTAGAGTCGCCTCGCAGCGGAAATAATCAGAACTTTGATTCATGCATATTCAATTACGCTCCGTTCAGAAGAAGCTCGCGCTTTAAAGGCGCGTGAATAGACCACGACTGGCAAGCCTGCGCTGCGCTTTCATGTTTATCCGGGTCAGCAGAGTTTGAGCAAGGATCGTGCACTGATGCTGCTGCTGCTTCTGCTGCAAACCTGGAGAAACTTAAGCAGCTCGGACCTCACAGCGCTCCTCCACAGCACTCTCCACAGCTGCTGGAGCCTTTGGATTTCTTGCAAGAGGAGTGAGAAGATGGTGAGGTGTGAGTAGTGGCGGAGCTGCAGGCGATCTTAGAGCCAGGGAATCGTGACTATATACTAAAACACTGTTTTGCAGCCTTGCCCTTTTTTTGCATGTCCTTGTTCTTCCCTCCTTTCCACCACAATGACAACTTTCGACTTCTCGGACGTCGAGGCGTTCCTGGACCTCCACCCGGACCTGTTCGAGCAGTACCTGATGCGTAAAGGTCGCTGGGACTCCCTGAGCAGGTGGCTGGAGCAGCACGCGCCCCCCAAGACCCCCGCCGCGGAGGAGAAGGAGAAGCGCGAGGGGCTCTCGTCCTCCTCCTCCGTCTCCTTCTCCTCCTCGTGCGCGGACGCTCTGAGGCGCCGCTCGTCGCACGCGGAGCTCAGGCGCAGCTTCGCGCGCTCCAAGGTGAGCACGGCGCACCGCACGTATGACGAGCACGTGAGCCTGTCGGCGCACGAGTCGCAGTCGAGCGTGCGGCGGCGCGCGCTCCTGCGCAAGGCCAGCTCCCTGCCTCCCACCACGGCGCACATCCTGAGCGCGCTGCTGGAGTCGCGCGTGAGCGTGCCGCGCTACGCGTCCAGCGCGCTCGACTACAAGTGCCGCCTGAAGGAGTCCAACGAGCGCGAGTTCTTCCTCGAGCTCGTCAAGGACATCTCCAACGAGCTGGACATGACCAACCTGAGCTACAAGATCCTCATCAACGTGTGCATCATGGTGAGCGCGGACCGCTGCTCGCTCTTCCTCGTGGAGGGCCCCTTGCACAAGAGGACGCTCGTGTCCAAGTTCTTCGACGTGCACTCTGGCACCACGGTGCGACCCTCCTCCAGCATGAACTCCAGCGAGGTGCAGGTGCCCTGGGGGAAGGGCATCATCGGGTACGTGGCGGAGCACGGCGAGACCGTCAACATCCCCAACGCCTACGAGGTAAACCCCAAGACCACCCTCAGAGGAACAGGTCTGGAAAGAAACTTAAAGTAAAAAGGAACATAAACATGTATGCTTCATCTTCCCCAGTGACCAGCCACGAGATGTTTGGTAACCACAGTTTCTTTAGTTTGGCGCACGTGATTTGAAGTGTGCAGGTACAGTTGTTCAAATGACATGTTTTGCTGATTCTCACAGCTGAAATAAGTTACATACAGGGATCATTTTCAGGGAACACATTTAAAATGCCTTTTTTCCTTTGCACAATTTCTATTTATTTACTTAGTTTTGTATATATATATATATATATATATATATATATATATATGAAGATGATGAAAAGGTGAGCTCCATCACCATCCATGTCCAATAATGCATTACACTGTTAGTCAATTTATAGTCATTCATGAGCTGCTGTATGAGAAGGATAGCT
>JBBPCZ010000007.1:9173714-9197944 GCA_037974445.1 Brycinus macrolepidotus
TAATAATAAAACACGCAGAAATATATAATATTCATGTAAAATAAAATTTAAACAGTACTTTTGCTTTAGAATCTATGGCAGTGTGTTCCCTGTATATGATGTGTACTTATTTTCACTTAGAAAATTATCAAAACATGTTATTTGACCAGGGGTGCCCAAACTTTTGCACACAATTGTATTTATTCCACACTGGGGATTTTAAGTTGACCCCGTAAACTACAACGGCCTCTGTATGAAACTACACTCTCATAACTACATAACTTACATAATAATATCACTGAATCATTTCTAGTAGTCACTGTATAATACGTCTTAACATTAATAACTGTGACTGATTTTTAATGATTTTTAAGATTACTAATATTTTCGTAGTTCACCATTAAATATATTAACCTGATATGTGTTTTTCTCTGATGTAGAGATGCTCATCCACTCGTTACAGCATCTCAAATATCACAAGCTTTTCTCTCTGTAAGAACACTGTACATTGTCGTGTAACTAACCAATAGGAGCAACCAATGGGAGGCGAAACATGATTACTTCAATTATGTCAAAATGTCTGAGAAGCCTTTTCTTCCTGAACAACATCTCGCTTTTTCCTGTGTGCACTGGGATGTTCATTACACTGGTTGAATGCTGCACATTGTTATAACATGGCCAAGGGCGAGCCTTCCTCAATCACCTGGTGAACTCCAGTCTCGGGAGGTCCATTGGTCAGTGCCGGCGTCAAGGGGGGGCATTCGAAGGCATTGCCCCTCCTAGCGAGTCGCCACGCCCCCCTACACACGCTCCAGCACCCATATGAATATAGTTCACGATCGACAGTGCCCCCCATAGTCAGTTAGATGCCAGCCCGGTAGGTCCGCTCTGACGCCGGCCCTGCCATTAGTGCAAAGAGTCCAGACAGTGTAGGCCTCCTACAGTGAATGGGAATGGCTGGGAGTAGTTACTTGAACTGTGTGCATGTCTGTACAGAGAGCTTCCTGTGGGGGTAAACATTTTTTAGACCCATCATCTTTCATCCATGTAACTATATCAGATAGATGTTGCATCACAGGTGGAAGTTGTGTGTCTAGTCTCTGGGATCATTAGTAATATGGGTGCAGTGTCAATTCACAAATGTTAGGAGTATTTTCTTTGCTGCTTCAGATCTGTGCAGCTGAAGCTTTACATACTCAATTCAAGAGAAAAAGTAATAGCAGTACTAGAATATTTGAAAGTAAGAATGACAGGAGGATCACTGGAAAGGAATGGCTATATAAATGATATCATTTTGCCATGGCTTGTTAGGCCTATAATGTCACTGTTTTGGGGGGTTGTCTTTATAAACCCTTATTCTAGCAATCAGCAACTGCTTCAATTCAGTACTTTAAGAGAACTGCTATCTTTCCAGCTTGTTGGTACACACTCCTGTAACTTGTCCACACCCGCAGGACCATCGCTTTAGTGATGAGATTGACAAGCTGACAGGTTATAAGACCCAGTCGATCCTGTGCATGGCCATTTGTAACAGTGATGGGGAGGTGATTGGAGTGGTGCAGGCCATCAACAAAAACCCCAGTGGAACTCCTTTCACTGAAGATGATGAAAAGGTGAGCTCCATCACCATGTCCAATAATGCATCACACTGTTAGTCAATTTATAGTCATTCATGAGCTGCTGTATGAGAAGGATAGCTGCCCACTTGAGAGGATAAACAAACAGAACCAACTGGGTGCTCAGAATATCTGTATTGCTCTGAACGTCTTTTATTAACATGATTTCCCAGTGATCTTGTTGCATTTATTCGGATATGTAAAGAACATAAGCTAATAATGTATACACATTTTGGGGATGTGTCATTTTTTGCATGCTTTTGAGCAAGTAAACATAGAGATATATATATATATACTCCACACTTCAGTGACCTTTTATTGTTGAAACAAATCAGTATTAGGCTCTTAATGATGTGAATTCTGTTCTGAATATGCACACACTCCCTCATAAACCATCGCAGTGCATCTAAAGGTGGCATGGAGCTTCTTTTATACAGCGATAGATTGTGGCATACAGAAAGCTTCAGTTCCGCGTGCTGATCCATTTCACCATGGCCAAAGTGGACATATGTAAATACTTTTTTTATTCTCATGTATTGAGTTCCATATTTTCAGTTTTGAGTAAGATTTTGAGTAAGCATTCATACAGAAAAGATAGGGTTAATGTGGAATTTTGATTCCACAAACTGCAAAAAGAGCTAATGAAAAAAAAAAAATTAATAATTGTTAGCTGTGTGTGACGGATCTTAGAAATGTTTCAGAGACTATAAAGAACTTGTTTACCTAACCTTAGGAAACAGGTCGACTCCAGCACAGGCCTGAAAGTCATTTTGCACATGGTACTTCCTGATTAAATAACAGAAGCCTGAAACTGACTGTTCTTTAAGCTTATGTTCCTCACGTCATTCTGGTCCTAAGGAATGAAAGCTGTAGAAACTCAGTTTTGGGGAGGGTTCCTAAGACTGCCCTGAAACACGCAACTGACTATCCTCCATGTCTTTTAGGAGTAAAGGGGGCTGCACTTTATGTCGTGGAGTAAAAGTAGAGTATTCTCTTATATTATTATGTTACATTACTATTAGAAGTTCCAACATTTTTCTAATCACTTAACCTGGTGCATTAGACCATTCAGTCAAGTGTGGGAACACACTCTTATGTAGTATGACATTGTTTGTGTCATGTTTTATGGACTCACTGTTTGCATTGTGAAGGATTTTAAACTCCAAGAAATCTTTGTCACCCATCAGACTGAGTGCAACAGCTGTATGGCATAATGGCGCTGAATTGTTCTCTTCTGTGCCCAGCAGATGTCAGAATTAGTCTGATGTCTGAAGTAAATTTTTGGGTGAAACGAAACCCAATAGCTCTATAATAGGTAAATAATTGACCTGATGTAAGTAAGTACACTGTGCAGTGTGTTACTGTTTCAGCACACACATGACGTTAATATTGTTTGTCCAGTGGGAGAAATGTATGTTCTGGAATATTCTTATACAGTCATATGCAAAAGTTAAACACAACTGATACAATGACATATTTTGTTGCTTTTTTAAATGAAAATAAGTGCATATGCATATGACATTTTAATGCACAATTACTGTTAAATTGCAAATGTTTTCAATGTTAAACTCATTAATAGATGTTCGGAAGATGTCATATTTCAGTTTGTTTTCTGTAGACGATATGTTAGCTTATTTTTACTTAGAAAACAACAAAATATGTTGATAGTTAGACCAGGAGGGTTCAAACTTTTGCCTATGACTGTATTTGAGTTGCACTAAAACCTGCATCTTTTATGATTAATAAATTTTTCATTTTTAGTTTAGTTTGCGAGTGGCCTACACAGAGGTCCTTGCAAAAGCTGATAATTACATGAAAGTATTTTTGGGTGATAAGCAGCAGCTGTGATCGACCATGCTGTCGTTTCCCTAACCCACTTTAATTCTCAGTCTGTAATCAATACTTCATTAGTAGGGCAGTCAGCAGGTGTGTGACAGGGTGTCTGTGTGACAGACAGAGTTCATTATTGTCGTAATCCAGGTAATTAATGTTAATAACTCACATGCTTTGCATCCAACTCTGTCTATTTGGAGAATCTGAATTAAACTTTATTCTTCTTATTGGCCAGGCCGTGGATTAGAACAGTTTGTTACTGCTTCAGAAAGCTGCATAGCCTTACAAACAGGCAACACCAGTGTAGAGCACAGCTTGAAAGGTAGATGCTGGTTTAGTGCTGGAACTGTTTTGAAATGCTAATAAATAACAAAAAAGTTAAAACTACCAGAGTCTGACTTTCAGTAATGAAGTATTGCACCCCTATCTGAATTAGGAGCAAATTTCTTGCTGATATGTATTTTATGCCTATTTGTATCAAGTGAGTTCAACGTCCTACGTTTTTCAGTGCATACTTATGGCTCATGCCTTTTTAAGAAGCTTTGTGCCTCTCTCTGCGTTCAGGTGCTGCAGATGTATCTGCCCTTCTGTGGAATATCGATCTCCAATGCCAAGCTCTTCTCAGAGTCCCGCAAAGAGTACGATAGGAGCAGGGTGAGAGCCTGAACCACACGCTGTCTTTTGAATAATGCAGTGAGAATGTTTGGTTTCAGACCATATGGAATCATCTGGTGTGGGGAATTCATTCTCAAAAAATGTGAAAACAAAACGTAAGCAATTTTGTTCTGATGCGTCCTTGCTTTTGTTCTGTACAAATGTAAAATATGATAACTTAACATCGTATTGAGTATGGATTTTTCAACTTGATTTAAATTCAACCTCACAGGCTTTCTGGGAGCGTTTGTGGTGGTGCAGTGAGTGGAGTAAATGTTGTGGAGTGAAGTGGTTGTTACTTGTGCAGGCTCTGTTGGAGGTGGTGAATGATCTCTTTGAGGAGCAGACGGACTTGGAGAAAATCGTGAGGAAGATCATGCAGCGAGCACTAACCCTGCTGCAGTGTGAACGCTGCTCTGTACTGCTGCTGGAGGACATCCACTCACCTGTAAGATGTTCAACCATCATAACATATTCTGTCTCTCCCTTTTACACTACTTTCTCTTACTATCTATGTATCTATATGTCTGTCTAATTATCATATAAAAACAATTATATAAAATAGTGAAAAAATGAAACTCAAGCTAAGAATAGTGTATTCTTTCACATATGGGAAAATGAAGAATATTTTCAATAAAACCTGCACAGGGACCTGTGTGAACCTGCACATGTTAGTTATAAAAAGTAGTCATAAGTTGCAATTACCATTAAACACAATTAGAGTGATTATAAAAAAGTTTGAAAAGCATTTTTTTCAGGAAAAGGACACATTTGGAAGATTTCCACAAAAATGCATTCCTAAGACCAAGCCACGAAATTAGGTGCCTGAAAATTAATATGAGCTACAGATATAATTGTGTGATACAGTCTGATGAGACTAATATTTAACTTTTTGGCCATGCATATCGTCACGTCTGGTGAGAAAAACTGCATACAAAGAAAAGCACTAATATCGACTGTCAAATATGGTGGCGGATCATTGATGCTTTGGGGCTGTTTTGCTGTTAGTGGTCCAGGGGCTCTTGACATAATGAATTCTATTAAATACCAGAAGATTTAAGGACCAAAATCTGTCTGCCTCTACCAGAAGACTGAAACTTGGCAACTTTAGTAAGATAATGATTCCAAACACAGATCAGAATGCCCACAAAAATGGTTATGGGAACTCAAAATATAATTTTTTTGATGGCCCTCCAGATTTCAACGCAGTTTAAAAGCTACATTGTATATTGAACAGGGCAGTACACCAAGAATACCACGAAACTGGAAAATGGATTGGTCCAAGATCGCTCAGCAAGTTTAGCATTACAGAATATGCTACTTTTCTCACAAAGGGAGGCATTCTATTTTAATAGCATCTGTCCATCCACCCATCTATTCATTTATCCATATATTTATAACGTTTTGCACCACTTTCTTCTCTACTCACGCTTTTCCCCTGTACTCTGCAGGTTGTGAAATTTTCTAAGACCTTTGAGCTCATGTCCCCCCTCTGCAGTGTTGATCATGACATAAGGTGAGCTTTCCACTGTTGCTTACAAGCAGTTCACTCCATAAGATTTCCCTATATAGCCCTCTTCTTTTGCACTTTATTACTACTTTGGAAACCCAACTGTGAAGCATTTTTTGAGCAGCATTTCTTGTATATAGAGTGCTGTAAAGCACTATAGTAGCACAGTAGTAACACTAATGTACATCTGATGAAGATGACAGACACATTTTTGGATGCACTGTTTTGTGTTTGTATGTGTGTGTGTGTGTGTGCGTGTGTGTGTGTGTATTTGGGGGTGTTTGATGAAGTCAGCATGGAGAAGGTGTCCTGTTCAGACTGGCTGATCAATAACAGCATTGCTGAGCTGGTGGCATCCACAGGCCTGCCTGTCAACATTAGCGATGTGTGTCAGGATCCCCGCTTTGATGCTGAGGTGGGCAGACCTCAGACATACACACACATGTTCCAACTTTAAATAAGGAAAATGATGTTGTGCTGTGCTCAGTCAACCAATTTATCCAACTGTTTGTAGTCAAAGAGAAGAAAATGCGGTTTGCACACTCAGTGGATAACTGTTTTATTCAAAATTGCCAAAATAGTTAGTACTGCAGAATTTAAGAACATAAGGCTTATCCAGACAACCTGCATGGAATAAAATACTCATATGTATTAAATTATCCTGATATAAATGTGTCAAATTGTTTCACATATGTTATGTCAAAACAAAATGTGTTACATTAGCACAGTTGCTGCATTTCAGTTGAGTGTTTTGGTAAGAGCTGTGTTCATGTATGTAGTAACAAGTTACAATAACTGGCTACATTAAATGGTTACATTATCTTACAATTCTTCATGGATAAATATTGGATTTATTTAAACTTTCTGAGGGTTTTCAGCTTACTTTTATTTATACTCAAGCATACTTATGTAGTCATACTTATCAACTGTTCACTCTTATCCACTTCAGCCATTCGCAAGGAGGTTCAGTTTGATTTTAAATCCATTTTGTTGCATGGATTCAGCTCACCTAGCCTGCTATGCTAGTATTTGATGAGCCAAAAATATTGCACATTCATCTTTCATTGAATGATGAGCCTCTCACATTTAAAAATATTATGAAATAAATAGTCCACAACAGAAAAATCTATACCTGAGTACTTTCCTATTTGGAAGAATTTACTGAATGCTTGATATAAAGAACCAAGGTCATTTTAAAAGGTGTCAATGAATGTGAAGTAATATAATCCTTCAGTAATTAAAAGCATTTATGATTTTATCCGTGCGCATATTCTTTTTAATTTGGATGAACTTGGCTGATGATGGTTAATGGGATTAGTTTCAGTCACATACACATGAACATAGAAACAGGCAGTGTGTCTCTTTGCAGGCTGACCAGGCCTCTGGGTTTCATATCAGATCAGTGCTGTGTGTCCCCATTTGGAATAGAACCCATCAAATAATTGGTGAGTTTCTAGTAAAGTAACACACACAGACACACTTGGGGTTGTACTGTTGATTTTTATTAGTCGGCTAGCCATTCAAAAAAGCCGTTGAGAGAGTACCAAAAGTGTTTTTTGCTGAGTTAGTAGCTTACTATAAGGGTCTAGTGACAGATGCTGCATTGGAGGGGTGAGATATGCAAAGCAGATTTGTTCTTTTTGTTAATCTTAGGCTCAGACACTCTGTTCAAGAAGTTACATGGTCTGTTTGACGAAAATCCCCTGCTAAAACCTTCATTCATTTTCTGAGCCACTTCTCAGCCACCAGCGGTCATTGGATGGGATGTATAGAAACACCCTGAATAAGCCACCAGTCCACTGCAGGGCAAATACACAGACAAATACATTCACACCCCCAGTCACACCTAGGGGCAGTTTAGCATCTCTGTGTCACCTGATGCACACATCTTTGAAACCTGAAGCCGGTGGAAAGCCACCCCAGTAAGGGAACAAAATACAAAATCCACACATGAAGCACCTGGCCGCACCACCAGGGAACGGCATCCAGGACTGTGAGGTGACAGTTCCTATTTCTGCACCACCATGCCTGCTAAAACCAACACATTGTAGAGTCTTCTCTTTCATGGCTATTAGGGATGGCTTGATCAACACTGAAATATTTATCATTCTGATAACGACAGATTTTTAAAAAGAATAGATCTTTAGATGAAAATATTAAAGTGTTTTCTTTAACCATCAAGCTTCATGCTTAAATTAAACATAATGTGTATTGAACATAAATTGAACATAATTGTAGCAAATAAATGTATAGAACAGGAACTACTTTTCTTTCCACCCTCAACCTCTGGTTCTTATACACACTACTTAGACACACACAGATTCATGAAATGGATGCTGTGTAATGCCAGATTTCATTCCACCAAAATTCATGTAGTGGTTTGTTTAATGCTAACACAAATGCTTTCAAATGTATTTTACTGATATCTGCATCCTCTGGGTTTCTTATGTGCACAAGAACGCAAAATTATCTGTATTATTATTGGTATCAGGATTCTATCTGTTTTGGTTTTACTTAATATCACACTGAAAAGAAAATTAGTGGCATTTCCCATCTCTTACTGCTGTCTGTGCCTCTTATGAGTCATTTATGAGTCTGGTGGGAAACAAATAGCTTGGTTCCTTGTATTTTTTTTTTTTTAATCAGGAAGCTTTGCTGTAAAAATGTACAGAAACAAATACAAAAACACGCACTGGCACACGCCTAGTTTGAACCATTCTGTCTTACACATACCCAGTTTAATCCTTTTACTTTTTCAAGGTGTTGCCCAGATTCTTAATCGCTTGGACAGGAAGACGTTTAATGATGCCGATCAAAGGCTATTTGAGGTGTGAGTTCTGCTGATGTATTCATTTGATTGAAATAATCCTTTTAATTCTTTATACATTAATATGTTATTTAGATCCTCATTTCATCACACTAATGACAATGAACTTCAAACAAAAAAATCAAATCCATTATTAAGCACATCATGTGTTTGAGGGTAATTGTGGGTTGTTGTGCTTCTCACAGGCTTTTGTTATATTCTGTGGCCTCGGCATCAACAATACAATGATGTACAACCAAGTGAAGAAGACATGGGCCAAGCAGTCTGTGGCTTTGGATGTAAGCTGACTGGTCCCTTACTATTTGTCTGACACTATTTGCCTGATCAATATTGATTTAGAAGAGTTGCAGGAGACTGCTTGGGTTTTGTTACTCATTGTATTTGTGGCTTCAGATGCTGTCTTATCATGCTACGTGCTCGAAGGTGGAGGTGGATCGTCTCAAGGTATTTCTGATCGAACTAACATCGGAAGCTATGTCAGTAGCAACTGCACTGTCTTCTTCCATTGAACATTGATTTCTACAGAAAGTGATTATTAACCAACAAAAGAATTCATACATCATAAAGTACACTCTTAAAATTACAGGTGCCATTGGGGTTCTTTGGAATGTAAAACATAAGAGTTAACGCTTTACTACATGTGAATTCCCCATTTTTGGTATGAATCAGAATCAGAACAATTTATTGGTCCCGGAGGAAAATGTTTGTGAATGTTCGTGAATAGTACTGGATCCTTCACCAAATTAAGTCTTACTTCTCACTCGACGCCCAGATAACTGAACTGAAACTGGAAAAGTTGTTACTGCTCTCACTAAAGTACTAATATGTGAGCTATAGTAGTAAAACTTGCAGGAAAAGGAAGTGCAATACACAGTTCAAACACATTCCCTTATAGATTAACTGCACAGTTCAACACCCCCCACTCTCTCCCTCTCTCTGTCTCTCTCTCTTTCTCTCTCTCTCTCCTCTCTCAGGCTGCTAAGATTCCCCTGAGCAGCGAGCTGGGCATTGACGAGTTCCACTTTAATGACTTTTCGCTGGACAATGACGCCATGATCACTGCCTCCCTGCGGATGTTTCTGGAACTTGGGGTTGTGCAGAAATTCAAAATTGATTATGAGGTGATGAGGATGTTCCTGAAGGGATGAAAGCAATACTCTGAACCCCTCGAGTCATCACTTGCTAATGCATGCTCAGAGATGCAGGGATATAACCGGCTATAGACTGAAAGGGTGAAACGGTTCACCTCATTCGCTGATCAATTCAGTCCTCGATTCACTGTTTCACTTGGACAATCTTAACCAAATCAGAACTGAAGATTGTCTTTTTTTGATGAAATATCTACCTGTTTAATACAAAATACACATGATCAAGCTTATTAAAAAAGAGGCCAAAAGGCCAATATTTTTTAATTTTAAGATTCTCTTAGAGAGGTTCTCAGAGACAGGTTACATAACAAATATCGTCTTCTTTTGGCACCAGGTAGATCTAGCTCTGGTTCTAAAATCTGATTGGCTGAGCCTCATTAGAAGCCAATGTCAAAAGCACCATGTGCACATCATAACTGGACACATCAGTTGAATGTTATATTAATCATTTAATTCAAAACATTATTTTTTTTAATTAATTAATTTCATACTGAGTCCAAAGGACATTTAAGAGCATATGAAGTCCCTCATTCTCTGCAATTTGGTATCTGACACCATGGGCCAAAAGTACAGGCAACACACCAGTGTTCAGCTCTGCACATGGTTTAGGATGAGCATGGTGTAGCCTATTTTCTCTCAGTTAGGAATGAAATAAAAGGAAGAGCATGCAGTTATTCTTAATGATAAAAGGAACACTAATGATATAATAAGTGTACCAATAATACAGTCTATAGGTTAATAACTAATACATGAGTGTGTCTGTGTGTGTGTTGAAAGAGCTGTATGATTGAATGAGATGTATAGGCACTGTCAGACACTTTCCTCCTCCTGCAGGTGCTGTGCCGCTGGCTGCTCACTGTGAGAAAAAACTACCGCACCGTGGCATACCACAACTGGCGACATGCTTTCAACGTTTCTCAGTGCATGTTTGTCATGATCACTGTGAGTCCTTCTAGTATATGACACTGTACTATAGGAGCAACAGGATTCAAACCGCTAGGAAAAGGGATTGTAGGATTTTGAATCCTTCAGGAATCAAAGATACAGTCCAAACACATTCTCTTACACATAAAAAACACAAACATCCCCACTCAAGAAAAAGATCAAATCGTACTGGAATTCCACTTTCAAGGGATCTGTCAGCATTTTTTAACCAAATCGATGTCTGCTGCATGTGTCATACAGTCATTAGCCATGGACAATGATATGAGTGCATTTTATCTATTGCCATCTAAGTTTCAACATAATTACAGTGAAATTATTATTGTCCATGGTTATTGACCATATTCTTTAGACATGGAAGAGATTAGGTTAAACTACAGGACAAAATTTAAGACCTTGAGAAAAAGTTTTACATTTCCCTTTTCAGAATATACTGGTAAACTGGACATGAAGAATCAGTGTTGTACTGTTTTCACAGTCATCATCTGCACCTCTGTCCATCATTCAGATCTAAAAGTGCTTGATTTTTTTTATTGCACCCTAGTTTCCTGCTAATTATTTGAGGAGCATTTTAGAATCATTTTACACATTCATCTGTAACCTATTTGGGTTCTACATGGATAGTGTTGGAAGACCAACAACTCTTTGTCTTCTGGTAGACTGCAGGGTTCCAGGAAGTTCTCACAGATACAGAGACTCTGGCGCTGATGGTTGGTTGTCTCTGCCATGACCTGGATCATCGAGGCACAAACAACGCCTTTCAGGCCAAGTGAGTCGACTTAAGCAATCTTAAGCAATCAAACGCATCGAAACAGTCCATGGTTTCTTCCCTATATGTATCCTTTTCATGCACTATTTCAGAATAAAATTAAAGTGGGAGGTGACAGCATATTATTGCTCTGTAGTTAACTTGTAAGTGATTTTTACTGCCCCCTGCAGGTCAGGATCAGCACTAGCATTGCTGTATGGAACTTCAGCCACTCTGGAGCATCATCACTTCAACCATGCCGTCATGATCCTGCAGAGCGAGGTGACTATGGCAACCAGCTCATGCTTATCAAAGACCAGTGAAGCTGTCCCTAATGCCCCATCATTCCCCAGTTACCAGTGAAACCTTACTTTTTAGTTCCTAACATGACCCATTTCTGCATTCTTCTCATTCACATTTGGTGTTGTATAACAAGTTTCAAGATTCAAGATTCAAGATTCTTTATTTGTCAGATATACAATTATATAACATGCAGTGACATGTGCCCCTGAACCATCTGTGAGACTGTGCAATATGATTACAATAAATTAAAGAGAAAATTAAAGGTTAAAACTAAGTTATAAAAATATGTTGAAAAAATATATTTGAATAAACATTACAAGTGTAAACAAGTGTATTAGATGAGAATTCAAAGGACTGTCTGTCGTGATTAATTGGCTGTTTGAGCTATTTGTTATTTAATCTTTACCAAGCTACTCTTTCAGCATACTGAGCTCCTAATACCAGTAATTTTCTGAAGAAAGTGCCCTTTTGGGTCTGTGCCTTTGAAATAGAGAGGAAAGAAGCTTTTGAAAAAGCAAGACTTCATTAAGAAGCATACATGAAGTCTCTGTTTGAATAACGATACACAGAGGAATAGTTTGATGACCATTTGTGTAACTGAACAGGCTAGGACTCATACACACATTGCATCATTATTGGGTCAGCCTCAGAGACAAAGTTTTTCTTTGAAGTTCAGAGGGAAAGGATGTTCTCTGCCTGCATATGACATATCTCTTTGACTGGACATGAATTGCCATGGAGTGCTTTGTGCATCCACTGTTTTTCCCTGGAAGCATCTTGTCTTTTCATTGCTGTGAGAGCAGCCTTAAAAGCTATCATCAAGCAAATGTGTTATTCCTCCAACAGGGTCACAATATTTTTGCCAACCTCTGCTCTAAAGAGTACAGCCACATGATGCAGCTCCTAAAGCAAGCCATCCTGTCCACAGACCTCACCTTGTATTTCCAGTAAGTTCTTCAAGCACTGCAAACTGGTCTAAAGCATCATGTTCATTTTCACTCAAAAAGGAACAGATCTCAAGTGGCTCCCTACTCCCTACAATATGTAGGGCAATATGTAGGAAATAAAATAGTCCCTCCTGCACCCAAACAGTGCATGAAACTGTTGGTCTAACAAATAGGTATTTGGGATTTAGTCACATTTTAAGATAAGATAAGATAAGATAAACCTTTATTAGTCCCACAAGTGGGAAATTTGCATTGCTACAGCAGAAAGTGGACAGAACAAAGGTAAGAGCAGCAAAAACAATTTAATAAAAGCTATAAAACACAACAGTATAGTATAAAAAATACATGATACAAATAATACAAAAATATAAAAATAGACATTTGTGTGTGTGCAAACATATAAATATGTATATAAAAAGCTATATAAGTGTATTTATGTATGTGTGTACACATTGGATATATGTATGTATATATGTACATAGAGGAGATATAAGGTGGTGGCCTAGTGGTTAGTTGGCCCTGTGATCAGAAGGCCGTGGGTTCGAATCCCAAGACTGCTAGTGGCACCATTGAGGTACCCTTGAGCAAGGTACCATCCCTACACTCTGCTCCCCGGGCGCTGTGTTCCTGGCTGCCCGCTACTTGGTGAATGGGTTAAATGCAGAGGAAGAATTTCGTGCTGTTCACACTGTGTGCTGTGGTGTGTTCACGTATGACAGATGGTCACTTCACTAATGATGCACCACACAAATTGCACATTGTACACAGTAATATTTCACCCCCAAAATTGTTGCACCAGAGATATTACACACGAGAAATATTTTCACAATTCCATACTGGACAGAAAGTGCATACATAATGAGCCATATAGTGAGTAGGGAGCCATTTGATATTCAGCCTGTGTCTCTTACATCTCACGTTGTACAGAACTGTTAGCAGTCTTACCTATAATACATAAAGCATCCACTGAGAGGCGCCACTGGGACACAGCCGTCTATGTGGACAGCTCAGTACCCTGTGACCAGAAACCAATGAATATATTGCTGCTGTCATATTAAAGCTCCTTACTCATTTATACCATTTGACACCAGCTTTAATTTAAAATGTGTGAATAATTCATGCTGAATGGACCAGTTGATTTCCAAAATTACTTGGAATAAGATCATTTTACATTAACATACGTGAAAGTTTTTTTTTTCTTTAATAGACTGATAAAAGACTTTTTTTCTTTTCCCACTAAAGTTACAGTTTCTGAGATATGGGATTTTATTATGAAAATGATGATATATGAAGTGATGTTCAAAAGCCTGAGACCACATTAAAATCTGGGTTTTAATTTAAACCTGGAAATAAGCGAGGGAAAGTCAGGTACTAGAATTTTGAAACATTTTAAACAAAGAAAAGTTATTGCCAGTGAAATGTAGAAATATTCTACTAGGGTACTAGGGTGCACTGTTTCAAATTAAGTATTCAAATCTAAGTAGAATTATGACATTAATCATGTTAAGGCCTTTGTAAAAAAGTTTAAAGATTTTTTTCCTTTCATTGAGGCACATGTTCAGACGACTGGGAGAGAGATCTCACCGACTCATCAGAGGCATTTACACAAACTTATGGAGTTCTTCCCTGTTTGACTGCACCCTGTCATTAAAGTAAATTTGGACATACCAAATACTAACAACTTCAGAAATTCATGTACATATTTTAACAATCCTACTTTTCACTCATATTATTATGCAGATAACATAATTTGTAATTAATGATTGCATATTATATTAGAAAAGAATGCCAAAGAGCAGTATTTATATTTGGGCCCCACTGCCATTGGTATAAACTGAAGTTAAACCATATCTGTGCATGAGTTTATCACATACAGGATAATGCCCAAACCTACACATGGTTAGGAGAAAGATACTAGAACAGCAGTCAATTTTGTTTTTATAGTACAAAAAATAAGGCTTGAGTGCGGTAGAGTGGGACGGTTTGGTTGCATCTTACCCTGGGGGGCTTCTTTCCCCAAGTTACCCCATGTATATTTTATACTATCTGTTAACATGATCTCCTTTTTTCTTTTCCATAACAGAAAAAGAACAAAATTCTTTGAGTGTGTTCTGTCCGGAGAGTTTAGCTGGTCAAATCAGGAACACAGAGATGTCTTCAGGTAATATATCCATTTGTATGGTATTTTATGTTACTGAAACTATATGTACAATAGCTGCAACATGACACCATCCCCATAACAGGTCCATGCTGATGACTGCATGTGACTTGGGTGCAGTGACACGACCATGGAAGATCTCAAAACAGGTCAGAATAACTTTCTTTTTACCAGCTTATTATAATACAGAGGTTTCTATCAGTCTCAAGAAGAGAATATAGTAAATGGTGATGTGCTGTACAGGTGTATCTCTCTCTCTCTCTCTCTCTCTCTCTGTCTCACTGCAGGTGGCGGAACTGGTGACTAGTGAGTTCTTTGAGCAGGGTGACAGGGAGAGATCTGAGTTAAAGCTGACGCCATCTGTAAGTGTAAAACAAAACAAAAAAATCCAACAAAAAAAACATACTAAACTAGCAAAATCACAGGGTGTCCTGTCTGCTCTCCCGCCAGGCCATTTTTGATCGCAACCGTAAAGATGAACTCCCTGCACTCCAGCTGGAGTGGATTGATGGGATTTGTAAGCCATTGTATGAGGTACGCAAAAATCAAATCAAATCACGCCATTGTTTCCTTTTGGTCTGCAACTTGATGTCAAATAGTTAATGACACTATCTTTGAAAAGGCTTTGGTGAAGTTGAATAGAAAGCTCCAGCCAATGGTGGATGGGATAGATGCCAATCGCAAGAAGTGGGAGGAGCTTTGTCTGTCCTATAAGCAAGCACTGCAAGTCTCAGAATCCTCCAATCCTTGTCCAGAGGCGAGAGAAGGAGAAGAATTCAATCAAAGTACAGAGCCCAGCTCCAGACCACATGCACATTCATGTGAAGGTGCTGCAACCAATCAAAGCACCGACTCTACCCATAGACCGGAGTCAAAACAGGCCAACGGCAACTGATCAGACGTTAACATCAGTAGCAAGTGGGAGAGAATAGGAGAGGGAACACTAACTAAAAGATATACACTGATTCTTTATCACAAAATGAAAAGACACAGTTGAATTCCACTGATTGGAAAACCTGTGAAAAGCTCAACCAGCTGGAACCAGGATTATAACTGGGTTGCCTAGATCCCCAAGGGGACATTTCATATGACACAGTCCCCTTTTCTGTTGATTGGCAATCTTTTGATTGGCAATACTGTGACTATAAAGAGTCAGGAGGCCAGTGTCCTAGCCTGTTTTATATGTGCAACGCTTTCCAGCTCAGCAGTTGTGTGCCTGCTGTAATGCTGTTCTAGTGTGAATGGGTTGTTTCTAATGCATGGCAGTGACAATATGAAAACGAACTACATCTAATAACTGATGATACAATTGACATGGTTAGAGCTGGTCAGAATATGTGACAAGTTCAGGTCACAAAGCTTAAGAACATGCCTGAATAAGGCAACAATACTGATTTACCTTGACTGTGAATTTATATCACTGTGATTTTTGGCAGTTACTAAAGGGTCTATATAATGGAAAACTGAATTTTCCTCACTTTCATAATATTACAGAGTTTGATATAGTATCTAGTTTCACTACGTACCATTCATGCTGCAGGCCATAGAGTCCATTTATGGAAACTAATCTGTAAAAGCAGCTTATTTTTTCTGTCATGTCATGAAAACCACTAGACTACTGTGAGGGACAATACAGGGGAACCAATCAGAACAGCCATCATTTACATATATCTATATTAAAGGCACAGTAACAAAAACAGCTTGTATAATTCTAAGGGATAAAGAAAGGTTGGAAAATAGTCCTCTAGAAATAAATCATGTCGGCTTTTGTACTTAAAAAACTGCACAAATGTGTAATATGTATAAAGGGACCTCAGGGGAAAAATGAATTTACAAATATGGGGGCTTTAACTTTATTTTGCTTTATTTTATTACATCAGATGTTCCCTGCTATGCTCAGTCTGATGCTTTTTACCCGCTGTCACAAAATGAGGATTTTGGGACAGTCACAACACACATAAACACTTTTATTATTTTTAACAAAGTTTTTCATGACTTCACACTCTGCTGCAATACATTTGCGATGGAGTAACAAATGAACTGCAGCCTACCATTAATGACTATATAAATGATTACACATGCTGTATGTCTTCTTTCATAATTAAGATTATTAAGACAGTTTATGTTGACATTATTACTTTATCAGAACCTCAAATGTATCACCCAGATGATCATTACAAATATCCTGTACAATACAAAATTGCTTGTCATATACAATATGACCTCAATGTTATTTAAATGATCAGTGCATGAATGCACTAGGCTAACGAACGTAAAATTCTTATAAGCTGAAATTAAAAAATCAGTTTGCCTGCATTTGAATGCCCCTTATCAGCACACAATCAATAGATTGCTTATGAAACATATGAAACCTTATGAAACTGCACACATGTTTGTGGCAGTCATTTTCGATTGTATTTCAGCTTAGTAATTGCTTGCTGTGACACGTTTCTGTGACAACATTGTGAATGCTAGGGTAAAGTAACGGTACTGCATGCTACACTGCACTGCTTTATAATGGTATTCTGCTTTGATTGGAATTGTGGATGTTCAGAATGTTTTGCAGTTTTGCTGTTAACGTTACCAGCATGTATTATGTGCTCTGGTAATTGTCTGCCTTACTCAAAAAGAGTGGTGTGATTATTTTTGCATTTGTTAGAGCTTGACATCTAGGGAAGAGATACTTTATATTCATATTTTAAAAGGGATGATCAGAGGAAATACAATTCTTTTTTATATTTTGTTAGCTAGTATGAAACTAACAATGTTCATATGACATGTTTTGTGCCTGTACATTTCTTTACTGGACTGAGTTTTGTCCTGCAGTGTCTATGAACCATTTCTTCATTGAACGCCAAATGAATGACAATGCATTTCTGTGCAGTTTGTAATGCATACACAGGCTCTTTTGTAGCCAGAGCTCAGAGCTGGTCATTTTCCTCAGGCACTTTTGTACATAAAGAACACTGTGATGCAAAAAAGTGTCTGTGTGCTGATTTATGCGTGCTGGATTTATGCATGGTAGGCAAGTCACAGTTTCTGGATCTGAATACATTAGGATATCCAGTGACAGCTGCTCATAATATTGGATGGAGGGGCTAAAAAATTACATCAATAGCTCACACACTGTAGCGCCACATTTGAAAGCCCCCTCAAATCATTAGCAACGGACACTGTAAATTAGTGATATACAAAAATATCCAACCTGAATGTCTTTTACCAGGGCCTACTAGTCAGGGGCAAATCAATCCTTTTTAAAAGTGGTGGGGGGCGGCGGGAGGGAGGCCGGGGGACACGACAGCCTTACCGCATCCCACATGCATTATTTTCTTCTATCCCATAATCGTCCATTATGCCTTACTTAATAATTATGAAGCTCAATCAGCAGAGCATCCTCATCTCATTATAACTCTACTTGAAAGATTTGACTTGAATAAGGAATCAATCTTTTCTGTCTTTTCTTTTTTTGTTTCTTGTGTACCAAAAAGAACAATGGTAGCTTGAAAGGGACAACATGACATTTCTGACTTTGTAATAACTATGTAGATTTAGCATTTGTGAAAGAGAAGTAGTCTTTTAATGGAGATGGCAGTGATTTAGCAGACAGAATCTCTGTGCTGGACAGACTGACTGACACTGGCTGGCTGAAAGAAGCCGTTTCTACACTGAGTAATGTATTATTCAGCATAGCTGCTCTTCCATAGACTTTCAAAACAGAAAACTAGAGGGAAAGACAGAAAACTGAAGCTCTCTGTATCCCTCCTTCTCTTTCTTCCTCTCTATTCCAAAATAATAGAATACACTCTTCTGAAAAACACTGTAATATTATATGATCCTTGTTCATACTGCAAAAATATGAACTGGTAAGGCACAGACATGTATAATGCATGTGTAGTGCGGGTGTACAGTGTCTTGAATAATACTGTAACTGATGATATCTGGTGGCATAGGAGCTGGGAGAAAGGGGAATGAAATCCCTCATGAACTATGTCTACTGGTAATAGAGACCATAATGAGTGCTATTTGTATGGTAATACATATAGCTATTGCATTTCCTCCAGAAATTGGTGCTAAATTTGAAGAATGTTCTCATTCATTTTATTAAATTGTATCATTTTGAAAAGGAACCTTCACAAATGAGAGCCAGACACAAGTAGACCATTAACATTAATGCATGCATATTTGCTCCAGAAAAATGGCAAGCGCTTACATCCATTGGACATTATTTGTTATAATAATGATTTTATTATGCTTTGTAAAACACGGTGTAAGATTTTGCTCTATCAAATATTCATAAAGCTGTCATATTCATAAGGCTGTTGTTATCTAGTAATGAGGGCTTGGATATTGCACAAAAGAATGAATATTACATGTTATATTTGATCATTTTATCTGTACTGCCAATATTGTCATGTACAGTAATACATTTAAGTTGCCATATAAATGTGAAATATACTGTGTCAAAAGGTTTATAGACACCTGCTCATTCAGTGTTCCTTGTGAAATCAAGGTAGTACTTGGCTTCATTGGATACAGTGCATGTTACTTTTGATCTTATGGATGAGTAGAGATCTGGAATTATTAGGTGTAGGTAGTTTATTCTGATTTAAGTGATTTCAGATAATTGGCTGAAAGCTGGTTTTGTCTCGTGGTTTTGTTCATGTTATTTTGTACACCATATTAAAACACACTAAAGATCCCTGTCTCACTGTGAATGAAGCTCACCAAAATTAGAATATTTTCTATAAAAGTATTATCATTTTAAAATAATTATAGAAGCACAGTTGCTTCTATAATGCAGGGAGTTTAGCCACTGATACAAGGCTAAACATCCCAGTGGTTAACCTCTCTAGCATATAATCTCCCTTTTCGAACTTTGTGAGATGTTTGAATCAATTCAGTGTTCATAGTTGAGATGAGGCGGCTCCAGTGTTGCGTCAGTCTCAGTTTTGCATTTGTATTGCACACACCTGAAAAGCCATCTCTCTGCATTAGAGAAAGGGAAACTTGAAAGGGCTCCAGTGCAGCAATCAATTAAAATTTCATCAGGCAAACATATATACATGTGGGCTCTTCTCCTCATCATTCAGCAAGCAGGCCCATCTGTTCATCTGACTGTCTGCCACTATAAAAGCGATATCGGAGCTTTGATGTGGTGGTGAAAAATTCATCTGAGAGAACTTAGCGAGTTCGATATACAGATTTATGTAATTCTGTTTCCTAGCAATCCTTTATGCAGAAGTGAATCAAATCATTGTGGTCCAATATTCAATGAAAAGGGTCATTTATGTTCAAAGAAGCTATATTTCAAGAATGAAATAAAACGAAACTGCATACACCTACACCACATTAAGCCAGATGAGTTACAGTAAAAAAGATTTTTCTCCGTTTCTCTTAGTCCACTTCTTGAATTTCATGTACACAATCAGACAACTCACACTGTCAGTAATGTGCATTGACCTCATGCATGGAAAGGATAATAGACCTGCACTGAAATGACTTCATAGTGCACAGCTACATATTACAAGACAACCTTGATAAAGGACTGCAATATAATGAGGAACTGCTTTTCTTTTTCTTCCCTCATTTTAATTTTTAGAGAATAAATAACTTGCTCTCTGTTTAAACAAGCCATCTGGGACCGACTATGTAACCACAATATCAGAAGACTTCTTCAATTTATGTTCGGTTCTTGGGCATTTTATGATTCAGCATCAAAAGACCCACTCGTTTAGATGAGCCTAGAGCTGTTGTTTGAGCTTACACACAGAATATTTACTTCAGAAGTAAATGTTCCTCATTTAGAGGTATTTGTTGGAGACAAATATAATAATCCTCTGTGATGGGATAACTTGGTGAAGTTTTAAAAGAGTGACATCATTGTAGTATGTATTTCAGTTTCGATTTCCCCCCACTTTTTGAAATAAGAGTTTGATGCATTATGTAAACATTGGAAAAGTTTTGAAACGTCATTGTGGTTCGTATTAGGAAAATATTTATGCATATGGTTCGTATATGGAAAACACGTTCATTTTGAATGTAGTGTTCAGAAAATATCTCATCATTCAAAGGATGGCATAATACCTGGCAGACAATCAGAACAGTGATGATTTATGTGCCTTTTAGACAGTCTTTGATGTTGCTGCACTCTCTATTAACACAGTTGTTTTGTTTACAGGTGTCTACAAACATTTGGACACATAATGTTTCATTCTTAGAGGCACAGTAACAAAAACACCCCGGTAAATTCTAAATGATGAAGAGAGGATGGAAAATGAATATATAAAACAGATAACTGATTACAACTGTTTTGGTACATAAACCCACATCATAAGTGAAGCTTAGGGAAAATAAATAAAATACAAGAAAAATATGGGCCCTTTTAAAGTATCGCAGTCAACCCTCAAGTGAATGGACAGGAACCAACCTGCAACAGAGGGCTAGGTTTCTTTACACATAATATTTATGCTGCCACAAGTACACACACATACACACAAGTGAATTTATATACACACACACAGCTGCATACCTACCCGATGCCTTATTATCCAGTTGGATCTATCATTCTTGTTGTTGTGACAGTACATTCAGTGCCTATCATAGGGATATAAATCTTATGCTTGAATAAACAATAACAACTCTGGTGGAAAGAACTGTCATAGTCTTCATCACAAAGACCATGGGTGTCCAAACATATCTGCAAAGGGCCAGTGTGTCTGCAAGTTTTTATGGCAGTGAACCGGGAAAACACACAATCAACTGTTTAAAGACTGAGACTAATCAATTAAACAAGTAGAATCAGGTGAGCTCCTGCTTGCTTGGAATGAAAACATATAGCCACACCAGCCCTTCATGGATAGGATCACCCCCCTTTACACAGACTTTTATTCAACATTATGTTCAAATAACCAAAGCATCTGGAGATTCTGTTATGTAACTATTGGTCACATATTTCACAGTGTTCTGTTTACATACTGAGCACATATAACTGTACTGTAAAATATACAGAAAATTGATACACTTCTTATATGCAATCAATGGGGGAAATATAAGATATAAGGGAAATTTTGACCCACAACTTTTTCTGACTTTACTCTCTCCAAAATATTATTGCATCCTCTAGGCAAAATCTCAAGCTTTCTTCTTGCCGATGATGTAAGAGTCCTTCTGGGTTCAGGAAGGAATAACTGAGATTCATTGCCATACTGGGGATATATTTTATACAAAGGAAAAATTCTTCTCTGTGCTTCCTTGAAAGAAAGAAAACAATTCATATGCACGCTTAGATCCTTTCTGTTTTTCCCAATCCTAGCTCGTTATGCCATGGAGGAATTTGCTCTGTTCAAGCACCTTTCATGTTGGTTAAGAAAAGGCTGCTGCTCCTGTAAATCAAGTCCTTTAGTAATGGGGTGGGGGGGTGGGGGGGTCTTTGAAAGGGGAGGGAGGCTGAGGAACTTGGACTATACAGGGGAAAAAAGAATGTTTACGTTAAAGCATATATCAGCAGGGGTACTGGTAAGTTATATTTCAGTGACTGTTTTGTGACTTTTTTGACACATAGAAAAACACATGCAGAACATATGGTGTTAAATATTTTTGGGACAGAATGACATTATTTTGTAGAGGCGTTCTGAAGAGGCATTCACTTTTCATTGTTAGTGCCCTCCAGTGGCACTAACTGAAAATAGATAAGAAATATTCTCTCACAAGGCATCCATTTTTGCTAATGATTCCACTGTCTTTTCATTTTTTTAATACACTTGCCCAAGTTCAGGAGAATTAAAGCTTTAAATTAAGCTGTAAGAACAAACGATTTTATTTATTTTTACATTGACAGAATAAAAAGTGTAAGGATAAACAGACTTGACATGCTATTTTAAGACCATCGTGTTACACTAACTGTACACTGAAAAACGTAATGCGTTGAATTTACTTTGTCTCTCAGTTTACGTATTTTAGCAATACTTCTTCTGATATCACTGATGTGATAGCCACTATTTCAGACTCTATGGATATGGTGGAAATATCTGCATCAAGTAAACTTTTTTTTTTCTGTGGACATTGTTTTCAAGTGTACAGGTATTCATTTGCTTTTATATTATGGAGGGATCCAGATTGGGTATCATCATAAAGTTTAAAAAGACACAGCCTACACCAGTGAGTGAGATGAAGAGTGGGAGTCATGTCCTGCAGGACCAGTTTACTGCTGCTGGGCCTCATCAGCCTGACAGCTGGCCCCACCCCTCCTCCCTGCCAGAGCAGGCCTGGATTCCTTCAGTCAAAAGCCTTTGATTATGAGTTGGGGCTCCCCTCGCTCCTCTGAATGGCTGTCAGAGGCGTCAGCGTGACGGACGGGTGGGTTTTTCACCCCAGATAGTAACAAGTGAGGCGTTAACTCTACATGTGTGAGACCTCTGTCATTCAAACACTAACCTCACTCAGGGACAGCTATTCACTGGACGAAACAAGATGGCCAAACAAAGGTGGATTAAGACGTGCCTATCTAGTGCTGAACTCTCCAAAACATCAACATGACTTTTTTAAACCATACATCATCAGATTATTATCTTATCAGTCTGATCTATGAGATCACACTAGACAACTGTGATTGGAAAATTACTGAAAATGTGTGTAAATTGTTCTTCCTGAAAGCCATTTTCATTAAAAAAATATCTGGTAGAAAAGTATCAAACAACACTTTGCTGTCAAGACACTGTGAGTGCTTTTATGCACATGTTTCGGCTCAGTTGAAACCATTACAAAGAACCTGCTGACCTAATGCTATCAAATGTGAAATATTCCATTACAATATACAGTCATACTGTACATCCTAAATGCTCTCTGATTAAATTAGCCAGACTGGCAAAAGACTAATGGAGACATTTGGTGTAACAGGAGCTGTTAGGAGAAGTGAATGGAGGGGAAGTGGAGGAGTCGTCCAGTCTCCATGCTCCTGGGGGAGCAGAGCAGCAGGGATAATGGCTGGCTGGTGAAAGGTCAGGGCTCCTGTGCTTAGACGTAGTTTTTTTTTTAGTCTTCAGTGAGGGATACACTTTCCACTGCTCATAAATATTTTAACAATAGGAAAAATGGAAAAAATGTCTCTTATGTACTGAATCTCAACTAATAAAGACTGACTAAAGGCTTTAAGACAGCACTGCGTGCATTAGTAGAATGACATGCATTCCTATACTGTTCTAAAGAAATAACAATTGCCATTTTTCTGGCTTTAGACGACTGAACTGGGAGAGTGATTGTAAGTTTCAGAGGGATCATGGCATGACATTCACTTACTCTTCTGAGTAGGATCTGAGTAGAAATCATACTATTTTAAACAATCAGCCAAGAACAATAAAACCAGCATTTTGTTGCCGTCCATTTTTCATTTGTATTTTTCCACATCCCTTAAACTCAACAGTCACCCTTTACACTGTGATACTTTATGATGAACGAACTAATAGAAATGGCTCCAAATCACTTACATAACATGGTTTTACATTATAAAATGTTATTACATTAACTTATATTAGGTGTAAAGAATGCCTTCTTTCTTGCCTTCTTTTAG
>JBBPCZ010000007.1:9200755-9223842 GCA_037974445.1 Brycinus macrolepidotus
GACCTCAGGAGGGAGTCTCAAACCACTAGACTCAAGATGGGTCAAATACTTGTGACAGTTCACCATAGATGAAGATGTAAGATTAACAAATAGCTCTTGAAGACTGTCAGAATAAAACTAAGTATCTCCAAAAAAGCAACTTCTAGAGAGAAGGAGACGGGTTGTTCTGACAGTCGCAAAATGTACAACCAACTAAACAAATTAAATAGAAATAAATGATTTCAGGGCTATTTTTTCTTATAATTTACTTGAAGGTTATTGTTGTTGCCATTGAAATGAGATGTTAGTGTTTATATACACATGTGCTTCTGGTTTTTGCATTACAGATCAGTTTAGATCAAAAGGTAGAGAGAAAAAATCTTGATTAAAATTGTTATGATAGGGGATACTGAACACTTATAAAACTAATTTTGTTTATTCCATTTTTCCAGAAAAAGAACAGAAACAAAACAATAATGTTGCTTAAAGCTGGCACAAACGTGGAGAGAATTTTTTAAATTATGCATAATTGTTGCAGTATGTGAGGCCTCCAAAGACTCTTTTGCCCAGCATGACTGCTAAGCTGGTGTAAATACGTTGTGTCTCTGACAGTGTTTTATGTTGTGGAGCTGAAATGAATTAAAGCAGCAGATGCTTTAAATCTTACACAAAACTGATTTTGATAAACCTTATTTAGATGATGTTAGATTTGTTTTCTTTCTCAAAGTGAACATGAACATGAAACATTGTTAAATTTTAATGTTTTTTATTATTATTTTTGTTTTATTATTATACGTAAACACTGTAATGTGCAGGACCTCCAAAGACTCTTGTGTGTAGACTCACGAGACTGTGATTGTGTTGAATGAGGAGTCTCTAAATTGAAAACACAGCATAAGTACAAAATAAAGTACAGCACAGAATAAAAGAGACTGTTACTAACAAAGGTTTTTAAAGACTCTTCCCATATAATACATCAGAGAGAACATCACTGCAAACCACTTTTGTATTTTTGTATGTATTGTAAAAGGTTGACTAAAGACAATGTTCTAACTTTGTCCTACTCTTTGGCACCCGGACTGAACTTGTAAACCCAGAAGAACAAAAGTCCAGGTCAGATAACAAATACAATTCCATCAGTGTTACTTCCAGTGGGCAATACTCCTCCACCACGTGGATTCCTGAGCTTGCATTTCTCCTGTGGGCTTCAGATTTCTCTCAGCTTCCTTATTGACCCCAGAGCCATCAAAAGAACACAAAACGAATCCCATCCAAACACAGCCTCAGCCCCCCAGTGTGACATCAATCCAGCCTTACTAACACATTCTACTGGGCTGTTTACTGTAATACACTTAACAAAGCAATGCCAAAAACAAGCACTTCCAAATCAGCGTGTGTGTGTGTGTGTGTGTGTGTGTGTGTGTGTGTGTGTGTGTGTGTGTGACGCATGTGTTCATGTGTACGCAGCTGTGTGCATAATTTTCTTACAATAATTTGAAATATCCAGATTTTACATAACTGTGGTTGCCTGAAAGAGAAACAGAGAGAATACAAATGTATTTAGGACTGTGCTTTTGTATTATTTTTTGGGTATGTGTTTACACATTACTGTGTGTGTGTTCAGTGTGTGTTTTAGTGTGTTCCTGCATGTAGAAAAACACAGGCCTGTTTCCGTCTGCCACTTCATTTTTTTTGCTTGCAGAAAGCTCTGTTTCCTGAAGCATCAGCCCAAACAAGTCTTCTCCCACAGGGAAACAGAACAGGATCAATTGCACTTGTTATAGCCACAGTTTTCCTCTGGAACTGAGCCCCCCAGTACCCCAACTTCAGTCACTCTGGACCAAATTCTCAGCTGCAAGCAATTACTGTGAGGACTCACTGACTAACGCTTTCCAGATTGCTGCACAATGGCTTCCAAATTAAGAAGGACAGTTTGGAGTATGGACAATGTAAATCCATTTCTGGTTTTGTCAGTTCCAGGCAGTTGGTCACAGAGAGAGAACCAAAGGCTACGGCTTTGAGGACTCCGTGGAGCTAAAATGTTAACAAATAGGGACAAATACTGAGTAAGCTTGGGATATTTGTAAAAGGTCACTGCCTTCTGTTTCTACAAAATGCACCGTCTGGAGAAAGTCAGAATTGTACATTCCTCTGCAGTGGTTTCTGCTCAGGAGGGCTTTTAATTGTAACTCAATAATTTTTGTTTGCCTTTCAGTGTCTCCACAAAATACAAAAATATGTAAAAACAATATACTGAACATTTTTCATACTTCATATTTTAGTAACAACTTTTACTTCTACTTGTATCATTATTTTATTGAAGTAACACCACTGCTGGTCTGCAAAAATTTACAAGAACAATAACTTTGCAAAGATAACCATTCTTATTCTTTCAATCAGGCACTCTTGGAGGTTTGATTAACTGAATCAAGTATGTTAAATGATGAGTTTGTTAATGATACTTTAAGGCAGTCCAGGGAAACATTCAGCCAGCATTCAGTCAGCTAACCAGGGTTTGAGTCTGAAATTTAACTGCTTAGCAATATAAAAACCTTGTTTTAAATATTCTAGTATTTGCTTTTTGACCCCCACCATGAAGCCCCCATATACCTGTGTAGCTTCATATCAAATATACATTGGCATGTAATAATTTCGTATAATTAATTGTCAATACACAGTTGATATATAATGATTTCTGTGGCTCTGATGTTTTATGCTTTACTATTGTTTGAGCATATTTTTTCTGATGTTGCACTTTTGAGCATAACTTTTCTAAAATGTTCCACTTTTCCAAATGTTCTAGAATAAAAAAAGGAAAAAAAAAACACAAAAGCATTGACATATTTGTTTACATACTCTAGAGAGATCACAAAGAAAACAAGGCACAGCGCTGACAGTGTGATGACTGGAGTCATGCCATTTTGCTAGAAGCAATCAAGCCAAAGGAGCAGTTTGAGTGAAAAAGCGTCAGTGGGTGAATGGCAGGCGGCTGAGGCCTGTCTCACTCAATTAGTGAGCTGTCAGAGGAGAGGGGGCTAGTCCTTTGCTTTAATAAACAGAGGAGCCTACTTTCATGGTTGTATTAGTGTAAAAAGCCATGCTGCGCTGTTGTAGAGAGGCCTGTAATTTTGGTTCACTCTGCAGAAGAATCTGTTTTATTATACATTTACATTATGGCATTTAGCTGGCGCTCTTGTCCAGAGCGACGTACATCAGTGCTCTTAAAAATACCCATAAGTGAATTAACTGGGAGATTTTTACACATGGGTCTTATTAAACCCATATCAGGCCTCTCAGACTATGTCTTCTCTATAAGAACTGGTCTTTACATCTTTTACGTTCATAAAGTTTGTATTTTAAATCAACATCAGATATAAATCAACATCAACATGCTCAGACACTGGCTAAATCTGACATATTTGCATCCTGAAAAAAGGATGTGGATTAATGTGTATTTACCCTGTTCAATTAACAAAGAAACTAAAGTAAATGCCATTGAGTACAGTTGTGTACAGATCCTAAAGCAGTTCCTTGACAAATGTCAGATATTGTGTGTAAATCATGTGTACAATAAAACCAATTGTAAAAAGTGATTATTTTTGTCATTGTACATTCAATAGTTTATCATTATTACAGTTCACTGCGCAAGGTCATTAATACAGTATAGTATATATTGCCTTGCAATAAAAGAAACGTGCTAGACATTGTATGTTACACACTGTTAACTATTTGACTTTGACATTATAATGACTGTAATACTTAAATACAGGCTGAGAAACAAAATGAGACTGACTGTGGCTCAGCAAGCATGTGAAACTGTCTCATTTTCACACACCGTATCTGATCTCATTGCTTAGAGAAAGCAGGATTCTTCAGAACAGCTTGTGAGGCCTTGGGCTGGGGTGGGGGTTCGAGGGGTGGACACTGGGAACAGCATTTGGCCCAGGCAGCTTTTAACACACCAAATGATAGTTCAAAGCTGCACAGCTGTGAGGGAGAAAGGGAGCACAAAGCTCAGAGGGTCAACAGACTGTGTATGTGGGAGTGGAACAGAGCGAGGGCCGGGGGAGGACAGACAGCAGCTGCAGGGTGATACCAAGGCCTAGCAAGGCAGCACTCCTCTCTGCTGCACAAAGACATCATGCCACAGCGCTGTCAGCTCTGTCAGCACGCCAACCTGCTTGTTAACAAAGGGAAGTCCAATCAGAGCCATCATACAACCAATATTGACAAGAGATCTGAAGCTGAGTCATATGGTGGCCAGTACACATGTCCAAGGTCTAACTGACTATTCACAATGAATGAAAACACTCATACTCTGATTATAAATGGGTATTATGGCAAAAATATAACATCACAATATTTGAAAATATTTTTACTTTCTTTTTCATAAGCAAAGCTGTAGTGCCACATTTCCAAGAAGTCTATGGTGAAAGGACTTTTTAAAAAACATATGAAAAGAAAGAATTAATTCATAATTGGTTACTATGCAGTTTTACAGTTACTGTACACTTGTGGTTGTTTACAGGATGTCTAAAATTGCAGCAAACACAAGCATGTTTTTTCATAGCAGCAATTACCAGGTTGGACAAGCTTTTCAGGATTTTGGTGAAAAAGCTCATTCAGTGTAATGAGAAGTTACATTTATGGCAAAGTAAGATTTGGGAATAATAGAGTGTGTTATTTATTGTCCAGTGACATTTACATTGTATGTGATGTTCAATGTTATGTGTTTTCAAGGTCACAGTGTTAGGAAAATTCATATGTAGTTTTCCATTGCTGTGTAATCAAACTGGCATGAGCATAGTGGTATGTTTATATTTGTATTTCCACTCTGATTAGCTACAAAAAGGTTAACCATCTCAGTAGAGTAGCATTTTAAACTGGAAAGACAGTATTCTGTAGTGACTCTACATAAACACTGGAATGGTTCAAAGTGAATTATAAGTGTATTAGGACAAATATTAAGTAGTGCACTGCAATTTGTAATTAGGTTGGATTGGATTTATGTCAAACTTATGTAAAACTTGTCCAACTTTGTAACAGTTGCTACCAAAGAATATACTTGGTGGTTAAGCACGGACAGATCTTAAACATTTCATACATTTTTTGTTAAATAATACAGTTGTTCAGGGTTCTAGAAGTAATGACAACACGCACTATGCCCTTAGAAGTAGAGTATCATACAACAAATATTATCAACATATTGCCCACCCCAACTTCTAATTAAACTGTTATACAATCATTTCCGGCCTATTTCATGAGTAACAGAATGCACAGTGAGGCACTGTGTATCACCATAAAGTTCCAAAGACAGTAGCAAAATGCTTTAGTTTTCAATTCTGACTTTTTGTATTCCAGCCACTTTTTATGCTTCCATAATCATAAAACATATACAGATTCATCATCACTTGCTGGCCTCTCTCTGCCTGGATGTTCCCAGGTTGAGGGCAGTGAGAGGTCAGTCACTTTCAGAAGAAGGTGTTGTTTTTCCTGCTGTGGGATGGGAGCATGCAGTTACTGTGGAGTCATAGAGCCACGCCGTATATTTATTTGTGGAGGGAAATGTCTGACATGCTGTGAACGTTCAGCTCTTTAAAACAACTTACTCACGTCTCTCCTTGGCGGAGTATAGTCAGTCATTCTGTTTTTGATGTAAATATACTCTGACAATACCACTGAAGAAATAAATGAATCACAACAGTAAACATTGCCTTTAGTGCTGCATTAAATATGTGCCCTGTTCTAGATGTAGACATGCACTTTGTTTTTAACGTTCTTACTTTTAGTCAACATACACCAAAAACATCGACGTCATTTTAGAGATCTTACAGTGATGTTTAGTTTGACCAGTAGGGCCCCTGAGTAAACTTGTTTAGTACCACCATTCCACTACTCGTGTAAACAAATCTGACAGAAACAAAACACTTCCACTGAGGTTTTCAGTGTGTTTTAACTTATATTCAAAGGTTAAACTGATGTAATATCATCTGCGGACTCTTACAGTTAAAGTTTCAGTCCAGTCATTAAGTGTCTACAAGCACTATTAAAGGGTCTGTCAACTTGTTTTATTTACCTTAAAGAATGTACTATTACAGTAAATGTGAAAGAAAGAGCAGTGTTGATAATTTCTATTGAGAGACTTCAGTACCTTTTGGGATTTGAGGTGGACTGTATTTGAAGAACTTTGTACTTCTCATATTAGTCTGACTGAGCCAGATTTAGTAAGCTGTTCTCTTCCATAGCCCTGCCCAACACAAACCAAAGTCTCTTTATTTGTGCCTGACCTGATAAAAGTGAGTGGAAAGCTGGCATTTTGAGTGCCATGTCTAAATAACCATGTTTGGTAACATCTAACAAACGCTGATGCTTATCATTAGTACTTTACTTTAGTGATAGCCACCGCTAAAGTAAAGTGCTATGGTCTACGACCACAGCTCCTGTAGTCACTACCCATAGAATCTAGAGCTGCCATCATATATCATATAAAGTCAATAGTCCGACTTCTGCCAGAAAACAAAAGTCAACCCAAAATCAAAAGTAACCTTTTTTCCTGAAAGTTTATGTGTCTCGTCAAACTGAGTTCAATTAATCAAATAACAAAAAAAATTAATAACTTCCGCATGCCTCTAAAATGCCTTCCAGTTTTTCCATTACATCACCCTGTACCAGCAGGCAGGGGAAAATAATATTAACAAATAATATATGTTAATATATGTTTTACCTCCCCCTTCCGCCACCTCCACTGAGCAAAAATATTATAGCTCAGAGACTTGAAAACACATCACGGTACAGAAGAAAATGCGTTACGATTTCTGATTCATGTTGAATTAAACTCCCTTCCTCTGTTGGGTTGGTTGTATTGCTGGGGCTAAGACTATGTCAATCACTGTGCAGTCTGAAATGCCCAAACCATTTTAATGAGGCAGAGAAGTTTGAACTGTGGTTTAGGATTTCTTTTATCTGCATCATATATGTATCAGTGATACCACTGGCGTATTTTAATACTTGTGATTGAGTCATCAGCCCATTTAGAAAAAAACTTGTTATTTTAGACCAAACAGTTCTTAAGTTATGGTGAAACAGTCAGTCTATACTGTATACGTCAGTACGTCTTGTAAACTGCTAAACATACTGAAAATAAATGCACTGAAAACACTTGATTTGAATATGCAATTAACATGCTTATTTTGCTGATAGTGTAGATACAATGGAAGACAAAGTTTTAAAATTCAACTTTTTTTGTCAGTTACTTTTTGTCAGTGCTCTATTAGCTTTCTTTGCATCCTTTAGGATTGTGATCTCCAGAGATGATCAAGGTTTCCCTCTCTTTTCTTGGATTCGGTTTTGCTGCTTTGAGACTGAGAGGGGCTTGAGTTGCGAAGTCACGCATGCAGCCAATGAGCTGAGAGGCCACAGATCTCACCCATTCCCAGGGTTTATTATTACAAATAAGCACTTCCATCTGCAGCCTGACACTCAGTGAGGCACAACGCCAGGGCAGATGCATGCCAGCTTACAGCTCAGCTCCAGCCTGGAGAGAGGCTCTGTCAGCAAACCCCTCCCTTCAGTTCCTCACTATCAAACCACTGGGGCCAGTGTGTTTACACTGATGCAGCTGAGGTGGGCAGTGTATCCAAGTAGGCTTGTCTACTTGTAAAACATTTGAGGATACTTTGTCTTCTTTTGTTGGAATTTCTTAATGTTACAATTAAATTAAGTAAGGGAAAATGCATAAGGATTTAATTAACATAAAGCAGGCTTTCAAATACTTTAGGAATTTTACAACACTGAGATTCATGTTTATCATTTTTATAACTGAAATAAAGAGTAGGTTTTATTTAAAATTGATTTGAAACTATAAGGTAAAATACTTAAAAGGCCAATGAAAAATTGTTCAGTCAGAATTAATTTGATCGGTGCTAGCTAGGTAGACACAGTCAAACTCTTCTACTGATTTTGCCTTCAGATGCTGACAACCCATCACATTTTGATTTAAAATGAATGGGACACATTTTGTGGAGAAAACATGATTCCAGTCTTTCTAGAATTCCCAATTAAGCCACTGATTGTGAAAACAAGCAGCAGCCAAACCAGTGAGTTTCTGACAGGGAGCAGACAGCAGCAGTCCTATGCCAGGACTCTTTACTGAAGGAATGATACATATAAGGTCAAATATACTGTGATATGTTTGTTACAAGCATCAGTGAAACACTGAATGCCACTTACAAGGTTCACGTGTTAATCTAGAACAACCAAGGAATTTGCAGTTTCATAGAGTGTTTATCCTTCATTTTTTTATGTTTATAGCCAAAACTAAGGGCCAATCTCTCATAATCACGATTCCACACTGATGTTAGTGAAGCACTAATCAATACAGAAAAATTACAGAAAACATTATGCAGTTCCAGTACAGAACTTATTGTTATAAGTTATGTGACTCTCCAGAATAATTATTGTTTAGTTGACAGTGAAATTTCCCATTGATGTACTGTTACCTGAGTATTTAACCAGTATTCCTCAGAAGTTAAAAATAGTGATTTAAGTTTCATTTAATTCATCCCTACTTAATCCATAGTACTAAGTTCTTCTTTTTTGGGTACTCCTGTAACGGACCATCACAGTGGATCATCCATTTGAATCTGGATGCATAGTTTCCACCACCACCATGTCAGCCAGCAGTACCAGTGGCAGCCATTGGTAGTTAGGCTAGTCTGGAAATCTGATTTATGATCCACATGTTTGATTTGGCCAAAGTTTCACATCAGATGCCCTTCCTGATGCAGCCCTCTCCATTTATCCAGGTTTGTGACCAGCACTAAGAATGCAGTGACTTGTGTATCCCCAGTGGCTGGCTTAATCCACATTATGGTAACACTATAGTACTGTTTCATAGTGAATAGGGAGTTATGCAGAATGAGTATGAATGAGTAGCGCTGCATTAACACCTAAATCATAGTCATACTCCTTCATTCCTGCTTAGTTTCTGCATAGTTAACTATTAACTTTGAAACAATGTGATAAAGTGTTGTCCGTACTACTAACTATGAGACAGTATAATGAATTATTCTGCTTTTTTAACTCAGTTATTTTACAACCTCCCTCCATCAGCCCCCTCTCTCTTTCCGTGAGTCCACTCATCCTACCCTGACCCTAACCTTCCACCCTTGGCCCCTACAGGGAAGGGGAGCTGTCAGAGAGTGCTCCTTCTGCTGAACTGTGATTCGCACTCTCTAAAGGAAGCTCTTCAGGCAGAGTGGAGGAGGTTGTGCTACAAAAGGGAGTCACCCCAGAGCAAACAGGCTGATAGAAGCACACAGAGCTCCTCCAGCCCATAACTCAATACCCAAGAGGCTAGTGGAGAGGGGATCCGGGAAGGCAACAGAGAGAGAGAGAGAGACAGACGGAGAGAGAGAGTTTTTCCATGAGTCTTTAATTTTGGTGTACCATGAGGGATTTTAACCTATAAAGTGGTTGCAGGTTTATTCATTTGAGAAGAATATTCCTTTGCATTCCTAACATATGGCATTAAAATGTATATAATGAAACTGGCACATGACATTCAAAGAAACAAAACGGATGTTTAACATCCAAAACTTAATATGCTGTACTTGTATATTGATTCTGGTTTTGGTTAAAAAGTTATATTTTTAGGGCCAAAAAATGATTAAGAACTACTTTCAAACATTTTTTAAATAATTCAGTGTGATGCTGCAGAGTGTGCAAAGGAGATTTGGAAAATTAAGTCTAGTTAAACATCACATCTTCTCTTATCTTGAACACATTTCGCTTCGCTTTTAGAGACTCTTTCTAACAAATCCCAGTGGCTCATAGTGACTCACTCAGCTCTGAGCTGTGTTTACAGGACTTTATGATTTGTGTAATTGAAAACTTACAGCAGAGCGGCGGCTGCTTTGTGAAATGGTTCAGAGTGGCATGTGAGCGACCCAGTGGCGGGTCAAGCTCTCTTGTAGGCCTCCCAACTGCCACTCTACACCTCTACCCCTATCCTCCTCTCTGGTCCATCTCTCTCTCTCTCTCTCTCTCTCTCACACACACACTCCCATTCTCTCTCTCTATCTCTCTCTCTCTGCCTTATGAAATATATTTATCATTAATCATATTTAACATTCGACAATTTATGAAAATAAAAATCTGTTTACTTTGCTGTATGCTCTCTCTCTCTCTCTCTCTCTTTTCTTTCTTTCACTCTCTCTTTCCCTCTTACTCTGTCTCTCTCTTCCATTCCTCTGTTTTTTCCTCTCCCTGTTCCAACAGGGCTGACAGCTCCAAACAAAACAAGGCCAGTGAGCTGACTGACACGTTGCACTGGTGAAAGGCTAGCATTTAACACGCCTGACTCTCTCTCCACTCTGCCCACCACCACACACACCCACCAAAACAAAACGCTGTGAAGGAGAATGGAGCACAGCAGCCAGGAGGTCAGGGGGAATGTGCACCTTGAGGAGAGAAAGAAGGAGAAAAGGGCCGAGAGAGAGGGAGGAAAAAGATTCTTTTCAGGTTCAAAGGCAGCCCATTCTCCCGCCCGCACCCTGTCACTCACTGCCAGCCGGCTTGGCCTGCAGGATAGTGGGCCATTCTCATTGGTGTCATTCACCCGTCTGTCAGCCTGATGGCAGCTCCAATGGGTTTCGTGTTGTGCTACGGAAACTTCCTGTCAGCCGCTGCCATGGGATCAACACCTGTTGGAGTGAAAGAGGACTCACTGTTTCCCACTAGTGTGCTCCTTTCCACAGCCAGCTTCTTTTACACACACAAACACACACAGACACCTAAAAAAATATTTCAGTAACTTTAGTAAATTGCCTTTTTCTTGTTTATTCAACCCCTAGGCAAATCCCTCACTACGTTAAAGATCTTAATGAAGGCGCAAAATGAAAACACCTCTCAGAAAACCTCAGTGCTCCACATTCCGCTTATGAATTTTTCATTCATTAAAATGAATTTACCTTCTGTAAGTATTTGCAAGACCTAGTTGTCCTCAGTTTCTGCTGCAGTATACTAATCTAAAGTGAATAACCACAGTGGCGTAGGATGATGTGTTTCTTGACTTTTGTGTTGAGTTCTTGCAACTCCATGGAGCACTGGGCTTGAGCAAGACAACATATTACATATTTCAAATCATCATTATAATATCAGAGACATTGTCAGTTTTAATCACTGTTATTGAGTGTTAGGGTTATGAATGATTTCGCAACAACAGAGGTCTTTTTTGCATCTTATTCTCTAATTTCTCAAAAAGAAACAAAGTTTCTCTTTCATGGAGAGGGATGTTTGGTAGATATCCTTATGAACAAATATATCTTCTCCATGTTAGGTGACAGGCGTGTGGTGACTGGAGTGGGAAACGCTTGATTGACTGTACTTTGTTTATATGCTTAAGTAGGAGTGTAGCCAAAGGTAGGTTATTTGACCAAGCCCAAAGAAACAAAGTTTTAAAAAAAATCTACATCATCTGCCTTATATTTTGTTGTCAAAATAACTTACTGATAACTAACACTACCTGCGCTATTTCTTACATAAAAATAACTACAGCAAGTTAAGCTAAAGGTCATAGAAAAAGTAACATTTCACAGTAAAGTAATTACTGTCTCAAACGCAATTGACTATGATGTACAGATTATCCATGCCTTTTTATGCAATTTGTGTGTGTGTACTGCTGACAACATCTGACTGTGCAACTTTGATCATGAATGTGGCCAGCATAGCAAGAGAAAGAAGTTAACTTGGAGATTAACCTGTTGAAGTATCAAATCACCGACTCTGAAGAAGAGAGAGCTCCAATCTCACCTAAACAAGCCAGACTTAATTTTCATTCAGAAACAACTCTACAAGTATTTCTGTAATCACATTAATGTTTAATTTCAAAAGAGCTGTTTAACTGTTTCTACTGACTAGTTACTAGATTTTCAAATAGCAGTAACCATTTATCAAGCTCAGAGTAAAGACAAGGACATTGATGTGTCTTTTAAATGATGTATGGCTTTCTTTGTCTTACAGTTGGCTATTTGTTTATAATTAAAGTACTGAAATGACCAGTGAGTTTTCCCTTGTGCTTTCCAGTTGGTAAATATATGTATGGATTTTAAGAAAGCAAAGTAAAAGTAAAATAATAAGTAGTGAGAGTATTTTTCCAGGAAGTAGTAAGTTAATTAATTTTGAGAGAAGTAATTTTTGTGACAGATTGCTATCTATCCCAATGCTGGTCCTACACAAGGCTTCAGAGAAAGTTGCACAAGCTTTCTTAACTCTTTCGATATCTGTAAATATACAGTCATAAAGCCACAAGTTGTACATTTCATCACACAGCAATGTTTAATGCAAAAGCCATTACATTCCCTTTTGTTCAAGCCATGCATTTTAACTGTGTATGCAACAATTTTACAGTGACTCATTCAGTATTTCAAGATATGAACTTGAGGTCTGGATGAATATGGTATTCACAGACTATAAGAGACTGAGTTTACAATGGACCTGGGACAGGTGAATAAATGAACATTTATGTTAGTTAATAAGTTTCTTTTTACTTTTATTCATGTATATTTTGGTTCCACACTTCCTTTCATTAAGTAAGATTTTGAGTACTTTTGCTTAAGTCTAGTTTCTCTGTATTGTTTTTTGATCTCAGAGATGGATTTACCACTGCATGTGATGAATATATCATTTGGCCAACCCCAGTCTAAAGGCAGGATGTAGAGAATAATAATAAATAATAATAATAATAATAAATGATAATAATAATAAATATTATTTTTATTCAGTGTAATTTGTGTTCTTTCTATAGATTCTTACAGAGTCCAGTATCGTTGTGCTTTACACCACTCCATCTGACGCCTGGCATTGCGCATAGTGATCTTAGTGATCTTGTGTGCAACTGCTTGGATGTGGAAACCCATTTCATGAAGCTGCAGCTGCACAGTTTTTGTGCCAATGTTGTTTCCAGAGAGAGTTTTGAAGAGATGCAACAGAGGATAGGCAATTTTTGTGTGCTAAGTGATTAGTGGCTCTGCTCTATGATTTTACATGGTCTGCTGCAAGCTGTTGTTGCTTCCATTTCACAGTAATAGCAACAGTTTACCAGACCACATTTAAAGTTACCCCTCTTCAATATGATTTTGATTTTTAATTCGGCACATTATGTCGTCCTGTTTAATGTGCTACTGTTGTGTGTTGCACCATGGGTCTGAAGAATGACTAGTGTCTTATATTTTACTAGTTATACTGAAGAATGGCCATAAAGACCACCTGACTTGAAGTAACATAAAATGTGTTATTCTTAACTGGACACAAATGTTCTGAGAGCATGTATACTCTGCTCTCTTCTGAGTAACAATATTTATCCTATGATTGCTGGGATAGTCTCCATCACCCCCCGCTACCCTGGTTAAGATAAGTGGCTCAGATAATTAATAGATGGTGAGAGTTACAGAACCCCAGGAAGACACCGATGTCCAACAAACACCACTCGACTGGCACTAGCAGTGAAAATCACAAAAGTCAACACTGCTCTTTAGTCTTGATTCATTCCTAATTCACAGTGTTATTCACATAACCTCCTCTTTAACCATGCTAAACATTATACTTCCTGTATTCGTGACCTCTGCTACTCTGACCCGTGTGGGTTGTCATGCAGCAGAATGCCACAGGTGATGTGAAGATTAATGTGCAGAGCGGCTGCAGTCGTCAACTCAGGTGCTTTCAGAGAGCCCATTAAGCGGCTTATCCCCCAGGGCGAGACTCTGAATAATGCAGGCTGTGTGGAAGCAGATTCTGACGTGGGCCCTGGCTCTGGTTTCCTCTCTGAGAATATCCTGCAGTCACAGGTCAATACATGGTGCATACATGACAGTGCATACACATATCATGGCTTCAAAAGCGGAGTAGCTTTACAGCAAGTAATCATAGACCTCCCGGGAAAGGCTTAAGAAAGGAAAAGATAATTGTTGGCTTGAAGTGTAATGGCCTTCCTTTCTCTTTTTCTTTCTCCCCTCCAGTCACTTCTCACATTTCTGGCTGACCCCTAGTAAGACTGTCTAGGTCTAGTGTATATTTACATATATATATATATATTACATTACAAGGTTTAAGCATTGATTTTTTACAAAAGTACAGTTGTTCCATTGTTAATGAGCTATCTGGTAAAACTCATTTGATTCAGTATTAAGGTTAGGGTTATAACCAAAGTAATAGTTACGTTTAGGTTTAACATTAAGGTTAGGTTAGGGTTAGGATTAGAGTGGGGTTAAAAGTTAAGGAAATTAAGATGAATTTAAAAGATACTTAGATGTTAGGTTAAGGCCGGTTAAATATCTACAAAGAATGTAGAGTGTCTTTTCCAAATAAAGTATTACACAGTATCCTAACTCAGAACCAAAACCAGAATTCCCCTCAGAAACCAAACAGAAATGAGTGTATCCTTTCAGTATTAAAAATAGAAAGTCTTTGTAAAAAAAAAAAAAAAATAGCGAAATAATGAGCAACAAACTCATTACGAAGTAATTTTGTTCATCCTAATATTGAAGGTTAAACTGTTTTTTCCTCTCCACCTGGTCTTCCTACAAATCAGAATATTTCAGTCCTGAAAATGTGCAAAATACACATACACACACAGACAGACACACCCACAGTTCTGTCTTAATTAGAGTGAGTGAGAGGCTTGTGTGTGGCCTGGGGGGAGTTAGGTGGAGCGCTGTGCTGAATGTGATCCCTGTCAGATGCAGGATGTCTGCACTCTCTCTCACAGCCACCAAGGCCACCCCTCCACCCCACACACACAATGTCATACACACACACACATTCATACAACTCCATGTAGCTGTGGTAGTTCCTGAGAGAAAGAAAGAAAGAAAGAGAGAGAGAGAGAGAGAGAGAGAGAGAGAGAGAGAGAGAGAGAATATATATATATACACACATATACACACACATACACATGAGTACACATACCAGAAAATGCACTGATCAGACATAACATTAAACCACCTGCCTAATATTGTGTTGGTCCTCTTGTGCTGCCAAAACAGCACTGACCTTCTAACTCCACAAGACCTCTGAAGGTGTGCTGTGGTATCTGGCACCAAGATGTTAGCAGCAGATCCTTTCAATCCTGTAAAGTGCAATGTGGGACCTAGTTCATGGACTGGACTGGTTTGTCCAGCACATTCCCTGGATGCTTAATCAGATTGAAATCTTGAGAATTTGGAGGCCGTGTCAGTATGTGTCATTTTCTTCAACTCTTCCCTGAACTATTTTTGCAGTGTGGCAGAAAATGTAATTCATCAGACCAGGTCACTTTCTTCCATTGCTCCATTGTTCAGTTTTGATGCTCATTGTGGTGCTTTTGATGGTGGACAGGGGTTAGCGTGGCCACCCTGACTGGTCTGCAGTGCTGCAGCCCCAAACACAGAAAGCTTCAGTGCACTGTGTATTCTCACACCTTTCTATGATAGTCAGCATTAACTTCTACAGCAATTTGTGCTACATAGCTCGAGTAGGGTCAGACCAGGTGGGCTTGCCTTTGCTCCCCAAGTGCATCAGTGAGCCTTAGGCACCTATAACCCTGTCACCGGTTCATTGGTTGTCCTTCCTTGGATCACTTTTGGTAGGTATTTACCACTGCATACCAGGAGCATTACACAAGACCTATTATTTTGGAGATGTTCTGACCCAGTTGTCTAGCCATCACAATTTGGGCATTATCAAAGTCATCATTACGTTTGCCCTGCACCCTACACATCAACTCCAAGAACTGACTCTTCACTTGCTGCCTCTTTGACAGATCCCATTGTAACGAGATAATCAATAGTGTTCCCTTCACCTGTCAGTAGTTTCAATGTTATGGCTGGTCATTGAACATATAGCATGATAAAAAGAGAGACAGTGAGAGAGAAAGAGAAAGAGTTGAGGGAAAGAGGGGGAGAGTGCTGTGTTGAATAGTCTTCCATTCATGTGTGTAAAGTGACCCCACAGTCTGCTGGAGTGGGCAAGAAAGGCTTTATCAGCTGCAGCCACACCAACACATCTCTCTTTGTTGGTATTTTCACACACATCCACACACATTCACATGGCTGTATTGCAAGAGAGGCCCTCCTGTCAAAGGCAGAGAACAACCCTTCACACACGTGCATACACACATACAAAGTTCTCACACATTCATCCCGGCCTCTCTCTAAAAACATCACAGGAACCATCAAAGACCCTTTCAGCAGTGGCCACAACATGTCAGCAATGATGTGAAAATGTTTGGGTTTTTCAAGTAAACCCAAAATTTCAGTGCTGATAGATAAGATGAAAAAATCCCTGAATAGCTCTCGATAATAGACAGAATTCACTGCTACTGCACAAATCTTTTCTTCTTGCATTACACAGGAGACAAATAAATTACAAACATAAGGAAAAAAAACACAAATGTGGAAAGAACAATAAAGTAAGCATTTCTTTTTAATTTTTAATGTCATTTACATTACCTCACCTGTTCAGTATTTCCACCTACTCAGTCTTACCAAGCGAAGGTCAGTGTTTTGGTTTTCTTCCTGTCCTTTGCTTGGTTTAAAGTAGGGGTGCTGGACTAAACTTGGGTCCGGAAGGGTCTTGCAGTTTTGATTTCCCTGCTTAAACACACTTGGTTCAACTCATCTGTTAATTGCCAGGTTTAGTGAGTTTGTTTGAGGAGGGCAATTATCAAACTGGACTGGACTCTAGTAACTACGAGTTCTGCATGCCATGTTTAAAACATTTGCACTTAAAATCCAAAGATCAGACTTCTTTATCTGGTGGGGAAAACGGAACTGACCACAATATTTTCACTTTTAAAAGCTAGTGGTTGACACATACACCAAAATATTCATGTCATAAATTCATTTTAATTAAATAAAAAAAATACTACTCCACATAAGCTTCTCTCTGTAACCAGCCCTCTAAAATCTACATTGCATTCATAATAGCAAGCCAGTTTAGAGCATACAGATTGTAGATATTCACATTTTTCAGAGGAGAATCAGCATTAGATTTAAGAACCCTTTATAAGGTTAAAGAACCTCCACATAATGTAAATGGTTTACACAAATAAATTTTTTTTTTGCCAGAATGGTACACCCAAGAACCATTCAGAAATCCTTATTTTTAAGATTCTATGTGTGCATGGCGTTTGGTTGCAGAAGACTCTTTGCAAGACTCTTGCTCTTTGCAAGCTAACTTCGGTGGTCTCTCCTCATCCACTACCTCCCTCTCCCTCCAGGATGTCAGTTCCAATCTAAACCAATTCCCCGGCCTCCGACCCAAATCATCGCCTGGCCCGCAGATTGCTTGAATATGGGCCTGTGAATCTGATACTCTGTTGGGTTTGGGGCTTGACAGAGGTGCTGAGCGCGAGGTGATGAGGGGGCCCAGCCGGCCGCCATATTGCCGCCCAGTATGCAGTGTCATGTTCACCCAACAATCGCCCGTGTCCCTGTAGCAGGGTAAACAACAGAGGCTGTCAGCCGGTGTCAGGTTCGGCCTTTTCAAAGCAAAGCGGGGCCGAATGACAGATGAGCGCTCTAAGTGTGGCTGACACGCTGCTGATAATGGCGATTTGAGTGCTGATATGGAAAGGCAAAGTGAGATGTGTGAGGGAGATATTCTCCCCCAAAACACACACAGCCTACAGTTATTACAAACACACTGCTGTGAGGACTGTGAGGTGCTTTCACTGAGAGCCACCCCCGCATGCATTCTGTGATTCAGGTGGAATTTTACAGCCGTTAAAACTGCTCAATGTTAAAAGTGCAAGTTTGCAGTAATAATAAGGACTGCAAGATCCAAACAAAAAACTTTCTGTTGCCCAGAAATACATTACATTTAATTGCCGAGCTTTTGATATTAATTCCACATTAAAGGATTCAAATGGAAGCAAAATTTCCTTGCTTTTTGAATTAAATAAGCTTTATGTGATATGTATGTACTGTGGGCTTTTTCCATCCACTTCTTTAATGTGAATTTTGTAATATAAGAAAATAAAAGACCTGGATTGGAAAGTCAGAAATTCCGAACAATGCATTAATATTGTAAAATAATGTTATTTTTGCTTGGATAAAGTGGATAAGTTGTTTTGAAGTTACGTGAGCTCCTCCATATGGCAACAGTAAACATGAGTACAGATAGAGGCCCTTAGCAATACATGTGGATTGACACTGCAGTGGTGTTCCCAGGGGTTCGGTGGGAGACAATAAAGTAGGTCAGTGACTTTCGCCCCCATTAAATGGCAAATGTCTGCTCCGCCTGGTGTCTCTGAATCGTCATGTACAGTCATGTACAGATGACAGAGGGGTGTTAAAACTACTCTACTGAGAGCTAATCAAAGAGTGAATCTTTTCATCAGGCAGAATTAGCTGTACTCTTATCTCATACCCCGCAGAGCATGCATGTGACCTCACTTTTAGAAATTTATGCCTGACAGAAGTTGATAGAAAAAGTGATTTCAGAAATTCAAAATTCGATTAAAATTTTAAAATGTGAAACAAAATCCCATAAAAATGTCAAAATATACCACTCAGTCCCCAGTCCGTATGGTCCATGTACATAAATTAAGCTACAAAAACAGCCTCCTTTTAACTTACTGTTTTTGTGATGTCATAAAAACTGATTAATTTGCTTATATCTAACTATTCAGCCAGTAGCAGAAGTAAAAAGCAGTGTTTCAGCTCAGACAGCTTTTTGAATGATACACAGTACAGCACATCCATTTAAAACAGACATCATTTACATCTTGAAGGCACAGTGCCAAAAACAGCCTGTTTAATAAAGAGCAACTGGGAAAAGATCATGTAGAAATGTATTATGGCCTGTACATAAACCTACACAAAAGTGGACCTCATGGAAACGTGAAAAACTAAAATGCAGGAAATGGGCCCTTTAATGGAAGAGAGCACCATTTGAGTTGGCATTTCTAAAGTGTAGAAGATGTGGTACATTGCTGTGCAGTTGATGGATGTTTTCGTTCTACATCTGCATTGCTATTTGAATCTTTTTCTCATGTGGATAGCATGAGCCAGGGGTGAAGAAATAAACTAAATAAAACAAAATAAAACAAAAAATAATAATGTGTAAAAATCAATATCATTATATTATCTTTTAAATGACATGAGTGAGTTACATACCCTTTGCTGCATGCGCATCCTTCCAGTGTGGGTAGAGCTCTCTCTTAATCTGCTCATTCATTGGTATTAATCTGTAAGTCTTTTCACATGACTTTGACAGTAATCAAATGACTCAATTCATAACCGAGGCAATGCATAATTTGAGTGGAAATGTACTGAGCATGGCTTATGTATATATGAGAAGAAACAGCAGAATGTACTGTATGAGATTTTAACCACCCTTAGGATCTGCCTGCTGTAAATCAGCTGACCCTTTCAGAAACCTCTCCATGAATTAAGCTAGCCTGCAACACACACATTAAATCAACTCTGGCTAATCTGGCCCGGGTTCACGGGGGTTGACATGCTGCAAAAACAACATGTCTGACACGGACGGCACGAGCGTGCCCGTAACCTGAGCCGAGCGGCTCTGGCCTGCCAGGGTCCGTGAGCCCAGCGCGGAGAGGAAAAGAAAGAAGCCCTAGTCAGAGTGGACCTCCAACTCAAGGATCAACTCTGTGGACCCCCAGAGTGCCGGCCAGTCACGCACAGCAGGGTCCTTCCATCCGGGCACATTTGCAGCCTGACAGGGCCCATGGCTGCAAGCAAAGAGCACGTTCACCCTCAGCACGCTCTGAAACTGCCACTAGACACAGAGCAGACTGGGGGAGAGGGGACTGCAAGGGGCTACACTCTTAAATACAGCACTTACACACTGCAGCCCATCTGTCAACCATTATACACACACGGCCTTAGGCTGACAAACACCACCACACTGCACAGGAAGAATGCATATCCTTTATTTGAAAAAAACAAAAAAAAACAAAACTCCAACATGGCTCTTTACAGTCAGTGTAAACTACAAGACAGAGCTGCCCAGAGTAGCCTACACCAACAATTAACTACTTCAACTCAATTACGTAATTATTGAGTAAAAGAAGCAAAAAAAACAACTTCAGCAGCAGTAAACAAGAACCAGGTCCAGCAGTTCCAACATTTATCAGCACAGGAACTGAAGTTTGTAAGGTTCTACTACCCTCATTTTCAATTTCTAAAAAGTTCAAGTTTGAAAATAAAAGGTTGAGGCAACAGCAAAGCATTCCAGGAGCTCAACCTACAGAGCAGAAATAAATGAAAGTAAAACAAACAAAGAAATAAACAAAAACAACAAAGAATTAGGAACTAATTGTGAAAGGCTAGAGTGGATCTCATGTTCAAGTCAAATCAAGTCTAGTTGGCTTTTTTTGTCATGCATCCACATGGCATATGACTGAACGAAATTACGTTTTTCACAGTACTAGGTACACGGACAGCACAAAAACAATCCCATACGACATGAAGACAAAAAGTAGACAAAGACAGTGTAACAAGAAACAGTGCAACAAACATTTAGGAAAAAAACATGGGCTGTGTATGTGTATTATATGTGTAATGTGTAGTATGTAGTACATTGATCGTGTATACATATGTATGTGCAAAATGTGTGCAAAATGTGGTTGAGTGCAAAGTAACAAGTAGAGTATTTCTGAGTAGTAAGTTATTATTTCACTGCTTGAGTAGAAATAAAACTTTCCTTGATAAAAAAAAAAAATACATCCAAATTTGAGTAAACTAAATAGAAGTTACTGTCCAGCTCTGCCCTGGGGACAGAATGTCTTTTTGAACTAGTCAGTGCCATTGCCAAGAGAATCCACACATATTCCGCATTCTGTGATTTTAAATCATTCAGAAAACGTGCTCAGAGCCTGGACATCTTTTTCTAATCAGCAAAACACTAATAAAAGTCAGTCAAAGATATATAGGGCTTTATCTGAACTCTACACGATCTCTAATGCAGATGCCTTTAAGGTTAATATCTTTAACTTTGTAAAATGCATTCAGAATAGATTCAAAATCTGCCATCACTGCAGTTTATCTGCTTAAAGATGTGTTTGAATAAGAACAGATTTTTTGTTTACTTTAAAGTTTTTGGCTTTATTTTTAAGTCTGGTTGTGCACTTTTCCAAAAAGAAAACAGAAATACTTGTCTGGAGTTTTTCATGACAGCAATAAATTAAAACAATAAATTCAGTGCCTAATTCATTATATTTGCTCTTTGGTGGGACTGTAATGTAGACTGTTTAATTCTAATGACAACTCTCAACTCATAAACCAGTGAAAAACAACAGAACAATGACAAACACCACCCTCTTATGGACAAGCACTGAATTACAGTGTGAGAAAATAAACAAATCAAAGACTTTCATATTTTTATTTTATTTGTCTTTATTGTCTTCATCTTGTAATTGCGATAAACACTTACATTAATTGTGAAAATAGTGATAAGGTGATCTACTGGTTGATAGTGGGGAAAGCCATGAAAGCCCCAAAAAATAATTTTAAAACTAGTTAAACGTCTGTGTGTGAGATCACAATAAATTACTTGGAGTGTCATAAATATTCACTTTATTCTCAATATCTCCATTGTCTTTATGTTGTAACTGTGATGAGCATTGGTTTATTCTGGAGAGACTGATGATAAAGTAAAATGTTTCAAAACTTTAAGAAATCCCTGCATTTACTCTTTTTTAAAGAAGATAGTTTTGCAATTGGCTAAACATCTAAACCAATCAGATTCCCCGTTATCTCTGATTGGATACTCTGAGAACTGTCAATCGTGTTGTGAGGTCAGCATTAGGGAGGAGCTTCAACCCAACACAGCATTTTCTGGTCAGTTGTTGCAGAGAGAGCTGAGGGAAGGAGCTCCTCTGGAGGAGCCTGACATTCAGAAACCTCAGAGTCTGCAGATCTGGAAATGTGAGGAGCAGTAATATTAAATATTAAATATGAATTTTAAGTACCAGGACAATTATTATTATTATTATTATTATTATTATTATTATTATTATTATTATTATTACTGTTGTTGTTGTTAAATAAATAACAAGAAAAACAGCAAGAACAACAACAATAATAAAAAGTATTATTATCATTATTATTATTGTTGTTGTTGTTGTTATTGTTATTATTACTGTTAATAATAATAAGAAAAACAAACAACAATAAAAAAAAAAATAATAGTTCTGATATTGAACAAAAAGTAATTTGTTTATTATTATTATTATAAAGAACAAGAAAAACAACAACAATAAAACTACTACTAATAATAGTAATAATAATCATCATCATTATCATTCTTCTTCTTCTTCTTCTTCTTCTTCTTATTGTTATTATTATTATTATTATTAACTTATTTATTTTAGAACAATTTTGCAACTGGTTAAAATACAAAGCAGGCCATCAACGACTATTAAATAAATTGAATTGCTGGGAAGTTCAATTGGACACCCCTCCCCCCCAAAACAAAATGAGCATAATCGTCTGATTAAGCAAAATATACTGATTAAGGAAGAATTATAATAATTACAGAAAATTACAGAGCTAAGTGTTCCAGCAAGCTCTAATGCATTACAAAAATCACACCATATATCCCTACTTCTGACATCTCTGCCACCCATAAAACGACCAAGTAGAAATAAAAGTATATAACTCCTGACAGAATTGCCACAAAATTAGCAGAAAAAAACCCTCTGTTGAAATCTGCTGGTTTGTTTATGTTTAGTTGAATATATAAACCTTTCAGGTGTGTCACTGGGAAAGACAGACTGGCTTCACTGGGAGGGAAGGCCTGGCTTATCTTACTGGAACAGACAAACTCAAAGGGTTCAATATTAAACTGAGCAGCCCTCTTGTGACCACCGTTTAGTACTGCAGCCACACTTAGGTTTGGGTCTCCATGCTCTTAGAGCTCTTCAGATAGACAGACACTAGGAGAAGACAACATGATAGATTCATGGGTCCAGACTTTGTGGACACAGTTCCAACTTTATGGACACAGTTTGAGGAAGAACATTTTCTTTTCCAGCATGACTGTGCCCCAGTGCACAAAGCAAGGTCCATAAAGACATGATTGGATGAGTTCGGTGTGGAAGAACT
>JBBPCZ010000007.1:9233111-9245680 GCA_037974445.1 Brycinus macrolepidotus
ATACACATACACACAAACACAAATACATATATAAAACCTCTTCTAATGGAAGCTCAGTATTACTTGTGGTTACCAACAAATGCCTGGTTTGTCTCAATCAATACTCCATTAGATTAAATCAGGTGAGCTGCTGATGGAATTTCACAAATCTACGCATGGCTGGAGGCACTGAGGAGAAATCCTCAACCAGAAGTGTTTATCTAACTAGCTCACGAAATGTCAACTACTTTTTAGAAACCACAAAAAAATATTGATAATTTTGTACTACTTTCTTTTTTGTTTGCATTTATTCTTACGTTTACTTGTATCTTTGCTGGCAGAAAGGCATGTACTGCTGACACAAATGGCTTTAAAAAGTTTGCATAGGTGCCTGAGACCTTTGCACCATACTGTATATAATAGTTACAAAAAAGAACTATGACACCCCAAAGAGCATAACATTATGTAAGTCCCCCTCTTACAGTTCTTGCTCCTTGAGGCATGGACTAGACAAGACCTCTGAAGATGTGCTGTGGTATCTGGCACCAAGATCCTTTAAGTCCTGTAAGCTGCGAGGTGGGGCCTCCATGGATCATACTAGTTTGTCCAGAACATCCCCCTTAGGCTTGATCAGACTAAGATCTGGGGAATTTGGAGGCCAAGTGAACATCTTGAACTCTTTGTCCTGTTCCCAGCAGAACATTGTCCAAAGCATCACACTGACTCTGCCTGGTTGCTTTCTTCTCATAGTGCAACATATGTCTTACATATGCCATGTCTTACACACGCACACCTGGTTCTCCACATGATCAAGCTAGACCAAGCTAATTTCTTCAATTGCTTTATGGTCCAGTTTTGATGCCTTATGTGCCCAATCCAGGCACTTTCGCTGGTAGGCAGGGGTTGGCATGGGCACTCTGCAGCTATATAGCCCCAAACACAGCAGTGTGTCAGTGTGCCAAACATAAAGCATAAACTTTTTCAGCAATTTGAGAGACAGTAGCTATTCTGTGAAGCTGTACCAGATTCCTCATGTGCATCAGTGAGCCTTGGGCACCCATGACCCTCTCACTGGTTCGCTGGTTGTCCTCTCTTTGGAGATGCTTTGGCCAAGTCATCTAGCAATCACAGTTTGGCCTTTGTCAAAGTTGCTCAGATCTTTAAGTTTGCCCATTTTTTCTGCTTCAAGCACATCAACTTCACAAGAACTGACTGTTCACTTGCTACCTAATACATACCTGTTTCCCACCCCCTGACAGGTACCATTGTAACGAGATAATCAGTGTTATTCACTTCACAACAATCCTGAGTTTGTGTGTGTGCAAGGTGTGTGTGCATGTCAGACAGATGAGCAACTCTAGCAGCAGCATGAATGGTCGGCTGCGCTGACAGGTCTGCTCCCAGTGCGGCTGTGGTGTGTGTTGGTTAATGTCATTAAGCTGTCATTCTGTCCACCTACCAGGCTGACACAGCCGGCCCCTCCACCAACTCCTTCATGAGCTGAATTAGTCATTCTGCAGCCCAGTCAGCGCAGGTGACATTTGAGTCAAACAGCAGCATGCACAGCATTCGTTTTCCCCTGGGCTTCTTCTACTGTTCAGCGCAGCAATAACTCAGAGTAGTGAAGAAAAACTAGAAAAAAGTGAGATGTTCAGTTTACCGTGTGGTTTCCATGAACTGGGACTGTCTTTATGCTGCAAGAGAAGTTGGTTCATACTCCTGTTTTGGACCAGTTCTTTTTAATTGGAGGTCATAAAAAACTGACAATCATAAAATTAAATAGCTAGAGAGGGAGAATTCACTAATTATTATTGTTGCTGTTATATGTGTTATTAATTTACGGTTTACCAGGCACTTCAGTCACATACGAGCACCTCACACATTGCATTTTGTAAATGCACTACTGCATTGAGCATACCAAATTGAAAACAGCTGAGTAGTCATATTTAGCTTTATACATTCTATTGTTTTAGTATTTTCCTTTTGTTCTTTTATATTATTTTTATTGTACTTGTACCTAGATTAAATACATTGTATTACAATACATGTATACGAGAAAATAAGTGCATGCATGTATGTAAATAAATATGTATGTATGTATGTCTGTATGTAAAATAATAATAATAATAATAATAATAATAATAATAATAATAATAATAATAATATATGTTGAGCCGCTTTGTGACAATATCTGAATCAAATTGAGCTACTACTGCTCATTAACAGTGTTAACTTATTGTCATGTAAAAAATCACTGGCATTAAGCAGTTAGATGTAAATACTACATTCTACTGCACTCTCAGTAAAAGCTCTGTCTGTGGGTGTGGGGGTGTAGAAGGGACTACACTACTGTAATGTCATACGCCACAAGCTTCAACAGATCTGACACATTTGCTACATTAATTAGATTATTGTGTCGTCCTAAGGTGATGGTGATATTCATTATAAATTCATAACGAGGAGAAATAAAGGGCTCCTCGCTCTGTGACAGACAGGTAAAGGCACTTCTGGCCCTCCTCTGCTCACAATGGACTAGCGGGGCAGGGGCGAGAGCACCAAATTGGAAACTGGAGGTTTCTCTACTGAAGCTGTCTTATTAATCCTCTCAGGGTCTGTCGACTTCCTGTGCGTGTATGTATGTGTGTGTGTGTGTGTGTGTGTGTGTGTGTGTGTGTGTGTGTGTGTGTGTGTGCTTACATTACCCCTCCCCTCCCTTTCACACGCAGTGGTAATGAAGCTGTCATGGCTGCTGCTGTGTGGACACGGCTGATATTCAAATGGGAGAACCGTCACCTGTCCATGACAGAACTGTCCAATTAGAGGCAGAGGGCAGAGACCAGGTCCAGGCACAGGGCCGCCTACTGTAACCATCACCCAAAACAGCACACACACTCTGACACTGTCTCAGGGTTCACTGCAGTCCACATAGGGTACACAATTGTCCATGGCTAGCACTAGCAGTATAAGAGATGTGTAGTCTGTGTGGCTCCTATAGGTTTCAAATACTAGGATTCTCTTACTAAGATGCAGGCATATGGACATATGGTTGAAGCAGAATGCCAGTGGCTGTTAAATCAGTGGCTTCAGTGTGCATCGCACTGACATTAGACATTATTTTCAAATTGACAGTCGATAGCCATTCTGGTATTAGATGCCAGGACCAAACATACAGAGAAAAATAGTGTAATGAATTTACGTGAGCTAGTCAAAGTTCTTTAAGTACTGACAATATCCATGATACGCTCAGAAAAGCATATTACAGTGTATATAACATACAATGTAAGACAACATGAAACAAAAAATGACATATAATGAATGTTGCACATGATTCGTTGTATCAATAAAAAAAATTATTATTATTATTATTATGATGATTATATTACCATGAAGCAGAGGCCAATGAAAAATAATATTATCTGAAAAAATCACGTGTCACCACATCTTCTTTCACCACACCCGTCTATTTTTGATTGGAAACACTAGCTCAGAGACCCTCTCTGATGCCATGTTTCGCTCAGAGATCACAGTATGAAGGAAATGCATTATGATGTATGATATATGATTTACGCTGTCTTGAAGTTGACTCTTTTCTGTTTTTTCACATTCAAGTTGATGCCTTCTGAATGAACAAAAGAAAAATAGTTGAATATATAGAGTAAAACATTAGTGTTGTCATTCATGGCCTCTCAGCCCTATATGTGTCCCATATGTAGCTCACGTAACACACTATCCCATGTTCAAGAACCCATCTGAATTATTTTAACATTAATAAAAGGCAGAGTGAATCAAAAGTCTGGAAGATGCGTCATGTTAGATGTCATTAATACCATTATATGTTACAGCAATGATGTTTGATATTTATTTGGCTTTTGACCTTTGACTCACCCTGTATATTACATTAACACAATTTTATCTTTCAGTTTTCTCACTTCCAGCAATCATTGTGTTTATGTAATATATTTTATTCATGTGGTAATTACATGTACGTCTGAATCAAATTATTTCAGGGAATGTTTCTTGTTTCTTAATACTTATTTGTCACACTGCCCTCAGATTAACAGTGTTAGAATCACACAAAACATAAATAGTGCAGGAAGGCCAAGAACTCGGTCACACCTTTTGATTCACAAATAGGATCAGAGCTTCAGAAGGAGGTTCTACTCCTCAGGATGTTCCGCTAATCTGAACTTTGATGCTATCAGTATATTTCACAGGGCAGTGGAGATCTATTGACTGCTCTGTAATTGTCTGCTTCACTCGTCTATAGACAGTTAACCTTGGGCTGTCTGGAGAGGAGCAGAGAGCAGCTGAGACCTCGGCTGTTAACGCCAATCAGCTGCCATGACAACGCTAAAAGTGCTCAAACAATCAATGTGGGAGTGAGGCTAACTGAGGGCCACAAAATTTAAAGTCAAAATGAATTGGAAAACATAACATATATTCCTTCAGTACTACTATGTGTTTCAGGGTGACTGTAGGTGGGTAGGCATGGTGGGAGGCAAAACATAATATAATTATTTTGAGTGTGTTGTGTGAGATCAGAATATTAAATATGTGCAAATAAAAACTATTCATTGTTAATATCCATTGTGAACATGTTTTAGTGATATTCCTCATCATTTGATGGTCTGACCAACAAATCTGGGCTTGGTGGGTGCCAGGAGAACATCTGCTGTCCAAAGGCAACAGTAAAGTTTGTGAAAGAGGAATAAGGGTCTGGGGTTGTTTTTTGAGTTTTGGCTTAGGAACCTTAGTTCCAGTGACAGGTAATGTTAATGTTACAGCGTACAATGACATTCTAGGATGAGCTTCCAACATTGCGTCAACTTTTTGTTTGGTTAAGGCCCTTTCTTGTTTCAGCATGACAGAGATCCTGTGTAAAAAGTGAGGTCCATAAAGAAATGGTTTGGTGTGAAAGAACTTGACTGGCCTGTACAATCCTGACCTCCAACCACATGAACACATATGAGCTCAGCTGATGACTGCAAAGCAGACCTTATTGCCCAACATCAGTGTCCAACATCACCAATGCTCCGGCTGAATGGAAGCAAATCCCAGCAACTATGTTCCAAAAGCCTTGCTGAAAGAGTAGAGGCTGTGTAGCAGTAAGGGGTATTAATGTCATTAAGGACATGATTTTCAGGTGTCCACATACTTTTGGACAAAGAGTGTACCCAGGCAATGTCCATAGGTGGGGCTGGCAGCAAAACAGTACATTGCCTTGAGTTGCAAAATATCAAGTGTTAGGTGAGAGGAGCCTGCCTTCATTCAAGACAGACTGAGTTGACAAAACGTAAAAAGTAAAAAAAGAATTGCGCATCTATGCATGTGTGTGTGTGTGTGTGTGTGTGTGTGTGTGTGTGTGTGTGTGTGGAGGTCATTGGTTAGTGCTGAATGAGTGGAATGCTTCTCCAACAGAAGCTGCAGAAGGTGAGAGAAGAGAAAGACTCCACAGGGGACTCGACCATCTGCTGCTCGGCACATCAGCACTGCAGTTCATTCGAATCACAAATCAGCACACGCGCACACGCACACACACACACACACACACACACACACACACACACACACACACACACACACTTCATTCATAGTCATTATATAGTGTTCATCAAGTTTATAGTAGCTATGGAATAATCTGAATTATTTATAGCAGTTACTAAACAATAGTTAAACAAATAAAACAGTTTAATGTGGTACACAAACAGTGTCAACATTTCAAAACATACTGTTCACTCCCCAGTCCATATGTGGAAACTATGCTGAAAAAAACAACTGTTTTGTATTCACTGTTTTCATGATATCATGAAAACCAGCACATTCACATATATTTGTCTATTCAGCAGTTTAATCCCACCCATTCAAGATGAAGTTATATGTAGTGTTTCAGTTTACACATAATATGTAACATTTTCACATATCACCCATAAAAGCACAGTAACAAAAACAGGCTGTTTAATTATAATGGATATAAAATCATTATATTTTGGTACATAAAGTCAGATAATTATCAGAAGTGTACCTCTGGAAAACATATATATAAAATGCAAAAAAAATGTGGGATATAGGCCCTTAAAACTGATAACTGAACAGTAATTCTGCAGGTTAGGGGGTTAATTAACCTGCCATAATGTGCTTAATACTTCAGAATGCTGAACTGAAAACTATTGATTTCCATGGAAACCTATCAGTGTGTCATGAGGTCAATAACTTGGCTAAATCAAAACAGTTGTGAATATATGGTGAGCAAACCATCTGGAGAATTGTGTGGGATGCATGCAGATGTGCTCATGGTCAAAAAAGTGAAAATTAGATGTAGACAGAGCTAAGAAAAAAATTATCTACAAGAAGAATCCTCCACATCTCTTGCTCTTATCATTAACACAAAATGCATGCCATCCCAAAGCAATAACTCACTTATCTTTCATCAAAAGCAAGACTTCACTGCTTTAGTGGGGTGTGTGGGGTGGAGGTGTGTGTGTCCTGTCTCTGTGTGTCCTGTCTCTATATCCAGCTCAGTCTGAAAAACAGCTCTCTCTGCCACTGCTGCCGGAGCTAGACATTTTCCCGCTGTCAATCACACGTCGGGTGGGAAATGAATCTGGATGTAGCTTGTCCCTCGTTCATCAAAACTTGACAGGCTACCTTCGCCTGGTTCCGCTTGGGTGGGGCCGCAGTATGGAGCAGACAGCGATGGCACATTGCTGCCTGAGATGAAGAAATTATGGAGAAATGATGTAGGGCAGATCACAGGCGCAGTGTCGTTTGGTTGGGTGTTAAATGTCATCTGCGAGCTGCATTTTCCAGCCCATAGATGATACTACAAAGTGACTCATCCTCCCACACTGGCTGCTTCTCTGTATTGTAGGTTTCTTCATGCGTAATCTATTAGATGCAAGTGATGCATTGTTACAACCTTTAAAGCCTAAAAGACAAACTATATTTGTGGATAGCTTGACCCCTAAACCCTTACGAGTCTCCATAATTACCAGCAAGATCAAAATCTGGGTGTGATTTGAATTGAATAATAAATAGCTGTCAGAATCCTAAACTTAACATCAATACCACATCTGTGTCTGTAGGTAAAAGAGCAGATATTTTATTATGATTTGGACTTGGTGAAAATGTTACTGTTGCATGTTTTTTTTTTTTGTCAAAAGTTGTTCTGCCACCTTTCACATTTTTGTACCTTCCTGACATCTAAACATACGAAGGAAAAAGAAGAAGAGGTTGTGCAGAGAGGTGTATAAACAATGTTGGTTAAACTGAATGTAGATTTATCACACAACTATGTCATTTATAAGTAATGGTGTTATCACATTCTGTACAATACAGAATAACTCTAAGGCCCAGTTTTGTTGACATGGATTACACCTAGTTTTGGAATAAACTGCAATGTCAGTATGGGGTTTTACCATTTAAAAATCCCTTTCAGTGCAGGCTTAGGCATAAAATGGGTCTGGAGTTTAAACTAAAACCTCTTAGGGTCAGTTTCTTGGACAGAGATTAAGGCTAGTCACAGAAAATCTCCATTTTCAATCCTGTGTAGTTCAAGACTTGCCAAAATTCCTAAATCCTTGTCTGGGAAAACTGGCCAATATTGGTTTAACAGTGTTGATAGGACCAGTTAAAAGGTCCAGACCTTCATTCATCCTTCCCTTTTGTGAAGACATACATTGAATATTAGTTTCATATGTAGTTACTGAATACTTTATAGTAGTCACTGGATAATAAACATTAACCTTAATAACTGAATACTAAACTGGAGTTTAAAGGGTTGAACACCACTGCTATCACACAGCAGCTGGTTGCTGAAGAGACAATGAGGAAATAAATTATTAGACAAAAATGTCTCAGGGCCATATCTACTGCACATACTGATGAGCAAGTCATAAACATAAAGCCGCTTCACTTCTAGGATCTGTCCTCCTTACATGATAAAGGTTAAAATGAAAGTAAATTGGACACAGCTGCCTTATCAACAGATCTAGTGTCTGCCTCCCTGGATTTTTCCTGAATCACACTTGTTATCAGCCTGCTGATAGTCATCTCTACTGACTTGGCTATGAATCTACAGGCATTTGTATGGTGCCTTCTCTGGGTTGCTGCACTAGCAAGGACAAAGATCTCTTCAGAAGCAAGCACAGCACACAAAAAAATGACTTCATTATACCTTGCACTTGAATCAGCGGGCGTTCGTGATTTCCTCTGGCACATTTTAAATGGGTTTGTGTGCTGGCCTTTAAGAGCATGGCTTCCAGCAGGTCCTCACCCTGGGCTGAATAACAGCGCTAGGCTAATATCTTGTTAGAGGCGGGAAATACAGAACAGGGCTTGGGGGGGGGGTCAGTGTTAAGGGTAGGTGTGCACTAGGTGAGCCCTCTGTGTGTGTGTGTGTGTGTGTGTGTGTGTAAGGGGAGGGGGTGCCTGGGAGAGAGCTCGGTCTCTCGAGGGCCCCTTGTATCCCTGCCAGGTCATATAAATCAGCATGCAGCTTGCGGCCGCAATGAGCTAGAAAATAAAAAAAGCATAAAAGTGTCGGAGTGAAATAGAGGGAGGGAGAATTCTTTTATGATGAGACTAAATTCTCCTTACTCGGCAATAGATCCACTGCCCTGGTCTGATTGTTTACTCCAGACGCCATTCATCATCACACTGCCACAAATGACTCAAATTACCACACCTGCTCCTCATATAATACTCTTACTATGAGTACTTCACACTCAGGTAATTGTTAAGGCTGAAATTCCTAAAGGACGACCTAACGTTACATGGCACACTTGGGCAGAAAATAAAGTGCAATAATACATTGAGGTAGCAGCATTTAACATGCCTGATCCATATGTCAAAAACAAAGGTTCTTAAATAGTTCTTGGACTGGACATGTTTTATAGAATATGTATAATATATAAAATCTTTAACTAGTATAGAACTACACTATGTAGAACTACCCTTTTTTAACTGAAAGATCTTTGCACACTGCATTTGTCATTAACAAACATACTTGTATAAAGAACCTTAATTAAAAGGCTTAAAAGGAGCCAGAATCAGTTTTTCAGTGACACTGAGTGAACATATCTAAGGTTAAGAAAACATATTTAAGGTTTTAAAAATACATTTTCATTAACCCCTGCTGCTTTTTCATAAACGTTCTGTCAGCTCTCTCTCTTGAACCTCTTTCCTACATGACAAAATTAGACAGAACAGTGCAGGGCAAGAGGCCTGGCTGTTAGCCCTGACTCAAAGAGACTCTGTGCCTGTCACTCATACCAGCTCGTACATCAAAGCCATAACTTGTCCTCTGGCCTCATTGAGTTCTGACATGACCATGGCCTGAGCCGGCACCCATCACCTTTCCAGCAACCTCCAGCAGATGCTAGCTCTCCTGGCCTTGGGGTGCTAAATCACCTTGGGTCACTTGGCAGCTACTCAGAGGAACCTTGCCCTGACTATGAATGAAGCCTGAACCTGGCAACAATGCCGCTAAGCTCAGAGCTTACACCCTAAACACGACTCCAGGTTCCTTCACTTCCGCCCAGCTTGTGGGATTTTTTCGCAGCTATATTGAGAAGCGTGACACTGAGCTTGAATCTACACTTGGGGTCAGTTTGAGTTTGATACCCACAGGCATTTGTGAGAGTGTGAGCTTGCATGTATGTGTGAGTTTTACAGCCATACCAGCTAAGACCGAATCAGGCAGCTGATCCCCTGTCTCAGATTGCTCTAGTATCATCTGACATTTCAGGCTACTCTTCGCATTGGCAAGCTTCACCTCATGGACATGCAAGGCAATCAGTCATCCACTAACAAGCACTAGGCCTCTGCGCTGGACAGTTGGCATGCAATCAGATTTGGGGACACCATAAGAGGAAACAGGACCACTGCCCAGTAAATAATCATGCAATGATGGGCCGGCCGAGTCCACGGGCGAGATGTTTATAGCAGGTGGACAAACACCTGTCATACTTATAGCTCTGATTTATTCTGGGAGAAAATTCAGCACATATGTCTCCTTTGACTGCCAAGCCGATTTCTTTCTCTCTATTTTCTCTCTCGCAAAGTCTTGTCAGGGTTTAGGAGCTCTTTAAGTGTGGGAACAATGATCATCCAAAAAAATTCTCGTTTACAGTTAAAAGCGTAGTACAACCTTTTATTTGAGTCTTTTTATACTTAAGTTGGGCTAGCTATGCCAAGCACAGACTAAGCGTCTCTTTAAATCATTTTGTAAAATATAGTTTCAAAAATCTCTTATCACTACTCCATATATAAATTCTACAAGTAAAAGCTTTGAATCCGACAAAGGTGCTAGAACAATCACTTGCAAGACAACTCAAGCTGCAGCGTTTGCTGTCAGAGATACTGTGTGGGTCACATGCTGGGCTTGCCAGACTTAGAGAACCATTTCAAAAGCTGTGGCTGTGGTCAACTCTCTCAGCTTCTGTGACAAATCTGCTCAGGTCTGCTGCTTCCACTGGCAAATTAACGAGCAGCAATTAATAACTACTAGTGACCAGTGGGGGCAGTGCTTTTAACAAATTGCTCATCTATTCCCCTAGCATCACAGCCCAGACAGAATAACAGTCTCTGATTTAAAACAAAGGATCTGATTACAGACAGTGTCTCATAAAATGATTATAAAGGTTAAGGTTTCTAGAAGCTGGGGTTTATTCCTATCTTCTTCATACACCCAGGGGGTGAGGATAGATTGGCAGGGCAAGACATGATCTCGCAACAAGAACACACATGTGAAGATGACTTGTTAATAATGGACGATGCAGTGAAATCTACAGCTACCAAAAAGCCCCCACCCTGTGCTCTTTTAACATGCGGAGTCAAATCATTTAGCTCATGTTTTTCAGAGTGATGTTGCCAGGTCTGTTTGCATCGCATTTATGCCAGCTGTAATGATGCAGTTGTGAATGGTAGAGGGAACATACAGCCACTGGTAATCCTTCATCAATGTTTATCACTTTTTGTATCTTTAAAAGCTAAAGTATAGTCTGATTAACTTTCTAGACCCCACAACAGCCTATGCCACCTGCTCTGCACTTTCCTAAAACTTTCGAGAGGTGAATTTGAATTTGACACGAATCGCAACCATTAGATATTTAGGTTTTTTTTATTTATTTAAAAAGCACAGTTTTAAATTTGTAGCAAAAATTTTAAACAAAATATTTTTTTTTTATGATAACTGCCTCAGTGACCTTCAACATTAAAAAGAGGGCTTAAGTGTGCTGTTTATTAGAATCAGATAAGGAGGCAGATAAGTCAGATAAGATTTGTGCTTATTTAGACAGCAGTGATGGAAGTAGGCTGATAATGTGAATCCTTTAAAACATTCGTTTTGCCAAGAGTTGACAGTAATTTTAGTTGGTTTCCTGAACATGCTGATTTTTAAGAGATGTTAAACATGGTTAGTTGTTGTAGTCAGTTTGTTTCAAATCACTGTTCTTTATTTCTAATAATTCAGATTTTTTTATATGATTATTATATTCAATATTACAATTATAACATCTTGCACAGTTATTTTCCCTTCAGCCCTGGACTTTCTATGTTGATTTCTGTCCATTTTGTTTTGTTTTCATATTACAAAGGGAACTCGTATAAAAGGAAATGGACTTTCATTTTCTATGCTTTTATGATAAAACTTTTTGCTTTAAAAAGTGATCAGAAGGCCTCTGAAAAGTGTCCAGAATCCACAAGTGTTGTGGAATTTTGTTGGAGTCTAAAGGGTTTTAACTCTCTTTTATATGCAAATGCATTCTCTGCACATGCGATAGACATCTACAAGCTTAATTCATGGACTAATGACAGGGTTTTTGTCCATTAGACAATGTGAACAAGTGCACCATGGCCCCCTGGTTTGATCCCCACCCTCACTATACGTTGGTTTGGTTTAGAAACTCTTTTTTTTCTTCCCACCCTAAAACGTCTATGTTACCCTCATTTAGCCCAAAGTTTCTCATTTCTCACTATAAGATCATTTCTGGCCCCACAAAACCAAGTTTTTTTCTTGTGTAATGATAATGCCATTGTAGGTTAAAGGTCAAGAGGCTAAAGGACAGTTTGATGCCAGTTGAATATTTTAGTGCCTTAATATGAACAGACAATATAACAGACAGGTCACTCCAAGTCAGTTACATAAGTCTAAAATTAAAGGTTTTCAAATCACAAGGATACCACCCCAGCATTTCTTCTTAATTGATAAAACACTCAGCAGGTAAAATATGAAGGCAGAGTGCAATGGTCACTATGAATCATCACAGCTGTGGTCAGCATTCACGAGAAATGTAATGCATCAGCATCCCTGTCTGTATCGATGCTGCCTTACCAAGGTACTTTACATTAGTCTGTCTCATGAGTTGCGTCTATGGATGATGACCCCAATTAATATTTGCTTACATTTCGGCAGCACCCCTGTCAGATTTAGTGGTGAAAAATGAAGATGTGCCTTAATGGTATGCTGATAGAAGGCAAGTTAGAAAAGTAACATATTTCCCTGAGGAATATCTCAGGATACTACATAAATACACGGCTGATATCCCTAAAGGGGGGGGCGGGGGGGGGGGGGGGGGGGGGAGGGGGGGGGG
>JBBPCZ010000007.1:9247273-9258823 GCA_037974445.1 Brycinus macrolepidotus
AGTGGAAAATTAAGGCTGCTCAAAAAATACAAAAGACAAAAAGAAAAAGACGATGAAAATAGTTTGTCTAGGTGATGAGTAGAAGAAATGATAATAGGTTATGGTTTTATTGTTATAATGCTTCCACAGTCAAACTGTTGTGTGTTCTGCATTAATCCCTGCTTAACCAATAAAGTGGTTTACAGTCTTTGCAGATTAAATACACAGCCAAAGTTGCTAAACTAAAACCTGGTCTGAACTTGCTGTTCTTAATATTTCTTTCCTCCCTTGTAACTCTCTCTTCTTTCCTGACAGATCAAACTTGTCCTTTTATAGTTGCTGGTTTTAATTAACGGTGTTACAGAATCATTAATGAAATTTAGTGCCTGCAAGATTAATAGTTTAATGGCATTTATCTATGAAACCTTATATTTTAGGATAAAATTGTAATAAAAAAGTCAGAGACAGAGCCGTCCAAAGCTGGGCATGGGACAGGGTGCGAATCCATTAACAAAATCATTTAGTAGCATCATAAAACTGAGGGGCAATATTTAGCCAAACGGCCCTTGACAGTGTAGTTCTCTCAGTACCAAGCAAAGTTTGCTGAGGGGGTAAAGGACTAAGTGCATCACACTGCCCATGGCTTCAGAAGGCCTTTGGGACTCTGGTACATTATGTTTACCAGGTCACAGTGGTTTCACATACATGGTTTACATAAAGAAAATGCAATAAAGCTAAACATCCAAAGATCGTCCAGTTTAATTTTTTAAAGTTTTGTGATTCACATTTATTTAAGTGCCTGCTGAAAATGCAGCCAAGCACATGGTGAGCTGAAATATGCATGGATCTAATCAGTGATTACCAGACAACAATTCTGGCTCTGAAGTGGAAATCAGATAACATGTGACAATAAGACTGCAAGATGTGCATCAGTGCACAGCCCTCATCCAATTAGAGCCTCATATAAACAGAGAAAGCCTACTTAATCCCAAACTAACAACAAATCCACCATTAGAGAGAAAACAAAAACCAGCAGGTTGGGTCAAATTCTCCCAACACCGTTATTATGAAGGCACACAGTGCTCCCTCTACCACGATGGACTAGTCCCTATGGCACACACACACTCCTTTTAATGTAATACCGCCTATGACTAATTATGGTAATTCATTACACCTCCAATTAGACTGTGGAATTTATGGCAAGCTGGACCCATAAAGCACAGGATTTATAGAGGCTTTGAATGTCACCCAGAGAACAGCGGGCCGGCTCCTCATCATTCAGCCCCCAAGCCCGGAGCCCCATATATCATCAGAGAAAGACACAAAGGCATCCCATCCTACTCCACTCAGCACCAAACTTGCCCATCTCTCCATAGACACAGCCATAACTGTAGACCTAAACATCAAGTATGTTTGCATATCTGACTTACATTACTGCTTAAAAGTCACTGCTTACAAGTTTTAAATAATATACATCAGCCATAACATTAACACCTCTGACAGGTGATGTGAATAACATTAATTATTTTGTTACAGTGGCACCTGTCAAAGAGTGGGATATATTAGGCACCAAGTGAACAGGCAGTTTTTGAAGCTGATGAGCTGGAAGCAGGAAAATGGGCAAGTGTAGTGATCTGAGTGACTTTGACAAGGGCCAAATTGTGATGGCCAGACAACTGGGTCAGAGTATCTCCAAAATGACAGGTCTTCTGGGTGTTCCTGGTATGTAGTGGTTAGTACCTTCCAAAAGTAATCCAAGGAAGGACAACCGGTGAACCGGTGACAGGGTCATAGGTGCCCATGGCTCATTGATGCACACAGGGAGCAAAGGTTAGCCCAACTGGCAGAAATGCCTAAAAAGCTTAATGCTATGATTGAAAGGAGTTAGAACATACAGTGCATCACAGCTTGCTGTGTATGGAGCTAAACAGCTGCAGAATGGTCGGGGTGCCCATGCTGACACGGTGCTGAAAGCGCCAACAATGGGCCTGTGAACATCAGAACTGTACAATGTAGCAATGGAAGAAGGTGGCCTGGTCTGGTTTTCTTATTCATCATGTGGATGGCCTGGTGCATGTGCATCGCTTACCAGTGAAGAAATGGCACTAGGATGGAAAGGAACGCAGGAGGCAGTGTGCTGCTCTGGACAATGTTCTACTGGGAAACTTTGGGTCCTGGCATTCATGTGGATGTTACTTTGATACAAACCACCTACCTAAACATTGTAGCAGACCAAGCACACCCCTTAAAGGGTTGAAGGTGTTGACTTGGCCTCCAAAGTCCTCAGGTCTCAATCCAATGAACCATTTGAGTGAGGAGTCAAATCCATAGAGGCCCCACCTCACCACTTACAGAACTTAAAGGATCTGCTGCTAATGTCTTGATGCCAGATACCACAGCACACCTTCAGAGGTATTAAGATGTGCCTGCCTCAAAACGTCAAAATTGTTTTGGCAGCATGAAGGGGGCCTACACAGTAAAACACAGTATTAGAATAATATTAAAATGCCTCATAATTGTAAAGCCTAGATAAAATCTTAAGGCAGATGCTCTAAGAAATTACTATACCTAGACCATCATGTTATTTACCACTTAATATTGTTTTTACCATCCTCAAAAGAGATTGCTTTACCTTGGTTAAACAAAAAAATAATATCTGTTGATATGGAAATTGTTTCTTTTTTTTTTAAATTCTGTTTGAATTACTGTGACGCATATATTGGCCCTACAAAACTATGTGTCCAAAAGAGGCTCAACCAAGGCAGAGAGCAGGTTTGTAAATGCTGCTGGAGTCATGGGAAGGGCTCAAATGGGCAGGCCTTTGCTACCTCTGGCAGAGTCCAGCCCTGCACAGCAGAGCCCCTGGGAGGCTGATTTGTTTCCCTGCCTTTGCTGGTGCTGACAGGAGCTGGGGACTGTGTTAGGAGTGTGCTCCAGCTCCAGCATTTCAATCAGGCACACAGCAGGGCAGCCCATCTGCTGCCTCAAACCCTCTCAGGTCCTATAAAACTAAACCAGTGCAGAGAGAGAGAGAGAGAGAGAGAGAGAGAGAGAGAGAGAGAGCACTGAAGAAAGGATGGGTGATACCAATGATTTACTTTTTGATAAAATATAATACCAATGTTAGTATTAAACTAAAAAAGAGTAGTACATTAGAATTTAAAAACTTTTTGGTTTTTGTAGTAATAGTGTTTACTTGACCTGTTCCTCTATTTGAAAACAAACTAACAACATTAATTAAATGCTGATTAATTTTTAAATAGGTATTTGCATCTTTAACACTGATGTTGATTTGATATTGAAGTCAAGCTTTCTCAAATACTGGAACAATTCAGCTAAACACTGGGGCACTGCTTAGTGCTACAGAATAAAAAGAGTTACAGAAATTTTGTAAAATCAATATTTTATATGGCAGAATTAATTCACTAAAGGAAACACCAGAATCAGATGTGTCGAGACATGTATCAATTATTGATTTTCTTGCATACCTGATAAGACTTGTCATAAGTTGATAATCTATATAACCTATCTGTAATACTTCCCATTAAAGAGCTTCTTTCTCTCCTTTGTTTTAGTCTCTTATGTCAAAATGCAGAGCCCGTTGGGGGGAACAGATGATTTCCCCCTTGTCACCCGCCCCTTTCTGTCTCCAGGATCTGGAGAGAAATGTATAATGCATACTAATGAACCCCCACCTCCCACCACAGGTGTCTTACAACCCCTCTGTTACTCTCTTTGTTTCACTCTCTCACTTTCTGAGACATTCAGGAACAAGCTGCTGACAGATGCAGACCATTTTTCTTAGCAGACTTGGCGTATTTCTCCAAACCAAGTTTCAACATGTTCTCCAAACTATATCTCAACTGATGAAACCGAATTTCCTCTGATATAAAATACACTCCAAATATTTCTTGCATGAGATCTACTGTCTATAAACTGGGTTTGGTTCGAGGCAGTATATTTACAATACACATAACCTAGTAAGAAAGAAAGACAGCTTTTCTGTACATCTACCTTATGTCCAAGTATTTGCCCTGGGTTTTGAAGACTGCTGTTTTTCTACATGAAGATTTCAGAGCTGTGTAGAAAAGTAGTTCAAGCAAACATAAAAAAAAAACATAACCGTCTGGAATTGGCTGGAAAATCAACAACAACCAGGTGAACCAAGGAAAATTCCAAATAGCATAGCTGTCGAGAAACAACTGTCGATGCAATTACCAACAACCACCAATGCAGAGATAGCAGAAGCAGAGATAGTTATAGACTACACTAGAGGATCTGGAGAGTACACTGCAATTCTGAAAGTACAGCCAGATTAGACACTTGAGAGACAAAAATCATGAAGTCATGCAAAGTAATGGAAAGGTTAAATTGTGGTGAAAGTTTAAAACTGCAAATGATTTTGTGACACCTCATTAGTAAAACTTATCACAACCATTAGCAGGATTTGAGCATCCCATGCTGCTGGATCACTCATTACTATTGACGACGCACTTACGAAGACCAACACACAATGTGTCCTGAAGCACAGAAACATCTTGTCTGGGATTATATTGCCTTCTGACTTATTAGAAGTGCAAAAACACTGCCAAAAACCTGGAGAAGGAAAGGAAACATTTTTTGCATTTCATCAGGCTCCTGATTTAAATTTTGCACACATTTAATGTCAGAATTAGAATACGACTGCAACATAGATTTCGCAAAGCATTACAAAGCAAAATGGTGTAACGAAGGTGAACTGAATAATTCACATGCTTAATGAAGTGCGTAGAAGTGATAGGCCACCAAATTCTTTTTTTTCCCCTAATTTTAATTAATTACATCTAATTAAAAAGTCTTAAATCATATGAATGGCAGAGGTGCCTTTAGTTTGATAAATTAGTCACTTGCTTGAAGGATTGACAGGTTTTTAGAGTTTGCAGAACTGTTTAAAACACGCAAAAATGTGTAGTTGATTTGTGGCCAGGTTCTAACTCATTGAGTGAACATCCATTCTTCCTTTAGACGTGACCTTCCAACACACAAGCCAAGTAAACATTAGAGTTGTAGTCTTTGTCATCTCTTCGTAATCCATCTATGGCGAACCCCGAAAGCTACGGCAGAGAGGATCCAGGTTTACACATACTTTGTTATACCAAAAACTGAAATGTTTCCACAATTTCATATCTTGAAGATGATTACAGGCAGGCTGATTGTAAAAGTGGCTAATACAACAAGTTCCTTCCTGCCTTATACCTACTCTCTCTAGCTCTCATTTGATCAGGGACACACACCATAAGTGCATTTTGTAGGTTTACAATTACTAGAGCTCATCTGTTGCAGTTGATACATTTGCACTGTGTTGGTGTCGCTGCTGTGCGGAGAATGAGCTTCCACTCACATATCTGGTCAGCAGTGGTCCTGTGGTGGTCCCTTTCCATTGGCAGATGGATAGAAGGAGCCTGATGAATTGTGCAGCAAACGATAGGCTACAGTCAGAAATTGTAACCTACTAAGTACAGCTTTTGGGTAGTGACACCTGAAAAATGTTCAGGAGTATACATACCTAATACTCAGGACACATATGTAGTTTTAGAAAAAAGGTACAAAACAGTTACTGGGTTGGTACCATTCAGGGAATGCCTTGAGTATCTCAAATTATGGAACATTATTGTATCATATTGCATGATACATTTTTAAAACTAAGTTAAAGTTTTAAAACCTTAGTTTACAAAAAGGCACAAATATGCCCCTTTTCCCTAAGAGTGTTGGGTGCACAACTGGATCTTAAGTCATTTCTTGTTTTAATGTTGTTTACTGTTGTTGAATTTAAGCAGTCATTGAGGGATGAGGTCTGTTGGGTACATAGACTTGAACATCAAGTCTGCATTAGTATACATTGCAGCATTATGTAATCAGCCATTTAAAATGTCTTCAGTATTTATTGCATCCAGCTTGGCTGAATGAGTTAATATGCTAATAGAAACAATTCATTTGGGAGCACTCTGAGAAGGTAACGGTCTGACTCATGTTGTTAATTAAGTTTTTCACTCCAGTGCCCAGACATTCTGTGGATGTCAGTACAGCAGTGCGCTTGGACCATGAAGATACAATCCAATATACCAAGCAATTCTCCCACACAAGATAATCAATCCGGCAGCTAAATAAGCGCTATTTGATTTGTTTGTATGTTTGAGCATTAAAAAGGTCAGATGCTTCCTTCCCTCATCGTGTGTTAATTTCAGTATGTATCAAAAGCATGAATGGAAAAAATAGGGTATATCTCATAAAATTTGATTTCATGCATCAGAAACAAAGGGAGGAATAATCACTGAGTCAAATATTCAGTGGTGTTTTTAGACCCCTAATATCTATACCATCTATCAAATTAAGACATTTATCTGAAGTTCAAAACAAAGAGCCTGACTGCAATCCTAAAAACTAAATCTCCACTGCCACCTGGTGGCTGAAATATGAAGTCTTCACTATGCAGACTTCCACCGACAGCCAATCACAGTCAGAGCTAAGCATAGGATAAAACAATTAAAATATTTACTATGATAAAGCTTTATTTTATACAACTTTTAAAGATATTTGTTTGACAGTACAACATAAATAAAAAAAAGAACAACAAAACATTATCTTCATATATTTGTTAATACGGCAGAGCCTAAATGTATGAATTAACTTAGAGAAGCCTTCTTAATTCATGTACATTTCACAAGGATGGATATAAAACTTATTTGAGTTGTTGCACAGTCTGGTAGATGTACAGATATAGTCAGTGGTAATACTGGCATGAAATACAATGGACTCATGAAAAACATGAAGTGCTTCAACTTCAGAGGATCACACAGATGCCCCTAGAAATGACACAAAAAAAACAGATTACAGCATTTGAGAACGGTTTAAAACTGACCTGGTCGATATACTTGCAGTCTTAGCTGAATTTGGAAGTGCAGGTGTAAGAGTGTTGTGATTGCTATAAGCCCTTCTGTCACATACTTACTTCAAGCCCCTCACAGAATGTACAACTCAGTCAGAAAGCTTTTTGGAACTATGCCTATTACACCTCTCATCTCCCCAACCCACCAGCCAAAGGTATCATACTCCTGAAAGACAGTACACACATACATCATTTCACCAGAGTGGAGTCTCATCTAGTCTCATCTTTGCCTTAACAAATAGTTGTTCATCCAACCCATTACAGTTACAGAAGGGTGTCCTGTTCCACCAACTGCTTCACAATTGGTCTTTATTGGACTACATATTACCAGCTATTATTTTGGTGGTGTACCATTCTTAGCATAGAAGTGATATTAAAATGGTCATGGCATGTTGCACCAGTAGGACCACATTAGACCCAGCAGTGTTGTTCATTTATTACTTTGGGGACTCTGAGAGTTCAAAAATGTGCAAGACACCCCTTTGGTGAACATGTAAATCATTCAATACATGTGGGTCAGACCTGACCCAGAACAAAACCAAAGTAAAAACATCTATAGTAACACAATTTGGATTTTTATTTTTTATTTATTTTTTTCATTTTGGATTTTTATTTATTTTGTCAAAATGTGGGTCACTTTAATTAGAATTCATCAACTTCTAAGCTTAAAAAATATATTTAAGAGTGTTTCAAATGTCAAAACACTGTAAATATAATAAGGATTTAAATGTCAAAGCAGCCGAGAATTTGATGTAAGGGTTAAACCCTCACTCAGCAATCAGAGCCGTGACACAGCTGTGACCCGACGTGAGGACAAATCTCAAACGTTGTCAGAAAGTAACCAGCTGTCAATTTTTACAGTGCATTGATTCGTTCACCTCCAATTTCTTCCGTCATCCCCCCTGTCATCCATCCGCCCCTTCACTCTGTCTTTCAAAGGGCAACTCAAGGACATATGTATCTTCAACAGATCAAAAAACATGACCATACTACTGCTGACATAATAAGCCTTGTATGTCTGAAATAACTTTACAGGAGAGGGCCGATAAATCATCATGTAAAGAGTAGGATACGTTTTCAAATGGTGTCAAAAAAGTAAATAAATAAAAATGAACAAATAACAAGCAGAAAAACAGAAAACAGGGTTAGATGGGTTACAACCCAGCTAATATTCTTTGTGAAAAGCTTATGGTCTGGCAGGATTCTTGCTTTTCCTACATAGCGTCACTATGAAGATGGATGCTTGGCACTGTATAATCTCATGGCATAGAAGCGCATAAAGATAAAGACACAAGTATCTCTCACAGGCACTGCATCACTTTTACGAAAAGCAGATTCCAGGCTGACATCACTGGCCGTGTGTTTCTGACAGAAGCTTTGTTGTCTGAGGAAGACTAGTGGAGCAGAAATGAGAGACATCAGAAGTTGTCTTGGCCAAAAAAGAAGAGAAGTGGGGTAGCAGAGGATGGATAATGCGAGTGCCTGAGATCTTATAAGGAATGGAGGACCATGGGAAGGATGGCTTAGGCATGAATCAAATACTTCATCTTCCAGCAGACACTTGAAGGAAACCGGTCAGTATCATTTTACAGAGGGCTGGTGGCCAGGCCAGCATAGTCCATGCACAAATTACTGTAGTGAACAGCAGTACTAAACACAGGTGCTATACCTTTAGGTATAAAGACTGTGTTTTTAACAAGAGTTTGGGAAAGAAACCTCAAACAGGGCTGAATGATTTGGCAAAAATATAAAATTGTGTTTGACTGGTACCGTAATCATAATTTAATTGCAGTTAGTTTTCACGCATTAAGCTTCAGGCCTTATTTTTCCACCAAGAAGACCAGGACATATACTTTGCGTTTTCCAGATTTGAGGCTACAGCTCTGAACTAGACTTCCAGTTCACCAGGTCTTTGTTATTAAATTTCATTTTCATTATATTTCCCCAATTAGGCCTAACAATGTAGGATATAATTAAAATGAAAGCTCTTGAGAATTGAAAATTGTGCTCAGATTCCAATACTCACAAATCTGTGTTAATCTGTGTTAATCACAAAACCTACTTTTCATAATAAGAGTGACTTTAATGAACTTGAAGCTGGCAAAAAGGATTAAGTTAGAGTAACTACTTTTACATATAATTTTCTTAAATAACTAAAAATTCTTCTAACGGACAGTGTATTTAGAACACATTCTCATGTATTATTTTAGCAAATGCTTCTATGGCCTAAGCAGCCCAAAATGCATTAAGAAATGTACAGATTAATCTTTAAGGCTATTTAAGATTTTGATGTAGTGTTTTCCCAATAAGGTTGTTTTAACTAGGGTAGGCTTAAATTGGAAAAGCTATTTTGGAAGAGCTAAAACAGGTCTGGCACCCAAACATCTTTATCCAGTGCACTCGATCCCACAGCAGCCGGTTCTTCATGGTGCCGAATGACTTTTATAGCCTCTCTTCTCTCTGAAACAGAAGGCTTTGATCTCCACACAGCAGATGAGATACCTGCCCTCCATCCATCCTCTTCCACGACTCACCACACGAGAGAACCTCTCTCTCTACATAGCATGGATCGAGGGACGTGGTTTGCATCATCCCAGTGCAGGGGTTAAATATGAATTTTTGCAGCCCTCCACTTGACCCGTAGGGACTTAAGTGATTCTGGGTGTGCAGTAGGGACAGATGTAAAGATTTCAGTTCCAGCCAGGGAGGCTCTTAGTGTCTCTGCACACAGATCGACCTATAAAACACATGGCTCCTTAATGCTGCTGCTGACAGCTCCCACAGACATGCGCTATAATGGAGGGGCAGACATGGGCCCAGAGCACCGCGCTGTATCTGTCTGCTGAGAATGGGAACAGGCCACGGTTCTTCCATTAAGATCATAGAAACAGCAATAAAGAGATAAGGAGAAAGAACAGGAGAGCTTTTGTAATCATAAGCATGCATTTAGTTACATTTAATGCGTAGATGGACCTGGAAGTCCTAATCAATGCTTCATGATTTGAATATCTGGTCACCTCAGTGTAAGAGGTGAAAGGGTGCACAATGGAGTTGTCATAATGATTAGACTGAATCAGAGCCCTTTAGTATATGATTCAATGCATTATTAAATCTCAAAGTATTTGAACTGATTGACTTGGTGCAATTCAAAACTACTAAAAAAACAAAACAAAAAAACACTGAACACACAAATGTGACCAGAGAAACGGATTACAAATCAATAGAAATATACACTCAAAAATAATGGTTCCTAAATGATTCTTTGCTTGGAGATGAGATTCTAGTAAAAATCACTGGTAACTTTCACAGTATGTGGAGGCTTTTTAAACTTTAAAAAAGTTCATTCTAAGGAACCTTTTCTGGCACCTTTACATTAAAGAGTACACATTTCATTCAAAAATAGCCCCATAATTTTATTTTGGCCCAAAACAAATGAGCATATGCTTAAAATGAAATAAGACTGTTACAAAAAAATTCTAAGTGACTCTTATATTTTTACACTCCTTGTGTACAGTGCCGCGGCCGGACCTCACACGGAGTGCCATATAATAGAACAGCACAGTTGTCCAGGCCATGTGAACCAGTTCAGGATGTAAATGTGGACTGTTGGAAGGGGAAGCTTCCTGTGGCTGTCCTTTGAAACAGCCACACCTCATTGACAAGGGCATCAGCCAGTGCCTCGGGCCGCCATAGCGATCAAGGCTCTGCGGGTGTGCGAGTGTGTGTGTGTGAGGGTGCCACACTAACAGATTACCAGGCGTGTGTGACAAAAAAGACAGCAACAGGAAAAGAGAACAGACCTCACACACCACCAAAACACCTCCACAAGCCTAAATATATGCTCGTATGCATGTGTGTGTATGTATGTATGTATGTATGTATGTATGTATATATATATGTATATATATTTTTTTTTACATGTGTGCATACATACACACACACACACACACACACACACACACAGCTTAATAAAGACCAATTAATTTTATTTCCATCAGCATGATTTAAGTGCTGGACCATGGCTTATGTCCAGTGCATGGAGTCTATCCATTATTTCTTTTTGCTCATAGAATATGTATAAGCCTGGCCTAAACCAGGTTCGGGTAGTGCTTAAACATTAAAGGCTAATGCTTGTTTAAGGTATGGATAAGTACTAATTAGCTAATGCACAAGTTACTAATAAGAAAAGCATTTGAATATAATACATTGCCATGTGAGTGGGTGTTAAAATACATTTTTATAAGTCAACTTAATCTATGTTTAAGTAACTTGACTAATGGGAGTTGTTTTTCTTAATTTCACTTATGCCTTGTTATATTTGTTTTACAGATGTATTTTATTCATATTCATATTCATTTCTGTTGTATTTTATTCTATATATGTATTTCTTCTTTAGTATTTAGTTCTTAATTTTATATAATATCGTCGGTCAGTTACAGCAGTTATGATTCTAATGTTTGGTATTCCTCTAACGGATCACCTAATACAGTGTTTAAGTCTTAACAGAAAGTGACTAAGTGTAGTGCACCACTTGTCATCAAACTCACTTTAACACATGGTTTTGCTTTGAAAAGAGGTGTGTGTGTGTGTGTGTGTGTGTGTGTGTGTGTGTGTGTGTGTGTGTGTGTGTGTGTGTGTGTGTGTGT
>JBBPCZ010000007.1:9259653-9274653 GCA_037974445.1 Brycinus macrolepidotus
CTTTAACACATGTTTTTGCTTTGAAAAGAGGTGTGTGTGTGTGTGTGTGTGTGTGTGTGTGTGTGTGTGTGTGTGTGTGTGTGTGTGTAGGCAGGCATGTCTGCCGGTGTGATTTAGGGCCCTGACACCTCCCCCTGGTCTGATGGTCAATACCCTTTCAGAGTGGCTGTGGGTCTGACTGGGTAATGGTGGGGAAAGGGCTGGGGGGTTCTGCAGCTGCTACATGGCCAAGGAGAAGGAGCCTGGTCACTAATAGCCCCACTAGTCTGCTCTCCAGACTGCACTCAATCATCTGTAAGCCACAGCTGGACACTAAACCCAGACCAGCTTTATGGTCATCTTGGCCAGAGCACGGGGGAAGGGGCTTCAGTACAAAAAAAGAGCTTAAGCACCAAACTACACCTCATACAACCAGTCTACACACCAGCAGAAAAATAGTCCCAACAAACCAGAGCTTCAGTGGACAGTCAAATGTTTCTTCACAAGTTAGCTAAAGCGATCAAAAGACACTGGAAGCTACCCATATACGCTACCCATACTGATGTTATACTAATACTGTACAATATTTAAATAATATTGATAACATGGTTAGGTAAATTCTATTGTTTCGATTTATTATCCATCAGTGGAACCACTATTCTGAAATAAGCAAATCCAGGGGTGAGTTTTCTTCATTCAGCCACCAGGTGGCAGACTTGCTCTTGAAAAGACTGAAAAGCCTGGGTCTCATTCAGTTTTCTTTACTGTCATTTTCTGACAGCTTGCTGACTTCTAACAAAATTGGCTGATTTCCCTGTTGGCACTCTGTGAAAATTATGGATTTTTTTTTTCTGAAAATGAGGCATCATCTGCAACTCTTGTGATGATAATATATCTGGTTTTACAGAGAGGGCTAATTTATGCCCTCTGTCTCTCCTGCAAAAGAGCTTTGAGAATGTGAATGAACTGAGAAAAGCCCACAAGCTTGAATAAAGCCCTTACTGTCTCCTTTCCCCCTGAGGCCTCTTTCTGGTGTCTAAAAGGCAGTAGGTTAGAAACCAGCACAGGATGTTACACTGCCATACTGTTTTAAATGATTTAGTCATGATACAATTAAGACTTAAAAGATAAAGAATCTAGCTTAATTATGCAAAAAAATCAAATGAATAAATAAATAAAGACAAAATTTCAAGTAACAAGAGGGGCTTATACCGAACCATTAAAAGCTCCACTTGGCAAAACACAAGGTGTCCTGCACTTCATAGCACCAAGCTTCACATTCTGCCTGCTAAACTGCTGGACATGACATGGGGGAGAAAAAAAAAAAGATAAAGATTTAGCATATGGGTCATAATCTAGGAACCTCTGCCTCACCCTGTTCATTTCAAATAATAAATAGTAAAAATATCAGATCAATATCTCAAAAGGCAAAAGTGCAACATTCAAAGGAACAGAAAAGCCAGCCCTATGTCACTTTAACCTAAAGGTTATCAAGCTAATCCTGTAAGCCATGTTCAGACCAGAGCATTGGGCTCTGCACATCACTTCTGAGAAGTATGGGAAGTCATTCTCTAGCACACCTGGTGCAAATCTAGTGCTGGATTCAGAGCTTCCTGAAAACACAAACTGGCATTAAAGGCATAAACAGTGAGAGGGAATGACAGAGCCATGCTAAAGGTCTACGGACAGCGGCCCTAACTGAACATGGCATTGAGCCTCCCAGTAGAACACTGCTGAAACACACATATACACATACACAGATGACGGAAGGAGAAGTGGAGGTGGCAGAATGCTACACGCTGCCAGCCCACTGCACTCCAAGCCAAAAGCACTAAAATGGTTTCCGTAGTGACAAGACTAATCCCATCACTGAACACTGGGAGAGGGTTCATCTCATTCTGACATTCAGGGCCTTAGACTGCAGCTCTGTACCTCCAACAAAGACGCTAACTCTCAGATTAACACATAAAAGTCCTAATGATTTAACACACTTATTTATCATCACATCACAGTAAACAGACATTTACAGACATAACTTGAAATAAATAAAGACAAAAACTACACACACACACCCACACACCAGTCAGTCACAACATTAAAACTACTGACAGGTGAAGTAAATAACATTGATTATCTCATTATAATGCCACCAGTCAAAGAGGGGGATATATTAGACAGCAAGTGAACTGTCGGCTTTTGAAGTTGATGTTTTGGAAGCATAAGGATCTGAATGACTTTGACAACACCCAAATTGTGATGGCTATATGAATGGGTCAGAACATCTCCAAAATGGGAGGTCTTGTGGGGTGTTACCTACAATAGCGTTCCAAAAAAAAACTGGTGAACCATTAACAGTGTCTACAGAAAAACTACTGTAGCACAAATTGCTGAAACTTAAATAGGGAAGAGGTGGAACCAGGATGCACTATTAAAAGAGGGCAAGCTGACAGAGGTAGTGTGATGCTCTGGGGAATGTTCTGCTGGGAAACCTTGAACTACAAATTACCCAGATCTAAATGCGTTGGACAAATTGGTCCAATCCATGGAAAACCCAACCTCCCAATTTACAGCAATTAAAGTATCTACTGCTAACATTATGGTGACAGATACCACAGCACACAACACAGAGGCCTTTTGGAGTCCATGCTTCAATGAGACAGAGCTGTCTTGGGGGAGTGAGACAGGTTAACAATATCAGGCAGGTGGTTTTAATATTATTGGTGATCAGTGTACATAGAACAAATATTTTTTGCTTGTTTTCTTTGACTTTCAAATCTGCACCCCTGAAAACCCTTGTCCTGCTCTCCCTACTCTTTAATTCAGTCATTTTGTCATTTAACAAACCTGCAGTTGCAAAGATTGTGCAGGAAACTAATAAACATTTTTTTCTTTGGTAAAGAGAGGCTGGTCTTGGACCAGAAAATCAAAACTTCTTTATGAATGCCTCATGACTTATGAATTCATTTTGACCCTGAAGTCGTCACCTCTGTTCCTGGAGTACCCTTATCCCTGCACATTTTGGTGTTAACCCTGTTCTAACGCTCCTGACCCAACTAATTACTCAATTAACAAGCCCCCTCCTGAGCTAATGTGTTGGTGAAGGGATGTTAGAGAAGGGAGAACACTACATATGTGCAGGACAGGGTTCACTCTGGGACTCCTGGAGCGTATTAAATTCTGTTGTACATCCTACTGGAATTTTTGTGAGTCCCTGTCCAGATATTAGCCTCTAGAATAATCACCACTTTTCATGCCACAAGTGCCTGCCCTGCAGTACATTACTGTTCTAATCTAATGTTCCCCCCCTAAATATTATTCTAAATTTAATTTAAACAAGTTAACCAAGCATTTAAACTTTATAACATATTCAGTGATGCCATACCTTGCTGAGGATATAGATGGCATCTCCTCTCTTGAAGGACAGTTCATCAGGTTGGTCTCCAGTGCAGTCCCACAAACCCTGGAAGTAGTTCTGGTAGTCGGTGCTCTTATTTGCCACTGGATGGGAGGAAAAAAAAGATGAAAAAACAAAACATATAGACCAAATCAACTGCATATTTACAAAATACATGAGAGATCCAAAGGAGATTTTCATACTGGTTTAAAGCATATGAAAGTCTATGACAATTAGACAAACAGAAGAGAGCTCTCTGTCTGGCAGTAAGCACTACTACAGAATATGGCAATCCAAGGAATTAATGTGTGGCGAAATCATTCTTTTTTTTTAAATTTCATCTCAAGACAAATGTCCAGAAGTGGGCAGCAGAGAGCAAGAATTACTCTGTGACTGAGGACCTGACCAAAAGAACAAGCTTCCCTGGCTTAGTAGATGCTCAAATCAGGATACCACAACTAGATACAGTACACAGAGAACTAAGAGATTTACAGATCATAAAAGATTAAGTCAAAAACAAAAGTGTCAAATAGACAAACACTTAAAAATTTGCTAGTATGTTTATTATTAAGAACATTAATTTGAGGGCTGGGAAATATGACTTTATATGTTATCATAATAAACATCACGATGTGAGTATTTGGTGATGTCTTCAGCCCTTAAAGAACACAGACAAGCTGCATGTTTCACTATGAGGGATTAGACCTAACTGGTAATCATTCCAAGTTAATTAGATTTAGTAGCATGCGAAATGTTCAATAAACATCATCTGTACTCATATTGTTTGGTAGCAATTTTCAAATGTGACATTATTGGCTCTTTTTTGTCTGTTCCAACTTGACAGATGTCAGGAAAAAAATAAATGTTATGTCATGAAAATGTCTTGAAGTATCATGGTATTCTATTTTTGTCCATAATTTAATCAAATCTCACAGAGAATGGTTTTTAAATGTTTGTAATGTAAATACCCTTGATTATATGATGATTAACAGGCATACAACCAGATGATAGAGCAACAGGAATAAGATGTTATTGTGCATTTCTTTTCCCATGTCTTGCCAATTTTTACCTCAAGGAAGCTTTCTTCATTTGTGTTTTGTAAGTGTGTTAAGAGAACCATGTAGACTTACTGCCATTTGTGCCTGAGTGACTGATTTAATGCCTTGTTCTGGAATGCATTTAGCTGATAAAAAATTACAAAAGCAAATTGTTCACTAATGCCAAAACCTGGAAAGAGACACCTAGCTGTCAAAATCTGATCCGTATCAAAACGATTAAAATGAGTTCATGCTTTGCCCACCATAAGCAAGATCCCATCAACTGTAGTTTATGGCAGTAGCTGTAAGCCTTTTTTGTTTTAACAACACCATGCTTGTCCCTGCTGCATTAGCTGGCCTCTTTTCCTAAGCATCTGTCACAAGATCCTGCTTGAGCCATGGCTCCTGTCAGCAGGACTTCCTGTGCTGTGAGCCGAGAGCAGAGGGCCAGGGAGGGCCACAGCGCGCCACTGGCAGCCCCTCCACTCCACTTCCTGTCAGCGCCTACCAAGCCCGGCCCAGTGGCCAACACTCGCCAGGGCACACATTGCTCTCAGACAAGACCACAAAACCCTACTAAAATGTATATAAACAAGGAAGTGACATGGCATAACACAGCAGCACTAATGTGTAGATTATACTTTCAAAGTAAGCCAATATACAAATATAAACAGAAAAACCTACAGTCCTGCAACATAGAAAATGAGAAGGGAAAGCAAAATTTACAGTTCTAATAGCAGCTTGATGCTGCTGAACCTCAAAGAGCTTCCTAAGGGGCCATATCTCCCTCCAGCTGGTTCCTGTGGTCCAGACAATCCTCCTACTAATGTCATTAGTTTAATTCCACCCAACCCCTCTACCTCTATCAAACCATTCATCTTCCCATCCTTTCCATCTCTTTTTTTCCCTCCCTGTTCACCGCCTTTGCTCTTGCACTCAGGCCCTTTCTGCCCTATGCCACCTCAATTCACTTATCCTCTGACTCACAGGCTGTCTTCTCCATTTCCAGCACACATCCATCTACCTCTTTTCCATGATCACTTTCTTCTTTTTAGTAAAGCAACAGATTAAAAACCCAGAAGTACAGGCAAAGCAGGTAAAGGCCAGGGTTGATCTCTGATGGTCCACGTACACCAGCAGACATGGGACAGCACTGCAGTGAAGGTCTGCAGGGCAGAGAGAGCAGGGAGAGGCCTGGTGGCCTCAGTGTAATTACATGTCACTGGTGGTGGTGCTACAGGGGGTTTGCTGACTGACTCTACTGCAGGTTTCTTAGGAGCTGGTATATCGTCCTCTAAAACAAAAAAAAAAGAGATGAGTTAAATGCAAAGGTCAGAAGAAAGCAAAAATATGTAATTAGAAAAATGGAAACATGTTAATACATCTATTCCTGATAATTATACAAGCCAGCATAACTAATAGGAGAAGTAATACTTTTGTTTTATCATGGGCTTGTAGTTCTGGATCTCCATGAACTCCTAGTCTTTTATATAGTCATGTAGGGTCCTATCTTCCTCTCAAGCTAAACTTTAATAGAATTAGTGCTTAAATTTGGCAAACCAGGAAGTTCCTCATAGATGTCATCATCAATGGGTTCAAGCATGGTCGCTGCACTCAAAGGTAAACAATCATCGTAGGTTTCCGTGTCCTCCTCCAAAGGAATTATGCCTTCCATATCTGTGAATGAATATATGTATGTGCATTCATGTTGGTTCACAGTGTACTGTGAGAGAGTAGACACTTGACAACCAAGCTGACAAAAATAAAAAACAATCATACCTTTTATCACAAATCCAATTTGCTCAACCCATTCTTCTGCTTCTCTTTGAGAGGCTGCACAGAACTAGAGGAAGCAAGGGTAATGATTAGCTATAATAATGATAGTTGTGACATGCATATCAGAAACCTCTATATTATTGTTTATACATGTAGGGTGAAGTTGAGATTAGCAGACCATCAAAGACGACATCTACCTGGTAAACACGCTTGTCAGGAGCGGATATCTCAAAGCAGCAGTCTTTTTTGGAATCTTTGCGCAGGGTATTGTTCATTTTGACTGTGTAGCCATCGATATTAAATTCTCCCTTCTGCTGCTTATCTGATGAGATATCAGATTTATCACACATAATGAATGAGTCTGAATGGTGTTTATCTTACACATTTCAAAATCAATGTTGACAGCCATTTAAAGGTGAGCATGACTTAATGTCCGTATCAATCAGGTAAAGATTACACCAGTATTCTCACCCATTTTAGACAACTTTTGCACTAATCTGTGCTTTGTGTCCAAGTAGAACACACCACTGACATGCAAATTAGGGACACAGGAACTTCAACTGAAATGTGCACCCAGTGTGACTAAAATGGACAGGAACACCTCAAGTGGCTTGTGTAATCCTTACCTGACAGAACTGATGCTGTTATTAAAGCAAGGGGATGTGCAATGCATGAGACTATTTTTTTGGTCAGGTCACGATCATACCTTTCTCACTGCCATAGTAATAGAACGCATGACCACTTAGAGCACACCATCTCTTCTGCCATTCTGTGCCAAAGAAGCTGTGGTCTGCCAAAGAAAAATGGTACAGATTAATATTAAATAAATAAATGTATATATTAACATACTCACAAACATATATACACACACACATATATATACACACACACACACACATATATATACACATATATATATATATATATATATATATTCCCCTTTCCTACTTTAGAAAGGCTGAATCTCATGCAATCTAATCCACTTTTCTTAAAGCTTTTCTTAAGCGACAATGGTGACATACAGGATCTTGATTAGTGCACTATTCAGCAAAGAAAAATGAAAGACTTTGCAGTACCAGTGCTGCAGCTATCCTGTAAGCAGGAGAGAGCAGGAAATGCAGGAAAGAAACTGAAAGACCAGAACATTATTAACCCAGTATATGGTCCCTTGCACCAAAAAGCTGATACAGATCAAATAAACAGTGCCATGGAAAAGTATTTGCTTCCCTCTGATTTCTTCTTTTTTGCGTATTTTTCATACTTATTATTTTGAAAAGAGAGGACAGTGTAGGGAGGACAGATACGGTCAGTCCTCACTGGGTGAAGGGAGTAGTTTGGCATCAGGTCGAGTCCACTGGTAATGTCAGAGAGAAAAAGGTTAGCTGACTGTGAAAGAAAGTATGATAGATATCTGATGTAGGGTCTAGAGTGACACCTCATTGCCAGAAGCATCAAGCTTGGCATACTGTAAAGGTTAAAGGATTATAGTGCATGTTGTCTACAAGAGGGATGGTCTTGGGTTACACATAATATAAAAATGGGCCTTTCTAAGACTATGGGACATTAATAAAAGATTGTAAAAGTCACTTGTCCTGCAATTGAACCCCAAGGAAAACTGACAGAACCAGTTTAGGCACTGATATAAACGGTTTTCAGTATTTTTCATGACATGAAGTAAATGATCATTTCCTAAAATATCCTTTTATTATTCTTTCTATGTTTTTTAAGTTCCCTGTTTCTGGGGAATTATTTTAATGATCATTAAAAAAATTAATAAATCTTACAAAGTTTTTGGCAGTGTGGACTTTACCTTACTAGAGAATTTTAAAATGTGCTAATGGAAAATCATTCAAAATAGAAACAACTGCCCTATATTTCCTATTCAAACGTGAGTGTGAAATTTAGAAAATACCCTTTTCTGTGAGTATTGGTGATTCCACCATAGTCACAGTTTCGTTGCATATTGTTTTCTCCATCATTCAAGCTAGTATTAAGATTCAGCTGCTCACCCAAAGGTTTATACTTTTGAAAAATCAGTTCATTTTTTCAACTCCTTGATTTTTCAAGCTTCCACCCTACCCTGGACCAGATTAATAGAAATATTTAAGAATATGTTTACAAGCTTCACTAGAATTCAGTTCAACAAGTTTTAAGCTAACTAGCCTGTGTTAATGATGAAGGACGTCTTTTGGCATATGTTTGCAGCGGCACTGAGGCATTTCCCAAACGTGGACTTTAGAGCGAAATATCAGAGAAACATCAATCGTACACTACACTCATGCAAACAAACAAAAAAAAAAAACACAGCAGACTAAAAGTCTAGACTAGGTTTAAAAGTGGTCCCCTTTTAGCCCTACTTTAGCCACCCTGTCTTCCCATACGCTCAACCATTGCTTCATTTCAGAAGACTCAAAAATGATTAGTTTAATTAAACAATTAGATTATGCCCATACATGAACATCAGATAAGCTTTTTCAAGAAAGAGGATGAATATCAAATGTTTACACAGGGAGCCGCTGTTAAGAAAAACATTCAACACTAATGCCTTTAGTAGGAACATCTGTACACCTGCAGTCATGTGGTTATCCAGTCAGCTATGTGGCAGCAGCTCAGTGTGTAAAACCATGCAGACACAGGTGAAGAGCTTCAGGTAATATTTATATAAAACACGTGAACAGGTGAAAAATGTGATCTAAGGGACTTTGAACAGGACACAGTTGGTGGTGCCAGATGGGGTTTTCCTGGGATTTTTAATGTGCAGCAGTATCTAGAGTTTACACAGAAAGGTACAACAAATAATCTAGTGAATGGCAGTTCTCTAGGTGGAAATGCCTTGTTTATAATAGGTGTAAGGAGAATGGCCAGCAAAACACTTCAAGCCTTGAGACCGATGTTCAACTTCTGTCCACCAAGAACAGGAATGATGCTACAGTGGGCACAGGGTCACCAAAACTGGACGACTGATTAAACGTCTCATAAACCTTGAATACTGTTAAATTGCTTGTAAAAAGGTCACAACTGGGCATAAATTTTGTTAGCCTCTTATGCTGGTGGTGGGGCTGTAATGATGTGGGGAATGTTCACCTGCCACATAATGCCAATCAAGCATCAAGTGCACCCCCCTATGGCCCCAATTTACCCATTTTGTAACAGCTAATTATACCATGATAATGCATCTATTCACAACGCTCAAGTCATCTCAGACTAGTTACATAAACAATGAATTCAGGTTACTTCAATGGCCTTACCAGTCACCTAATTTGAGTCTAACAGAGAACTTTTGGAATGAGACAGAATGAAAGATGTGTTGTGTGTAAGTGTTGCTGACAAATCTGCAGCAATTACATAATTCAGTCATGACACTAAGGCAGTCATTCTACTGGGACGTCTGGAGAGTAACATTCTTGCTCCAAACCAACTTGCAAGACAATGGTGAAAAAGCCAAAACGTGGACCTTGTGAGGGTCTCTGAGGGACAGTTTGAGAATCACTGCTCTAAGGAATGTTTCCAGCACTTTGCTGAATCCATACCACAGAAATCATGTTCTGATGGAAAAGTGCCTTGTATTGGAGTGGAGGAGATGCCAAAGCAAGAAATTGTAATCACTGTATAGCTTTTATATAATTTACTCAATAATTGTTCCAAATTGAAATGATCTTATCTAAATACTAGGAGAATTAGAAAGAAATTTACTTTCATAGCTAGAAAAACTACAAGAAAATATGCTTTACTGATTCTCCAACAACAAGAAATGGAAGCATACACCTATCAGCCACAACATTAAAACTGACAGGTAAATAACATGGATTATCTCATTACAGTGGCACACAGTTTGTGGATGTATTGGGCAGCAAGTGAACAATCAGTGTTACTGCATATAGGACTGCATAGCTGCAGCTGATCCAAGTTTACTGCTGAAAGCACCTACAATGGACACATGAGCATCAGAACTGGACTATGGAGCAATGAAAGAAGGCTCGTGTCATGAATCATACTTTCTTTAATATCAATCACGTGAACGGCTGGGTGCTTGTGCATCTCTTACCTGAGGATGTGCTATGGGAAGAAGGCAAGCTGGCAGAGCCAGTGTGATGCTCTGGGCAATGATCTGCTGGGAAGCTGTGGGTCCTGACATTCATGTGGATGACACATACCTCCTACCTAAACATTGTTGCAGGCCAAATGTATTCCTTCATAGCAGAAGTATTTCTTAAAGGCAGTGGCCGGATAATGCACCCTGCCACACTGCAAATATCATTCAGGTATGATCAGGCACGCTAAATGCCGTAATGTAAAAATGTAAATGATCATGACAAAGAGTTCAAGGCCTCCAAATTCTCCAGATCTCATTCCAATAGAGAATCTGTGGGATGTGCTGGACAAACACGTCTGATTCATGGAGGGTCTACCTCACAACTTACAGGACTTTAAGGATCTTAAAACATCTTGATGCCAGATACCACAGCACACCTTCAGATATCTTGTTGAGTCCATGCCTCAATGGGTCAGAGCTGTTTTGGGTGGCATGAGAAGGACCTACACAATATAAGGCAGGTGTTAAGCCTGAACAGCATATTTAATCTATTAAAAAGTGTTAGAATGGTATAACAATAAAATTGGAAATCCAGTATTTTCCTATGTACCGATTTACATTGTACTTGTTGGTCTGTTGTTTAAAAAAAGTAGAAACAACACACACACATAGGCTTTTTAAAAACTCATTAAAAAAAAAAAAAAAAAAAAAAAAAAAACCTTTTTGGAACACGTCTTGAAAATTTTGTGAAGGCCTGTATTAAACAGGAGTAGAAAAACACAATGAAGACATATGCAAGCAAAAAGAACATTTCAATAAATCCCAACACAAGACTATATTTATATATTGGTTTTATTTAAGTCATCAAGGAAATGCAGAAAGAGATGGGCCCTGACAGCGTGCAACACTGCCTCATGATCTGGTATACAGAGCTGAGGCCTGAATTATCATGGCTTAACAAATTCCCACACTCAGAGCACACTTCCTTATAGCACATTCCTGTTCTGTTAAACTTATCAGAGAAAGAATTTTATTTGTCTCTGACCACATAAAATTCCTCCTGCTTACCTTGGCATAGCTTTGGCTTCAAAAGGACGGGGAAAAAGACAGTGGATCGTCCACTTGAAAGCAGCTTTTTGCATAAGATTCTAACTTTGACATAGATACATGTCCTTCTGTAGCTTTACATACTGCATTAGCTTATGGAAGTAATAATGGTGCTCAAAGCAAACCATTAGCAGATTTCTATTTTTAAAAAAATTAAGCATTTTAGAGCCCAAATACCAGTCGGAGGTCACAATAGCTTAAGTGACTGGGTAGAGAAAGGCTTGAAGTAGTGGTTAATATAAAAAGAGTGAAAAGTAATGACGATCTGCTATTATGTATCGATCGTACTTAAAGAAGCTCAGCTTTGCTTACTAAAAACAGAAAAGAAAGAAAACAAAGACAGACATATAAACACTGATGATAATGTTGTCTTAGACATAAAACCCCAATACCCGAGTGAAGGTGAGTGAACATGGGGCCACTTCCACTCCTACCTTCCCAAATGTGTTTACCTGAGTTGGTGGTGGTATTCAGGTTGTGTAGCTGTCCACTATTGCGTATCATTTAGGAGATTTAATACACTGCTTGCATTCACACAAGCTCCAGAAATTTAGTGCACCCCAACACCACATCCAAGTACCTGTCCTGCAGGTTCCTCTTACACTGCTTCCTCTTGTATTAGCTCTCTGTAATTTGTCAAACTGGTAGACTTTAGAATAATGAAGAGAATGGGGGGAAAAGGCTTTAGCATGAAGTGAATGGTTACCATTTTGCACCATAACAGCCTTTCCCTCTTTAAAGATGTGTTAAGACTGTCTTGGAATGCACAATATAGTGTATAGAGATAAATATTGCCATTACTACAAGCGTGATTACTGTAGATACATACAGTTGCCTCCGTACCACTAGAGGCACCAGAAAATTTGGTGTCTGGCCTGACTCCAATGTCATCCGCAAAAATCTGTAATCTGAGTGGCACTAAGCGGCACAGACCACTTCAAATAAAATGCTGATTCCTCCTGACACTCACTCCTCATCAGTGGCCTCCCTTTTGGATTCATCCAGCTTCTGATCCACATGTTGAGAGGGGGGACTTGGGAGAGGCACTACTTCCACTGCAGGCATCGCAGCTCCTTCTGGCTCACTGTCCTTTCTTTGAGAGAGCTCTTCCTGAGCACAAACAAATCCTTCACATTTTAAAGACAACTGTAAACAGACTTCACATACTGAACTTTGTTTGAATCTGTTGCTGGAGGACTGATTGAGGATTAGCAATCTCTCACCTGCTCAGAGAATCGCTGGTTCACAACCTGATCCCCAAACTCCTGGTTCTCAACCTCCTCACCATTTGAGTGGCAGCTTGGGCTTGGCACTTCTATTCCATGGCTCTCAAGAATGGCAGCCTCTGGCAAAGCAACACACAGTGGTTACAAAAAAGAAGGAAAAAGACCAAGCCTAATGTCAAGCCTAAATTTGAGTGATTAAAAAAACATTTTTAAGATTTTTTGCTATCTCACCTATGTTAGCGCGTCTCTTCATCTCCTTCCTGCGATTGGCAAACCAGTTATACACTTTGAGGGCAGTGACTCTCTCAAACTCAGAAAGCTTGCACCCTGGAACAACAACATCCTCAACATCATATTCAACATCATAATCATCACCACTTCACAAAACAGGAAAATCCAAGAAAAATCTACAAAAGCTGAAATGTGGTGTATTCTCAAAATCAGGCAGCAATGTCATAAAGAAACCCAATGTAATACTTCTTGCACAGGTTGATGCTATTATATATACGGAACAATAAAATACTACTCACCTGGTTTCTGGATGACAGAGTTGCAGGCATTCGCAATTTCCTCCCTCTTGGCTTCATCAGGATACTGATTCTCTATAAAGAAACTGACAGGCGACAGATGACAAATCGTTACAGGTTCGATATTGTAATAAAGACTAGCACTGCACCAGAAGAGAAAACACAGAAGCATAGACTGCTGTGTCTCATCCTGTAAAAAGATTTCAGGACACGTTCAAAGATTTGCCCATGATCATGCATCATACCCACCGTAATAACATCACAAATTATAAAAGTCCATTTATGTTTCTCCATTTAATACCAGATAATCTACTACAAAACATCTGCTCTCATAGGCCATTAACAATAATGTTTCTTCAAAACTCCAATGATGTCTGCAGTAGAAACTGATAGCAGTTAGAGTTGAGTTGTTTCACTGGGCCCTCTAGTGTTAAACTAGTGTCATTACTGTGAAGCAAGATTGCTGTAGAGAAAGGTACTTACTCTTTAAGAGGTAGGTACTCTTAAAAACACCATCTCTTTCAATTCAAGATTTGATAATGTGCATAATTTTATAAAACATTTCACTCTGGACGTAAAATAACCTCACTAGACAAAGAAAAAAGAGAAGAAAAAAGTAGTAACAGCTGGAATTTGGTTCAATTCTTAAAATCTTACCAGTTTACTTAAGGGGATACACTAATCTTGTTGCACTAGTGTTTATTGTTTATTGTCTATTTTCCTTTTTAAAAATTCTCTATTGTCTTATTTTGTTCTTCCGTTGCACTGGGCATGCTACTGACAAAAGAATTTGCCTCAGGATAAATAAAGTTATTTCTTATCTCATCTTATCTACACCCCACCTGAAACCTTCATCCCTCATCAATTCACTACACTGTATTGCCATCTCCAAAACTACAGTTTAGACAGTAATATCTGCAGTTATATTGTAGAAATGTGATGGATGACCAAAACAGCATCCAAGGCACAGCTGGACTAGGCCCCATAGGTAGGGGTGGGCTATATTGCAAAATTATGATATTGCAATATTAAGATCCTTACAATACATGATTTTTTATGAGGTTGGAACGGACACAAAAACAATGAAATGATTCCTTTGTTACCCCCCCGTAACAAAGAACAAAATAAAAAATATTATATAATGGGCCAACATCCTGTTCCAATGCATTTTTTTTTACATATAAAAAAGAAACAATTTAAGGTTCACACATTATCAGCAGTACTTTCACAGATACCGATAAAAATATTAGATATTTCATTAATATCAGCAGATATAATTGGCTAACCACTGTATCGGGAGCTAAACTAATGCACGTACTTGTTCAGACTGATTTTTCTTTCTCCGAAACTATATAGTCTATAAATTATAGAGCCTCAGAGTTTCTGACTGATCATAATACACCATCTCTAGCACCATATCTAACTACATGCTACTGCTGAAAAGTGTTTGAGCTAACTGACAAAAACAGATGGCAGACGGTAATAAATATATTTACAATACGATATTAGCCCTAAATCAAATTGTTCAACAAGCTAACTAAACCTTCTTTACTTACTTGGTGTAACAACTGTCAAATATTCATCATTTGAAGCAAACAAGTTTCATAAATTTCTCTCAGTTTTCATGGTTCAATTTTGACTGGCACAATATATTACCAGTGCTCAACAGAGAGAAAGACATTGCTCATATTTCACCTTAAATCCAAATTTCAGTGGCCAGGTTGTGGGACGTTCAGCTGCTCAGTTGTTTGTTTTGCTGAGCATGTAACTATTCGTGAGACTTAATTTAGACTGCGTCATGCTAAGGTGTGAAATTACTGTGCAATCAAAATGACATCAAAGTTCTGACGGGGGTTTTTGTAGCATTTCAACTACCTTATACCAGCAAAGCTAAACGAGGCTCTTCAAAGTCCCTAACTGT
>JBBPCZ010000007.1:9286976-9304917 GCA_037974445.1 Brycinus macrolepidotus
ATACTGTGTGTGTGTGTGTGTGGGGGGGGGGGGGGGTGTGGGGGGGCGTGGTTGTTGCTCACTTCTCAATCTTTGTAGGAAGTACAGATGCTGCTGGGCCTTCTTGGCGATGGTCCACTTGGGGTTCTCCACTGTGTGAACACCAAGGCTCAGCATTATGATACTGGAGATGTTGTTCCCAGTCCTTGCTGGCTGGGGTCTCTCAGTCAGGAAGACCAGGATCCAGTTTCAGAGGTCTGATAAATCACATTTTCTTTTACATCATAGGGACAGTTCCCAGTCCAAACTGGACAAACTAGTCTGATCCATGGAGACCTCATCTCACATCTAACAGGACTTGCATGTGAGCACCCCCTCATCTTTTTCAGCCACACCTTTCGCTAACAGGAGCATAAAATCAAGCATACAGCAATGCAATCTCAACAGACAAAGACTGGCGGTAGAAAATGTCACACTTTGGGGACCTCCATGACCTTCACATTCTTGACCAATTTAAAGGTTTTTCCAATGACCTTTACTTTATATTCTTTAAAATTGGAAAGGATTCTATACTCTCTCACACCTCATTCACAAATTCTTTCAGAAACATTTATTGACAGGTTTTTTAGGGAGGCAGAAATAGTAGTTCTGTTGCATTACACAAAAAAAACCTTTCTGGTATCCTTATTTGTAAGGTGCTACTTGGATCATTAGCTAGTTTACAAGCTCCTTGTTTGCTGGATCAGACATGTTAAAGTTGGGAAAACACAAAAATGTGTTGAGCATTTGGGCCCTAGGACTGACTTTGGAAAGTTTAGTCTAGGAGTAGCACATAGCAGATTAAAAATAATCTGTCCTTCATTTGAAACATTCGCTATAGAGTTCCAAGCTGCCTCTGGAAGCAACATCAGCCCAAGAACAGTTCTTCAGTCATTTTATGACTTTAGTTTCCAAGGCAGTCATGGTGGGTGCGCAGCCTTACACACACCTAAGTTCACTATGTACAATGCCAAGAATCAGCTACAAACATCTCTATAATTAAGTGATTAGTCATGCTTTACCATCTGACAGACAAATCTAGGTTTGGTGAATCCTCAAAAATGTTACCTACTGACGTAATTTTTTTGTGGAGGGCTTTTTGGAAAATGTTTTGTGGAGGGTGTAAATGGTCTGTGAGGTCTGTGACTGGTCTGTGGGCCCAAGAGCCCCTGACTTTCTTACTCTGTATGGAAACAGAATATTTAACTGTACGCTAACTCTTTCACTATCCTAAGAAGCCTGAAAACCCTGGGTAGAAGACAACTAACCCCCAGTAACCACCGTGCCTGGCTGTTAGTGAGCACTAACTATAGGTGACTTTTATCTCTTTCATTCAGTGTTTGTTACTACATGACCCTCAGACACTCTGTAAATAATAGTACTAACTGCTGTGCTATTGTTTTGCTATCCAATGTCGACCTGAGGAGGATGGGTTTCTCCCTCTGAGTCTGGTTTTTTCTCAAGGCTTCTTCCTCATGACGACAGAAGTTTTCCTTGCCACTGTCTCCTCAGGCTTGCTCACTGGGGGCTTGGATCTGTAAAGCCACTTTGTGACAGCAACAGTTCTGAACAGTGCTATAGAAATAAATTTGACTTTACTTAGTTTCCCATAAAGGGAGATCTTAACACTACAGCATACAGTGTCATTCTAGAGAACTTTGTGGCAACAGTTTAGGAAAAGCCTGTTTCAGCATAACAATGCCCTCTGTGCACAAAGCAAAATGAAGAAATGGTTTGCTGAGTTTGGTGTGAAAGAATTTGACTGGCCTACAAAGAGCTCTGACCAGACTCAGTGAACACCTTTGGGATTAATAGGAATGGTAACGTTGAGCCAGGGTTTATTGCTCAAAATATTCCCAGCAAAGAGGAGATTGTTATTGTACCAAAGGAAGAACAACCGCTTGAGGCTTGATAAGCACATATGGGAGTCATGTTTGGGTGTCCACATACTTTTGGCTATGTATTGTGTGTATGTGTGTGTGTGTGTGTGTGTGTGTGTGTGTGTGTGTGTGTGTGTGTGTGTGTGTGTGTGTGTGTGTGTGTATGTATGAGACAGAGAGAGAGAGAGAGGGTCCAGTTACAGTGGATATTTGGGCCTTCAGTTGTCTAACATTAGATATTGTTTTTATGGCATAAAAATTATCATTAAAAATCCAGACTGCCATAAAAACTTTCATAAATATGTAAACTTCAAAAACTGTTCCTGTCCAGAAAACACTTGCCTTACAGGTCACTAACTTCAGCTTCAGTGTTCTACACACAGCTCTTACCGGTATCAGAACACCTGAGCAGCCTCCAAAGCCTGGGGGCAGCACATATGATGAGCTGCACTTACCACTGTAATTTGCCCTGCCTGGAGGGCACAGTGATACCTGTGAAGTGAAAACTTTGTGGTGGCTATGAGGGTGCATTTGCCTTTTGGCAATCAAAGGATTAGGGTGCTCAGGTGTTGTTTTGAAATAACTTAGAATTAGCTTACAGAGAAACTTCAACTCTTTCTTTTGATGCTAATGTCTTGACAAAAAACAGTAGAGCCAGGTGAAGAGAAGGAAAAGTTGACCTTTTTTCCTCAGTGTGTTCAAGTTGACTGTTAAACTTATACTAATACTGCAGCTACTAGTCTTTGGTGTTTCGAGCTTCACACCCCCTTACTAACTTGATTTCTTGTGACGCCTCTTCAGAGAATGCTGATAAACTTGGCTTAGTCCTGCATGGTGCACCCAGCTGTGAGTGACTTTCTATCCAGCTGTTGCATGCCTCCTTGAGGTAAATTCATTCAGATAGGGTGTCTACCACAGGCTTCAGTTTAATGAGATAAATACTATGCCACAGTCCCTAAATGGTTAACCAAACAATGCAATGCTGAGACCATTGATGTTTTATACTGCAAATGTTATGAAACAGCATTGTTTTTTGCATGTTCTGAGGTCAATCTGTTTCTACTGTATCAGTAAGGTGTAGAGTTTTGAACAGATTCTTCTAATGCTTTGGGATTACTTACCATTGTAGGGATGTCTGCCATTATACGTTCATAAGAAATGCTCCTCCTCTTCTGCTTTCTGTGTAGAATCATTCATTTACTGATGGTAGTCTAACATACATTAACAACAGCCACTGCAGCGAACCTGGGCTACACTACCCAAAAACCTTACTCATGATAATCCCTATGCAGAAGAGTGAGAATTTAAGTGAGACTTTTTTTTTATCGTATAATGAAAGTCATTTTTTTGTTAGGCCTTTGAGAAGCCACGCTCTGCATAGGAATGACGAAAAGGATCGCAAAAGCAAATGCTGTGTTTCCATGGAAACCAGCTGAAGGCTGACCACACAGGCTTTAAATGGCTACACAGGCATAGCAAACCACATCAGTGGAACAGTGGTGGGGTTTTCCTTTCTGTCACTAGAATATTGTGAGGTTGCACAGTTCTTTACATCTTTTGCAAGTTTTGCTGATAAGTTTCATTTTTAACAGTCATCACAGATGCTTACACCCACACTGTCCATTGAAATTATACTTGGTGTTCTTTCAGAAATTAACAATCAGGAACACCAAGTGCTAGTGAATGTATATATCAAGTAATCAATTGTGTTAAGTTGAAATTAGAATTTATGTCGCTTGTAATGACTTTTACAGAGTTGGATATCTTTAATTATGTCACCCAGTTTCTTATGGTGCATGAGATATGACCATCAAACGTAATGGCCAGTACTAGTAGCAAGTGTAATAGGTTGTGTCTCAAAGACAAGAATAGAAGAACTACAGGATATTTTTCTGTCAAGAACAAATAATCAGGGCATTACAAAATTCAAGTTTGTGTTATACTAACATCAGGTGCTAAAGATGAAGGAAAATGCACCAATAATGTTTAATTTAATTCATAGGTAATCTGACATCGGCTTTCTTAAATTGGCCTTTGCTAAATTATGATTGACACACCTCTCGATCTTAATTATCATTAATTGTTCTGTCCTCAGTCAAATAAAGGAAAAGCTCTGACAGGACTCCTCACAACAAACCTGTAGTGAGAATGGCAGGCTCAATGTATTCAGATTTTTTAGACTAAAAAATGTGAAAGGGTGTTACTGAGAAATATTTCTTTCATAGACACACTATGCTGAACGTCTGGAGCAGGGGTCACCAACCTTTTAGAAACTGAGAGCTACTTCATGGGTACTGAGCCATACGAAGGGCTACCAGTTGGAACAGAACAGAGTTTACCTAAACTTATCTAAACTTCATGTATAATAAACATGTTTTAAATGCTTTTTTTAGATATTGTCATTTTCAAATCTATATAAATGCAAATGTGATTAAAGAAGAAAAGCAACAGGATAAAATTAAATGTTAGACGCTGCTCACTGGTGAGTTGTGCTATTTTAAGAACAGGTCCGTGGGCTACTCATGTGGTCCTTGGGGGCACCATGTTGGTGACCCCTGGTCTGGAGGGTGGTGCTTTTTTAATTCCCTCCCTGAATCTGAGAATATTTTGGATTAGCCTATGTTTAAGAGCACACTCCTTTCAATTACAAAACTACTGTTTTATCATTTTATCATTTTATCAATATGATAATGATAAAATGATAATGTTACAGAAAATATTAAGATCAGTTAGCTAACTAGCATTAGCATTTCTTTGCTTAGCTGCTGGCAGTTACCTTGATAAAAAAAGCAGGACTATACATTTTCTAATAACATTCAGTGCAAATAAATATTATTGCTTCTGCCATTGCTTGCATTACTTTACTACAGTTGCTGAAAGGCCTTATGTAAGAGAGGTCAAGTCTTTCTCAGCAACTAATGTTACTCTGAGTTCATGTGCATCTGAAAGGGTAGCTTCTATCACTAAAAATGTTAAACAATAAAGGATTTCCCTGGTTTCATTAATGTGACCATGGTTTCCAGAATCACTTTTGTTTAATTCAAACTGGCCTACACTCACAATTTGCATAATTTTGTTCTTAAACATTTATATCTGCACTGAATATCTTGCCAATTTTGAATGAAAAAAATCTACTCCTCTCTGTGCCTTTAAAATTTTGCTTTATAAGACTTTGTATTGCACATGCTACTAGGTAACCTGAGTTGAAAATTTGTTGGACTTTCTCAGAATTTTGCAAATAAACTTAAGACTATACACTTAACACTAATGTTTTAAAATCAATTCTATCAGTGCATACATAGAATAAGACAAGTCAATAATCTTAATAAAGTATGTCCTCTGCTGTCCAGATATGCCAGTCACACTGTTGTTCTGTCTCATTCTGTGCCTAGTTTCCTTCTTTTTAAGTCCAGTGTAATCTCCTACCTTTCTACGCAAGATTACTCCCAAAAACAAGGTCAGTCAAAATGCCACCTACGGTCTTTATTTCTGCATTTTATTATACTTTGAATGTTCTGTAGTGCTGTTAAGTGCATGTAAATGAAATACAACTTCTGACCATAACAAAAGGTTGCACTATACCTACTGAATATGCACAGCCTGTCTGGGGTTCAGATCTGAATGAAATATACCAGACAACATACAAGATTCTTACCATACTTAGGAAGAGTAGTAACTCGTTCCAGCCTGAAACTGTGTCACCATAATATGCAATTGATTGCAAAAGACAGCCCATATGTATATGTGTTGATTTCAGGGCTAAAAATTCAAACGTTTACAACATTCTGATCAATATAGTTTAAAAAGAGTAATAAAAAAGCCAAAGTACCTTCACTTTCAACTTATGGCCCTTGATTGGATGGTTGCTTTTCAGAAAGCATCCAAAATGTATCCTTAACACTTCATACTACAGGAAGCATAACGCTCCACGTGAAGCAAATAATTCACATTCAAACCCCTGAAATTACAGCCCATGAGGAGGGAGTGAGTAATGACGCCTCTACAGGTCCTTAACAAGTGGAATGATGTCACCCCCCCCCACCCCGCCCCCAATCCCACCACCAATTGTAAAAAGTACGTAAGTGTGCTTAGCCTAACCCTGAGTAGCTCTTGCTTGGAGCACTAAACGCCAACAACGTCTTACACTGATTAAATTGCATCTTTAATTACTAAAACGCATTTGGAAATTCTTTGGGTCTACAAATGGCCTCAATATGACAACCAGTCGACGATGGTTCGCAATGCGACTAATCTTCTTGCATTTGCTCATGACTGCAGTTTAGTTTGTCATGGTAGGTTCACGCTCAGACCGGGCCTCATTAGTAGCTCCCACCAAAAGCCTGGAGCCAGAGAGCTGACTGGTAGAGCTCATTTCCATTTTAATACTTACCTCCAAACTGCAACGTGGCGTTAGCTGTGGGGAAATGATTAGGTCAACGGCCCACTGTTGAACATGACGTGCAAATAACTCCATATAATAACACAAGTCTGTGTAGGCTATTAATAGTTTCAGATGGCCAGCATTAGGTCCAAACTGACATATGGCTACATTTATTTCGCTCTCGCGGGACGGGAAACAAAAACTTTATAAAGTCTACATTGTCAGTTGGGTTTAAGTTACATTGCCTTTTCAAACTAACTCTATCAAATCAACAGCATTAAGATACACCAAATTAAAAAAACGTGAATAAACTCACCACAGAGGCCTTCAAAAAACAATAGTCCTAACTGAAAGGGCAAACCATGCAGCCCACAGCGCTCCAGTCAAGCGTTTTAAATGTGAAAGTGAAAAGAAAGGCTTCTCTCAGATTTGTGCTAGATCTAGCTATAAGAAAGCACGAAACATTAAATTAGGAGATGTGATTGCAGGCGGTAAACCAGAGGAGATGTTCTTCATGTTTGGGCCTGCAGCACTGGCACGGACACGGCTTTATGTCAGAAGCAAAAGAATGTACATAGCTTTTGACATGGTTTAATAGCAGCCAACACAAACAGGTCTTGGCTGACAAATGACCGTTCTCATAAATATTCCTTCTTGATATGGTTACCGTAATATCTGGCTCTCTCACGCCGTACTGAAATATGGATGCTCCTTTATTTTGGTGTGATCTACCACACGTAGAAGGGGTAGGAATACAAGAAACATTAACCTTGGAGATGTGTCGCAATCTAGACCAGACATTTGTGTAATGTCATATTTGTGCTAGGACACGAGGACACTCCACCGCATGGCTTTGCGCGAGTAAACGTAACCTAGAACTTTTTTGACGTTACAAAAACTGATCTAATCTGATAGATCTTGGTTCGTAAAAATATAAATTCTTGCTATAGTGGGAATATAAGTGGTCCTTGATTGCCCCACCAAATGCTTTATATATTAACAACTTGATACTACAGTTAAAACGAAAAAAAAATTATTTTACTAATCCATCTTAAAAACCGAGGTTGTATTTTCCGTTTCCGAGCTAAATCTACACCGAGTAACTATAAGTTATAATGCTGACTGATCAGGATGCTGAAGTCAGTGCACATTCTCAGGAGCGTATTGAATTAGACTGCTGCCTCAACACTAAGACCGTGTCGAAGGTTTAATAGGCTATAAAATTTAATTGCTAAACTCCTAAACGTTACAGCGCCTGGCCATGGAACTCCCTGCGTTTTCCGATACACTCAGAGTTTATTTTCTTTCTAGGCTGTGCACCAGCAGGGACATCCATCTTTCAAGCCGCTTTCCTTAAAATGATTTTGCTACACATTTCAATGCATCTTAATACCCAGTGCAACAGTTAAGGCCTCTGCTGAATTCATATAAAGCAGGCGATATAAGCAATACGCATTTAGGCCTACATATTGTTTATATAAAACTACTCAGTCCATGGGGTAATTTGCAATAAGCTTGTATTTGGGAATATGTAAATACTCACAGCAATTCTGAATGTGTATATTTAACAGCTTAACAAATGTCTCTTTTATGCTGCTTTAAAAGTTCTTGTGTCAAACCAAGTAAAACGCACTGGATATAAATTATATTAACCAACTGAATATAATCACCTCTAGAATATGAAGTTAGTACCTGCCAAATATATTCAAGCTCATGCATCATTTTCTTTTTCTCCATTTGATGACATAACGATACAACGGGCTTTGAACAAAACACCCAAATCCTACAAAAAAAATCTCAAATTAATGCAAAACACAGCGGCCTGCTTTATCTTCGATAACAGGTAGAAAATTTATTCTAGGAAAATACGGCACGTCGCCGGGGATGGAAATTATACAAAAATAAAAACGAGAAAAATATCATTTTTCACTTTTTTACGTTGTAAACACAAATCATTCATTTTTAAGCAATTAAAACTGAACACATTGTATGCTAACGGTCTAGGCCTAATGTTTTATTTTTTAAGTCATAATTAAAGCACACTGACCATCAAAGTGAGAAAGATTTCGACTCCTTTGCGACTGAAACTTTTAGAGTTAGTAGCTCAAGTGTTGCAGGTCGATCGTTGTGAGCGTTTCGGAGAGGAAATCGAAAGTCTCTGCTGATAAACTCATGGGGCTGTCTGACAAACTCGGCGAGATGGCATCTGATATGTGAAGGCAGGAATCCGAAGAGAAAACGTGAAAGTCCAGGGCCGGAGGAGAGCCATTGTCCCGGACAGATGCGCTCTCCGAGGCCATTGTTGCGGGGCAGATAGGAACAGTGGGTGACGGGTTGGGAAAATGTTTCAGATTTTTCTCATTGCTGCTCAAAGGCGAAACAGTAGCGCTTTGGGCGTCTCCATTGTGTCCATTCTGCGAGTGCTGAAGAGGCGACGCGTTGTGCTGAAACGCGTAGCCCTCCCTCTCCGAGAGAGCTCCAGAAGAGGCTGGAGGCAAAAGGGCTTTCCCCTCGGCCGATGTCTCCAGGCTGGCCGGCCGGCCGTCTCCGTGGTGATTCTCCTTGCACTGCGTCTGTCGCTTGTGCTTCATCCTGCGGTTCTGGAACCACACCTTTACCTGCCTCTCGGTCAGGTCGAGCAGCGCGGCGATTTCCACCCGCCTCGGCCTGCACAGGTACTTGTTGAAGTGAAACTCCTTCTCCAGCTCCAGCAGCTGCGTGTTGGTGTAGGCCGTCCGCAGCCTACGGGTCGTCGCCCCGCCGCCTCCATCAGCGAGCTCCGGCGATCCTGTAAAGCAGGGAGATTGGAGGGGGGAATCACATCACCATGTTATATATTACAGAGATGCCACTAATTAGAACATAGCGCCGTAGGGCCCTACAGCCCACCTCGCAAACTCGTCAAATATATGGCGCTTCTCGGGGGGGCATAAATTGTTTGTGGACTCGAGCCACGGCGCTGGGAATAAATTGTGTTCTCAGCCTCCCAAAAAGCCAGAACGCAGCGAGTGTGTCTGGTGTGACTGGCCCGCGAGGAGATTAATGAACACGGCAGCTACCTCAATCTATCACTCTTCATTACTGTCAAATAGTAAAATTCACGCCCTGCAGTGCGATGAGTGCGAGCAGGGTTTAGGAGTCAACACCATACATCCTTGGTTTAAACAATAAATGTTTATACGCTTCGCATATGACACATCAGCTAAAGTTAACTGAAGCCATGACGAGAGCCATTTAAGCCAGTTCCCAAGTACTGGTTGTAATTTAATTTAAAATTGAAAAGCATTAGTTGGGAAAATGTCAACTTAAAATGGATTTTAAAAACGTTAGCTGAGAAAATTCAGCTGAAATTATTATTTGGGAAAACGTCAACTTCAGATTGTCTTACTTGGCATTATTTGTGAAAATATTACCTTGGGGATAACTTAAACGTTGGTTGGGTAATGTCAACTTAAAATAATAATAATAACAGCATCAAAATGAGTGTAGTTTTACCTTGAGGAGAGAAATAGACTGGAGACGACTCAGTAGTAGCCGCAGCCGAACTCTGGTTTTTCTTTGAAGCCTTTTTCTCCTTCATCCAAGGGTATTCCGGAGGTAACGAGGCTGCAGGCAGCGGGCAGGAGCCATGGGGGTTCTGCTTAGGGCGGCTATGGCGAGGGTGGCTGCCCGGGTTCAGGCTCGGGATGGTCTGCTCAAAAGGAGGAGGAATCAGTGTCGAGCGTGAAAGCGTCGAGCTCTTGATTGATGAACTTTGAAATGCATCAGCGACAGGGGGAAAGGACGTCAGGCACTCAGCGAGCGACGGCTGACTGTTGATAAAACCCGTCTCTCTCTCGAATTCGTAATTCATCTCCAAGGAGTCTTCACAAGTCACCGCTCACAGATTTATGGCTCGAACACAATAATGAAATACAGTGTGTGTGTGTGTGGGAAAAAATAAATAAAAAAAATATAAATACATAAAAAAACTATATTGCTGATTACGGCCGTATGGGGACGGCGATACCATTAAACTATTGCTTTCATGGAGACAAGGTTGAAATTGGACCGTATTGCTTGTCACATGATTACCTCTGTCCAATGACAATTTGGGGTTTAATCAAAAGAAGCCACTGTCTGTGTGATTGATCGAGAAAAGTCTAAGAGCAACGCCTCGCGCTCTGGGACGGGCCTGTTCATTCGCGCGTTTATGGCCAGATTGTCCACTGCTCGGTAGATCATAAGTAGCCCTGGCTCTTTTCTGTTCACGGCTCTATCTGAAACTCAGCGTGTCCGCCTTCTCTCCCCCACTTGTAGTTCCCCACTGCAGCCGGTCTACGGGCCACCCAGCCTTTTCACGCGCCACATTAACACACGACGACCGTCCCGACCAAAGAAGCGCGCTCATCCTCCTCATGAGTTTTACAACAACTTTGCTTAGAAAAATGCGCGCTCTCGGACCAGGCACGCGCACGGCGCAGACCCAGAGAAGCGCGTGCACGCGCACTCCGGAAAGGAGGGGCGCTCGGACTCCACAGCAGTTCACGCTGGTCGGAAATGTTGACGCGCGCATGCGCATCTGCATTGGCTTTGTCCCAAATCAATGCCTTTAACTATGTGTAAGATAATGTCTGACGAAGTGCGTCTGGGTTTTCAAACAAAAGTGTTGAATCTGTGACACTTACACACGATATTGTTTGCACGATTGCAATGGAAAAATAAGTGAAATATGAATTCACATTTCACATTATGTAATAGCATTCGTACTTTATACTTTATAATGTGTGTGCGTGTGTGTATGTGTGTTTGGGGCATATTTCAGGCTTATACACTCACAAACCCAAACACACACACACACACACACACACACACACACACACACACATATATGTACACACACATACATGTGTGTATGTATATATCATAAAATGTATCATTATGAATAAGCTCTCCCGTGCGCTCTCTCTCGCATTAATCACACACACACATACACACACACCTTTTCTACAATAATATGATGCACCCGGGCAAGAAAGCACTCGTGCAAAAACGTTCTTTAAGCTACACTCAAAAGAAGAGATTCTGAGATTAGATTGGTCCCTATCCTGACCTTACAGTGACATTGAGGATTCGAAGCAGTACTTACAGAACGCTCATTCTGCTGTACTGTTCATATTTATAAATGCACGATAAATGTATTAATCCAGAACTGTTTTCAGCCAGTGTTTTTTTTTTCTTTTTGCTTTGAGAAGGGCTCGGCTAAGCGGGAGTAGGCCACTTTATTGCTTATATTCCAAACAAAGAGTCCTGAAAGCCTGCACGCTATCAATCTTACTCGCCAAAAGGTCTGACAGCTTCGTGCCCTAAGAACACATTTAAACCATCTAACACTCTCTTAGATCATATGCTGCCGGGGAGAAGGGAACAACATAGAACTCACGCTGAAGAATTCCTGTCGCTTTATAAATTCGTTTATAATATATTTTGTTTGGAAAAATGGATTGACCTTAACACAGAATTTCATACCGGATATGCTCGAGAAGGACACTCGCTCGCTTTTTTTGGACCAGAAATTCATTTACCCTGCATTCTTTTCGCTTTTCGAAAAAGAGACTTCATGGAGAAGAGGATTTTTTAAATGAATAGGAGTAGCCAAAGACTACAAGTGGCAAGCCGAATGATTCTGCCATTGCACAGGATCTATTGTATACAGAGAAAGTGGGTGTTGACATTCTTCAGAAATACCCACTCCTTCCTACACATTTTCTACCAAGAGGCAAAATTTATTTTTTTCTCACGATTTGAGCACAATTGCAAAACATGGGCCAAATGTTGTTAAATACAACAACTTGGTGTTTATTTATTTTTTGACGTATTTCATTTTATTATATGCACGTTTAGGATATACATACCAGAGATTCAAGTAGTCTGAGTAAATTACGTTTATGTATTGTAGTTTATTATAGTATAATGTGTATAGTATAGTATAATAGTGTTTATTATATTGGTAGTCATTTTGATCCATTATAAACACACAAATGTGATATAATTCTTTATTTTATTTGCAGTAATTTCAGTTGATTCAGTTTCGATTAGAATGACCGAATGAATATTTATTTTATGTAAATATTTTGGTTGTATTGTGAATATGTTTGCGTGGTTTAATGATGTCGCAAAATAACCTGAATCCTGTATAATTACAAAAATGTGATGCTAGTCATACAGTATTTATGGACTGCTTGAACTCATACGAGGGCTAATATTAAATAGGTATCTTCTTCTTCTTTATTTCTTTTTTTTTTGAAGATGCTTATTTAGTTATTAATTAAGAAATATTCGTTTTTAAAGGTAAAAAATAACGCCGCGTACAATGCATTAAAACAGCGTTTCTTTTGAACGTAGAGTGTCTAATATCTCTCTGTTCATGAATCCATCCGTTCCTATGTTTAGAAGACTCTTTTTGTGGAGATTAGAAAACAGTATATGGTTATCGGCCTTTCTCTCTGATAAAGCTTCCAGCGCCTTGTCTTTGTGATCGTGTCTGGCACGGTGCAAAGCCTCGCTCACCGTCTGTTATACATACGAGTGAATGCTGATCACATTTATAAACTCGAAATGCAAAATGAAAAGTGGAAACCAAGGGATCATTGAATAAACAGACCAGTGAATCAGTGTATTTTAATAAATGTATGTATTTATGTAATAATGTATTCTTCTTCTTCTTCTTCTTCTTCTTATTATTATTATTATTATTATTATTGTTGTTGTTGTTGTTGTTGTAATATTAAATGCATAATAACATTAAATCCAAAATACATTTAACCCCCAATTCTAACAATCAAGAAGGTATACTTTTACAAAGGTTTTTTAAATATTATTTCAACCCCGTTGGTGTACCTGGCATGTGCACGATGAAAAAATACTGTAGCCTACTCTAATAATACATCCGAGTCAGCCAACAGCAAAGATAAATAAAAACGAGAGGCCCATGCGTCCTGCGCGAAAAAAAAAAACACCCTCAAGGTGAGACCACTGACTGGCTTCAAATCCAGTACCTGGTAGACTACAAATCCTACACGTGCAACACGGCATCATTTTTGAAACCGGCATCAAATTTTGAATTTTGTTGTAGGAGCAATTGTTGGGGTTTTCCTCGGCGCTTGCAGTGTGAATGAGCGCAGGGCAGGCGTATATGGGGTGTTTATGGTGTCTGCAGAGGCAGCAACCCACAGTAGCACAAGCACACTGGCGTTTGATGGATGACCCTCTACCCACACACACACGCACACACATTGCACTGGTCTGTAAATGAGCTCCATGCTGCCATTGTTCTTCTTCTGGAGGTGTGTTTGTGTGTGTGTCTGTGTGTGTGTGTGATTTCCGGCCATATGATCTATAAGACATAGAGCTGTGCATATTCATTTTCAGGATGTGACGTGGTGGCAGTAGCATTCAAGGCAGATATATGCTTTTAGCCATATGCCTAATTCTGCGCATTCAACTGGATACAACTGAGGAACTGCCATATTAAATCCTTCTTTATCTATAGTGTTATACGTCATTGGTCTTAGATTTCATAACCTTAGTCTGTAACACATACGTTTAAATAAATGTACCAAATCCAGATTTATGGCGTGTAAACAGTTTCAGCAAGTGGGAAAATGCGCATTAAATTAATTAAGAAAAAATAGATTACATTATTCTCTTTACAGTAATAACTGTCCATTGCATTTACATGATTCTAATATGTTGATCGGTTGTACATGAATTAAAATCACGTTAAAAATAGGGGAACCTTTCAGGAGATTTTCGTGAATGATGTGTGAGCGTGGAAAACCTTTTAAAAGCTTGAAGACACTCCATATGTAAAGGTTCTTGGGAGAAAGTACCCCGTAAACTACATTTACATTATGTGAAGGTTCTTTAACCATTTAAAAGGTTCTTCATCTCGTTTACAAAAACTAAAGAACTAAAACAGTTTTTCTGCGGCATTTTCTTGTGCGTCAGCTTCAATTATAGATCTTTGGTATATACCATGTAGTGTAGTTTATTCATTATTCGTTTCATTATGCACCAGAGCGCATTTTAGTAAGTGTTTTAGGAATGACCAGCATGGCCGTGTCTCTCTGGAATGGGACGTGCTGGAAATGTTACAAACCCCCTAAACCCAGGCGCTGATCCTTATAGCCACCACTTGAACATCTTGCACCAGACCACAAAAATGGCCCTGCTTGTCTGGAGTTGACCTCGAGTTTGATGTATTGCGGGTCGTGGGGGTCAGCGAAGAGCACTAAAAATGCAGCCTCGACGGAAGTCTCGTGTATGTTTGCAAAGCTTTTGATTGTGAGCGTCTTTTCTAAACTTTCGACTTGGGAACGTGAGACTATTTGAAGTGTAGGATGGTATTTCGAGGGAGAAGAAAATTCCAGTCTGGTATATATTCTGCCTGTCAGAAAGGCTGCTATAGCCCACAAACACACACTTTTAGGTGATCTAGAATGACTTATCGGTAGTGGATGCTGTAATGCAGAACAAAAGTGTGTGAGACTCGTGAGGCTATGGAAGCTTAATGTTTTTACATCTGATTGCAGTTTAATTGTTCTTCTAGTCATGGTTTAGATCAATGGTTCCCAACCTTGCTCCTGGAGCACCCCCTGTGTGTTTTCCTGCTCGTCCACACCCACTTCAGGCGTTTTAATTAGTTGATTAGTTGGATCAGGTGTGTTGGGAGCATGAAAAACACTAAAATGTGCGGAGCAGGGGGCCCCCAGGACCAAGGTTGGGAAACACTGGCTTAGATTATTTGGGTATAGGGGAGGGGAGAACCGTCCGCCTCAACAGTCAATAGAGATAATGGAAGCTGGATGAACCGCAAAAGGCTTAATACTGCCCCTAGCGGGAGCTGCTGTTTGGCGATGTTTGCATAAGATTTCTCAGAGCCACAACGGAGCGTTGAAAGGGATTTCAGTCGTACGGACTTTATTAAATACAAACATTTGTTCTCTTTGCTTTCTCAGTCTTTCAGTTCACATTGTAGAGAGGCGCATCTCCTCTTTGTATCGCAATTCTTGGAGCTGCTGAGCCTAGATGTGAAGAATTTCCCATTTAATTGTTTACAAACAGTGATGCTATAAACATAGGCTACAAGACAGATCTCATCAGGTTACAGGCCAAGCTTTGAAACATCAAATGCAGCAGCAGGACCCCACCCGGTTTCTCTGCATTAATTATGCGATTGGCATAGCTTCTGGGCGTATATGCTTGAAAAAGATCTGTTATTTTATAAACCTATTCCAAGTTCAAATTGCATGAATAAAATTTGGACTTCATGTAATGCACAGATTGTCGCACTGTAAGTCCAACTGAGTACATTTTAAAATCAGTCACCTTTTGAAGTAAAACTATCATTTTTACAACGTGGATCAAGACAACAAATACTTTACACGATGAAATGAATATGTACAGTGAAAACTAGCAGTAAATTTAACAAATCGACTCTGTGAGAAGTCTACCGAAAGCTGATTGCCTGAATCGTGTTTCATTTACTTACAGTGTTAAAGGTCCATGAGTTGGAGGAAAATGAAATCGTGGTCTTTTCGGGTTAAATCAAAGCAGGAAAGATTTTAGAGATGTATTCAGAACAGGATTTAACGTAATCACATGACCAGAAGTAACTACTGACGTTAACTGAAGACATCAGTGTCGTGTTTAGCATCTCTTGGCCAGCTTAGTCTGATTTACAAGGGGCAAGCGATTGATGTCTTGCTGTATTACAATTAAATAATTATTAGAACTATTATGATGAATAGATTAGAACATGAAGATCTACTGAAGCCGGGTTTCCTACTACTACACCCTTCACCAGTCGCTGGTGGTGGGTAACTTTGACATAATCTCCACGTTCAAATACAATAACATTTTATGTAATTAATCTCATTTGAATAAATAGACAGCAGATGAGATTTCCTTTTGCTTAAATGTGTTATAAACCAGCATGCAGGATCGATGACCCATCTGATGGTGTTAACAAGTTTCATTGCTAAAAGTACACGTAGGCGTGGCATTGAAAGTTTTAATCAGAACACTGCCTCCATCTGCTGGATACTGGTGCTAATAGCAGTAGAGTGGCTCTTCTGTTGCCAGGTGGCTAACGATCCCGTTTCCTCATCAAGGATGCCCCCCACATGTTTATTGCACGTTATGGAGACGGCACAGCATGCACAATATTACACAATCCATAATATTATCATGTTGGTGGTGTCTGTTTATCTATTCGTCTATCTAGAACGTATCCATTTGTTATCTAGATCTTTTTAGCTAGCTTCGCGGTTACCGCAGGATTTGGGGTTAAAAAAGATATATTTGTATATTACCGAACCTGCGTGGCCGTAAAAAGAGCACCACGTTCTTGTTCTCATATTTCCTATTTTTAACGGATTGTTGAAGTTCATTGCATTTCTCTTCTAAGTCAAAGAAACTTCGAATTCAACGAGGCATGAATGTGGAGATGGTTTTCACAATGGCTGGGGCCCAAAATAGTAGTTCAGTTGCTGAATTTGTGGCTTTCCGCTGCGCCTTTGTGCGTGCTGTTGCAACAAATGGGTGGTCTGGGCTGGAGCGCAGGAATAGTTGCAGTAATAAAGTAATTAGGGCAGAAATCCAGACAGTTTGCGCATTTTATGGCACTGTCTGTGACGGGACCCTTGAAAACAGGACAATCGACCAAGCAAAAGCTTACGAACAAGACAACCACATTCCCCCAACACGTTGCACACACAAAGATGCAACTGCCAAAGACAGAATCATAAACAACTTACCATGATCTAGAAGTGCTTTGATATCTTCAGAGAACTGAGCACAAATTTGTGGTCTATGTGTGTGCGTGTGTATGTGCTTAGCTTTCTAAAAAGATGAAAAATGTCACACATAAAAATATATTTGTTTAAGACCATTTTTAAACCACCGTTTAAAAAGCTACTTTTTATTTGAAAAGCTGAAATATTTAGTTTTGTTGACTGAGGTCTGGATTTTAATGTTGGAATAGAGGATTTCTATATAATAACAGAGACAGCAACCTCACTGCGTGTATGTGTGTGAAAGAGAGAGAGTTTGCGTGCGTACATGTTTGTGTGTTAAAGTTTTATGATGTATGCGGTAGACCAGTGTTGCTGTAATTGTCCACCTCCTATGTTTGTCACACAGACTAGCTCGTGTTATTGTACTGATGTTGATAAGGGAACGCGGCGTCGAAAAAAACGAGTCTCTCCAGGTCGACCCTCAATCGCTTTGCACCCCATAAACAGTTAAGACTATGATTGTAGTTTATTGCCGTATGGTCACCAATATCATTTGCGGGGGCGCGTACATATAACACACACAGACCCGTCCACAAGCAACACACTCAAGCCTTATTTATGCAGGCAGTTATCGGGACACTGAGCAGGGGGAAGAGCTGGGGAAGAAGGATATAGACAGATACACAGTTTAGACCTTTCGGCCCAGCACACCTTTTTTCTCCATGAAAGTTCGCTTAAAAACTAGATTGGTCCAATTGCATACTGCAATAGTGATTTTGCTCGTTGCTAGTTACTATATATATAGTAGTGTGTGTGTGTGTGTGTGTGTGTGTGTATTTATACTTATATTTATATACACACAATTATTTTTTTTAAAAAAAGAG
>JBBPCZ010000007.1:9311201-9334679 GCA_037974445.1 Brycinus macrolepidotus
TATTGTCATTGTTATTATTATTATTGTCATTATTATTATTATTATTATTATTATTATTATTATTATTATTATTATTAGAAGTAGTCGTGGTAGTATTAGTATTAGTGTTAGTAGTAGTGGTAGTAGTAGTAATAATAACAATAATAAAAAAAAATTTACGCGTTTTTAACTGTCAACCACAAGGCCATTAAAATGGCTGTTTACAACTCTTTCAGAGAACCACGACAAAGAACTAACTGTAAATAACTATTCATAAATAATATTACTAAATTCTTTTTAAAAAATAATATTTTGATGATGCACGGTTTTTCAGCAGTGCAAATCAAGCATAATGTTAGACAAGAAGTCTAACCATTGCTCGGAAACCAGTGACCATCACACTGTTACCTAAATGCCATATTTTGCGCTAAATGTGAATGATTCACACAGGCTTGTTATCGGTTGCCTCTAGTAACAGTTTCAGTACAGTCCGTTGTAATTTAGTGCGCCGTATGGCAGTTCAGAAAATTCTTAGTTAGCGATCAAAAGAGCAATAGCACGCACCTTTCCTCTTTGCGGCAAGATCAGGTTAGCCTTTTGCTGTAAACAAGATGACTTTAAACCACGCAACACACTGAAGAATTGGGCTGGGCGTGCTATCCCTCGTCATATAATAATAAAACCAGCAAGAGTAAGCTCGCCTAGGGTTGCGGGATTGTACAGTCAAACTAACTAACGCGGCTCTAGGAAGATACTAATAAACTGCCGAAGAAGTAATGGGAAGTCTGGTTGCACCAGTTAAATTATTATAGCCTAAACAAGAGTACTGGACTTTAGTGTCCCCGAATTTCCAGCAACCGACTGCAGTCACCACCAGCAGTTAAGATTCTCCGCATACAACACCACTAACCTTTATTTGCCTTTTCCGGGCTGTCAGTGCCGCTCTCTGGAGTTTCTGGGGATGAAGCAGGGCCGCCTGGCGACCTCCGGCTCTCCTTATCTGTTACTGGGGCGCACGGTGAGCAGACCGTCGGCTCTCGGCTGTCTGCACCGCGCGCCTCCGCGGGGGCGGCAGGACTCGTGTTGTCCAGCCGGGCCACAGGGAACTGGACCGAATCGGGCCGATCGTCACTGGGATAACCTTTAGCCGCCGAATACGTCTGAGACAGTTGGAAGTAACCGGGCGCCAGGACGCTGCCGTCGTTACCAGCTTGACAGGAGCTCGGCGTCACCCTCGAATAAGAGATGTCCTCCGTTACCATGTCTTTTGGACCCTTCTCCGACTCGTACAAACAGTATGAGTTTTCCTCTTTTATGGCCGGGGAGAAAGACCTGGGTAGAATTTGGTGACCAGGTTGTTCGGCTCGACACGATCTTGACGTCTCCAGCCACGACTCCATGCCCTGCACGTAGGGACTGGATGTAGGGACCATATTTTGACTCTCGTTTCGTTTGAATCCGGGTAAATAGCTACAATTAGACAGTCCATAAGAATACTCGGCGCTGGGTGGCAAGTACACCCCACTGCTTTGGTAGTAGTGACTGCTCCCTTCGGCCCTACCACTGATCAGTGAGTCTACCAAAAATGAATGTCCAGATGGGCTTTCGGAGCATGACATCTTCGTGGTATAATTTGACGGGCGAAGAAGATAGCCCTTTCTGGATGACATTTCTTGTGTAAAACATGCTGAATATAATTACTGATAACCGTACAACTCAGGGCCAGCTCACAGCCAATTAAAACCCAACAAGGCTGAAGACTCCTCCCACTGCGCGTACGTACCTGCTGTGTGCCATGTCCATTTCTGGCTACCAGGTTGTTTTAAAAGAGGACAAAATAAGTTTAAACTGCACACGCCTTTTGTTATCTTATTTATTAAGGTACTAGTCCAAGAGATGGAACGATCATCACTTCCCTACTCATTTCTGTCAGGCAGGGAGTCCAAAAGCCTTTGAACCACACAAGATAAGTGTGTCTATAAAACGTTAACATGGTAAACCCTAATGATACTGTGGGGTGTGATTTAATGGCAAATTGCACTTTGTGTCGCAGATTTCAAACTTGTGGGAAAAAAGAAATATTATTTATTCTATTCAAGTTCTAAATAAACTTTGGGTTCATTTTTTTGCAACCTGATTTATGTTGGGTGTTTAATTCTTTGGGTAGTATTAACATACTCAACATACACAACAACAATTTAGAGTACAAATTTTTGGGTGCTGTGGGGGTCTTTACATTCTGTGTGCTTATCTTCATATTATACGTATTATTGTGGAATTGCAGCGTTGCATAGATGAAATTTCTAAATTGTGAGAATAACTTCTATAAAAAGAAAATACGTAGAAATGCGTGTACGGCTATGTGGTGCTCGGTAAAAACAATGAATCGAACTGAGTAATAAAATATCTCTCAGATTCATCTTCAAAGTATATTACTGTGACTTGCAGGCATCTAGGCTGTATCTGTTTACGTCCAGATCATATTTTCAAGGGCAAATTATTATATGTGTTTTCAAGGACAAATTGTTACATTAATATTCGATCATTAATACTTGGACCTGAATAAAATCTTGAATGAAAATGTGTTAAAACATGTAGCTGATGTGCAAATCAATACATGTATATGGAAAGTAAAGCAGTATATATACTGTATGTGTGTGTGTGTGCGTGTGTGTGTGTGTGTGTGTGTATAGATAGATAGATAGATAGACAGATAGATAGATAGATAGACAGAGAGATAGATAGATAGATAGATAGATAGATAGATAAATAGATAGATTGCTTTACTAATCAGTGGCAAAAAGAAAAATAAAGAGCAAAATATCAAACATTAAAACAAATAAAGCAGTTTGCTATCAGACTTCACAATAATTTTCTTCGAAGAAAATTTCGGGAAATGACGGGTGGGTACAAAGTTTTATTTTCCCTTCATACTTGTCTCCCTCGTCTATATGAAGGGTTTGGTAATAATCACCCGACGATTTTACTTTTCGCTTGAGACAAATGCAATACTGTTTTCCCCACTTTCTGTCTGTGCTCATATTTGAGTCAGTGCCAATTATTTTTGTTCCAAAGACACAGAGTAAAGAGACTCACCGTCCTCCACTGTTGAAGATTATTAAGACGCAGGAAGAATTAACGTTTGGAATAAAAGGTTTTTTCTTCTAATTCTTACAGAGCTCATCTTAAAGAGGTTATCTTTCATCCGACAAGAACTGATATTATATATGATTTTTAAACAATGATAACATTTATACTGCAAACGTTTCGTGATCTTTGTAGACCACACTGTAAAACATAATGGCCCATGTCCTAGCAGACAACACTCGGTCCACATAAACAATAATTATCAAGTACTTTTAGACTAAGTGGTCTTGAGAAGTGAACTTTTACAGCTAAACGATGATTAGATATTTACCTGAAAGTTCTCGTAGTATGACGAGGGGACTGTCCCTCTTCAGAAAACAACGTAAAAGGCATTTGGCAGTATTTTTTTAAATCCACGGCAATGACATTGATCGGAAAGGCGCCACCATGTGGAGGAAGTGCCAGTTGTCAGAACTTCAAAACCTTCCAGCCGAGCAGCCGACACGAAGACAAATGCCGGAAAAGTCAGAGAACAACAAGCTTTCAGCGATTCCAGTCGCCGTTTTCAAGCTCTTAGTCACAGTTAATAACCTTGGTTCTCAGACGGTTTATTGCACCCGCACTCCAATTGTACAAACGCTCCAGACTAAGTCGGGTTTTATGGCCGGGCTGCTACAGCAGAGGTGGTGGGGGTGGGGTGTGTATGTGTGTGCCGCAATGAGCTCGAAAATTCCGCAGAGTCTCAAAAGGATGCGCAACGCAGGGCGACTGAGTAAAGCAGTGCTCGTTAGCTCATGGTTGCCTTTATTTATTTCAGAGTGGCCTAAGTCGTTGCTGGGTTTGTGACCTCTCTCATCACATATCGTCTGTAAAACGGTTTTTGAAGCTACAATGAAAGTCAGCATTTATTGTTGTAGTTCTCTTAGATTGTTTCCCAGATTTCATGACGAACACTGGACCATTGAATCAAAGCGCTGTCAGCCCTGCATTAAGTCATTTCGGAGGTGGAAACCAAAGCAAGTGTTTTTAGAGCCGATTTGATTCACTGGGCCATCCATTGCCATGTTTGGGGCAGTTCCGTAATGGATACGAGGCATTAATGATGGCAGCTATTTGATCCCCGAATCAATTTGAACTCTCGCGGGCAATAAAAAATATCCATCAAACATCCGATCCTACATAAGAAGGGAAAATGGAAAAAACGGGACATGTTACAAGAGGTCGATTTATACAACGAGATGTCAACGTCCTTCAAAACCACACAAACGAAATGTTTCTGCAGCATGACGTATCACGTTTGGAAAAATGAAAAGTAATATGTCTATATAGCCTGGAGATTTTGTAAAATAATGTCCTGTGCAGTGTCCTCATATTGTTTGTCTATTGCTTTTAAGTCACGGTGTTTAGAAAACGTTGCATTTTCTTTACGTTAAATCAGTAACGATCAACACCCATCTTTAGGCTCGCGAAAGCCTACCATACAAAAACAAAAATTCAAGTAAAACATATTTCAAAAGTTAACATTGTCCATTTTTCCCGAAAATAAAACAAAAAAACAACAAATATATTGCTAATAGGTCTCTCAGGAATTGTGCGTGCGATATTTAAACAGGTGTAACTAATATAATTCCAAATAAAATAAAAAACAGTACTGCTGAGACTAAATGACACTTTCCTGCAGTGTAAGTATTGCCCACCTCCACAAAGATTTTACACAGTTTTGAAGAGTAATTGCTATATTGCCACATTTATAAATATGCATGAAGTACAAGCTTTGGTCAGAAAATATAATCATAAAACACCAAAAAGACACAAAAAACCCTGTAACATTTATCTGAGATTGGTGATGCAATAATAATAATAATAATAATAATAATAATAATAATAATAATAATAATAATAATAATAATAATAATACTGCAGACTCTGCATAGAATTAATGTGGTGAAATGAGGTTTGTCAGATGGGGCTTCAGATCCGCTTTCGCTCTGGGAATGTGCAGCGGCGAACTTGAAATTAACCATGCCTGGGGTCCGCTCCTGGACGGACGGGTCCAGGGCCTCTACAGCAAAGGGTTCGTAGAATAGTACTGTAAGCGGTCCCTGTTTAACTTCTTCTCTTTCATCCTCCTGTTCTGAAACCAAATTTTGACTTGACGATCGGTGAGATTAAGCATCCTGGAGAGTTGCAGCCGTTTCTCTTTGTTGATGTAAACACTGAAGAAAAATTCTCTTTCCAGTTCCCTGATTTGGTACTTGGAGTAAGGGCATCTCTTTTTGCGCGTTTTCTGTCCAGCTGGGAAAAAATGACAATTAGGATTGTTTAGATTGACCAAATATACATGGAAAATATGAAAGCTGTAACTGTGAACAATTGGATGTATTTTGTTGATTATTTATATGGTCTTTATTTGTCGTTTAACTTTATACTTTATAGCGTAAAAGAGAGCTGCTATGTAACAGCTTCCTTACTGACTTACTATAGCTCACACCGCACCTGGAGAGAAATCTGTGGTTAGTTCTTAAAGGCTGCCTAAAGACACAAATTGCTTCGTACGTTGCTTGTGAAACAGCACATTAATTACTAGAGCGTCTTAGTAAACCCCTCTGAAGACGCTAGAGGTTCCACGAGTCTTGTCATTCCTTAAAGTTTACCTTCACAGGTGCGTTAGCTATAAAGTATAGGGTGTCTTAGCAAATTAGTCATAAATGTGATTCAATCAAATAAAAAAATCACGTCACATAGAAACTCCAAAACACAAAGTATCAATCTTTATTGTAGCCGCGCGATGATGTGTACTGACCGCGCTAGTCACTGCAATGTTTTATATAATTCAACTGCACAGACGACTTCAAAGTCTTTACAGAGGAAATGCCCTATCATTCACGGCCAATTTCAACCTTAAGCACGTGATCTATCTCACGTTTATAACAAAGTTTTGTTGGGGTAAATCTACAGGCCCTCCATAAACCTTATATGCTTATAAAACAGCATATAAAACCCTTTAACGGCTACGCGCGAGATTAGAAACTCTCTCCTAGCCGGCTCCGGCTCTTTCTTACGTACTGGTGGTGTATTTTTCTTCGTTGTTACCCGAAGATGACTCTGGGCTGCTGGTCTCCTCTCGGCGCTCCGTTTCCTTCGCGTCGCGGTCAGGATGGGACTCTGAAGCTGGGGGTGGAGGAGCCTTGCTCGCGGCTCCGTTGGCCGCGTGCTCGGTGCTTTGGCTTTCCGCGTTTCCGTAGGCCGTTTCGAAAAACTGATCGAAGACTTGGGGCAACACACCGTTCCTTCCCACGCTACCGTACACACTGGCCGTGTGGCTGGAGCCGGAGTGGTGCACCAGCGAGCTGCTCTTGGAGAACACGTCCCCCATGTTGGGCAAGCAGTCCCTGTGCACCACGTCCTCCGCCCCGTAGCAGTGAGGCACGTTGCTGCTCCGATGGTGGTGCCACTTGCTTGATGGGTCAATGGCATAGTCCCTGAACGTCACCTCTCTCACGGACTGGACCTGGGGCAGATTAGACGAGGGGTAAGAGTATGGCATGGGGCAAGAAGACGGGGTCTGGGACAGAAAAGAAGGAAGGCTGGAGAAGTCCGTTCCCGAAACATAATAGGTGCAGCTAGGCAAATACATATTGGACCCAACGGGCAACCTCTCATCGTAATCCATCATCTGTCTGGCCGCTCCAATAGGGCAGTCCCCGCTTTCACATCGTTGTGCAGAGCTGAGCCCTAGTGGGTTTCAAGAGCTGAATCGCAGAGCAGAAATTTTGAGACGTGAGGTGACGTGTAGATCCATCTCCATCCATTCCAGAGAGCGCCAGTCATGTGACCGTGGGCAGAAATTGACATCTACGTCTAAGAGTGGGCCATAGCGGGCCAGCAAGTGTAAGTGTTCAAGTGTAGTACAAAAAGAACCTGGATTGATCTGCGCTGTTCTGTTAGTGCAATGACTCACATAATAGACAAGTCTCATTTGCAGTTCTCCGCCTATCATTTGTTTATTCATCCTAATACAGCCAACATATATGATCCCCCTCAGTACAGCTTGAAGAATTGCTCCATCTTTTCAAAAGCACATCGCTTTATATCATGTTTCGCATTATTTATTTAATTCTTTCAATCTTTTTATTTATTTTTTATTGTGCGCAGTCTAACTGTTACCACGCGACTTCTTTATTGCGATGGCTGGTTGAAAGGGAAAGTCTATCATTAAATCCATTCAACAACCTCCTATTTGGTTTTTATGACTTAATTATACGAATTAATGAATTCAACCCAATTTATTATAGCATGTAATAGCGTATGCATGTATATGGGGGTGGAGGCGGTCGGGGTACGTTTTCAAAAGACTAAAAGGAAAAAATGCTCATACACTAGCTGTGGTGTAACTCTATAATAGGCTTTACTCACATATGCCTGTATGCAGCTCTTTGTTTTTGCACTTACGCATACTGAAAAATACTTATAATTTTTTTGAGTTTACATGATACAAATATGTTACGACAGTCTAGTTATTGCCAAAAGACCGAGGTTGTGTTGATGTAACACGTTATATTCACTGCTTGTGAAACAGTTTTCTGTTAGCGAAATGTATACTGATTTTTAGCGTGCTTGGCTAAATGTAGGTGAATAACATTACATTACCAAAAAATATAGGTAAATTAAATTACGAAATCAGGCTAATAATATTGCAGCTATTGGTTTCACGCTTTACATGAATAGATAGTTGCCGCACAGTGCATGTTGCACAGACTGCACAGTGTATACTTTACTGAGCGCTGTTTGCTCAAATCGATTTCTGAGACGTGCTTGACATTTTGTAGCACCTTTTATATAAAATGTGAGTTGTATCTTTTAAAATGGGGTTTTCAGGTAGTTCGGGAGGCCAACAACTGCGAAATAGCTGGCCTCAAGATGCAGTGAAGAATTCGAGTGGTCTAAACATGGTTTAGGGCCATAAAGTTTTAACTTGGACTGTGGCCCTGTTAAAATTACGTTGGCCTCCCTAGGACGGCAGCTAGGGTGCTCGACATTCAGGCCTATAGGGAGGGATGTGATTCGCTTAAACACAACCCCCGGAAAAAAAGAGGTGACAAATTTCCAAACTGGTATTATGACTTGATAAATATTTGGACTGTCCTATTACGAGTCTTAGTTTGGCGCACTGTTTTCCAGATTGTCCATAGTGTAACCATTGACTAAACGCCAAATTCATTCACTGTTATTGTGACTAAAGCTTGAATGAGTGCAGGGTGGCGAAGAGCACTAAAGTCAGCCTGAAATGCAGGCTAGGATTTTATGGGGCTTTTTGCAGCTTGCAGTCGCTTGCAGTTGCTCCGGTTATTTTGAGCGCAGACGAACCTCGTCTGATCATGAGACACTATTTACTCGGACTTCCTGAACTTCAGTTAGACCCGAAGTTATGAAGTCCTGAAGTCATGGGTAACTGGAGACTGAAGAGAGCCAGAACTCCATATCTTGCACAACCGGTAAGATGCATGCAACCTATTACTTTTTTTCATTTTCGTCTTATAATGTCAAATATGTCTTTACAAAATAATAGCAGCTCTCGTTTTCAGCAACGACGATGCACTGTGTAAGTGAGTGTTGTTTGGAGTTGTGTGTAATACTCAGAATGGTCTTTTTATAGAATTTGAGTATCAGTCGAGTCAGGCCATTTGGTAAAATGCGCTTACAAGGCGCACTGTGAGTGTGGGTGTAGCTTATGTTCCACCGAGTACTTCAAGTTCGGGGGAGGGTTCAGTACCAGTTGGACAGAGACTGTACCCCGGATGAAGAACAAGCTTATATAACAAAACATAATTTTTTACTTCTTGAAAAAACATCTTAATCTATATCACTTTTTTTGCTTCTGTTATCACTTCATGCACGACTTTATTTCAATTAAGTCAAATTTAACAGTGCTTTTGAATGGGATATATTAATTGGCAACCCACAGTCCGGACCAATTTGTCGTCACGTAGCCCAAATAATAAAAGCAGAAGAAAATTTTCACTTTTGCAGAGCTTCCCTCAAAATGAGCGTGAAGTTAATCACGTTAGTATGTATTTGATTCATTTGTTAATTTCAGTTGTAGCTCTGAAGTACCCTGTTCATTTAAAATAAAGCATTTTTTACGTTAAACCATCGACAAACGTGCATTCCCGCACGCAGACATATAGGCACGTACTTAAGAGAACAAAGGATCTATAAACGTATGGACTAAGCTTTCAGGAATAAACTGCAACAGCCTAGAACGTCTGGCTGTTTTTCACCTTTAGATGAAGTGTGGGATTTAAGTTCTTTGCGAATGTTATATTTGGGTATGATGACTGGTTAGTTTAGTAATACATATGCTTTCTGCTTTTTTTTTTTTTTTTTTTACTAATTCTGCATTTGAGATACCATCGAGAATATAGTATGAGCAATTGTCTATCAAGATTGCCAATGATCTCTTCATGCTTTTTAAAGAGCCTTTTAGAAAGTTTCTTTCTGAGCTTTTTTGTTTTATAAGTTCACGCGTCTTTAACATGTTAAAGTATTAAATGTTCCCAACTATTTAACTGCTTCGACAGCCTTTCTATTGCCAGTCTTTTTTTCTGAAATTAAATTCACTATGAATGACAAATGGGAAATTAGACCATGTAACCAAATAAGAATAAACATTATGTAATAATAAAAGTACACCAATAGAAAACCATACTTTAAAAGTCTAGCCAAACCGTGTAACAAAAGAAAAGACTGAAGCCATTTTTGGCCCCCAGTGTGTGCGGAAGGAGAAGGAGGTGTAGGGAGGGGGATGTGCTGCTGGGGCCACGGGCACTGGCTGAACCCAAACCCTACCTTTGCCTTGCACTTGCTCTCGCTCCACTAAGACGGACAGTCTGCTGATCTGTAAATTACATTAATTTAAAAAGGCAAAACATTTTCACATTTCTTAATTTGCCTTTTCTTCTTTAATTTTATTTACAGGGTTACGTGGTGGAAATGATCATACAAAAAGAAAGAATAATCGTACAAAAAGTAGTTCTACTTGCAAATATAGGACGCGCTTACTTCAAAAGATCTGATAAAATACAATTATATCTATTCCATTCAAAAATAGGTATTTTAAATTATGAAAAAATATCCAAGATGTGTATTGCTTCAACAATAGAAACTTCACTTTTAAATTAACATTCCAGCTGGAGCAAAATATGTACAACGGAATTATCAAATTTAGTCAATTTAAATAATTAAACGACAGCTACATAAGTCAATTTTTAGAAAATTATTTATAGTCAGTCATATAGACATATAATCATATTTATAGCTATCCATCTTCATTGATGTCAGTATCGTACCTGCATATACACTGGGACGGCGAGCTCTATAAACTGATTTTACATTGTAAACACATTAGCTCTATTTATGTGATACCCAGAAGAAGTGTGGAAGTGTGGAAGATGTAACTGTCTGTAACTCGTTTGTCAAAATGTCATTATTACTCGGCCTGTGAAGTTTGGGGATGGGGGTTGTAAAAATTGCTTTAATGTTTTGTGCGTCTTCAGTTTTTTATTTGCAATAATAGTTGACCGCTACTGTCATTATTCGTGCCAATAATGATAAATAAAATAAAATAACGTGAAGACATTATGCGCTACGGGTATACTTCTGGTTCTGACCCGCAACATGCGATTAATGCAGCTTTTTTTTCCAAAATTTTAAGAAGAATATTTTAGGAAGAACGTGATTGTACCGAAGAAGTTCGTCTCTTAAGCCAGAGGACAGCAGACTGAAAGACAAAAGAAATGGCAGCAACTTGTTCTTATTCTGCTCTGCATTGGAACATAGTTTCTTATTTCGCAGATGCTCAATGTTTTCATTTTTAAAAAACGATTTTTGATAATTACAGATTAATTACAGATGAATCTCACTTTTAAAAAATCTCGTTTTATGAGCAGAGTGATTTGCTGAGGAATTTATAACCTACAGAAGCTGACACAGCAACTGTGATCAGAAAAACGAGGTCATAGAATTTGATGCCGTGCGTTAGTGGTTTATGCTGAAACAGCACTAGAAATGTAGTTACTGTAGTAATGGTAGAAAAAGCATTAATTTAATTAACAATGGCACCTAACTATCAAAAACAACAATATTGAGATTATAAATAATGATGCACGTTAAAATAAACACGTGATAATATTGAAATAGACCCACGTGTTGATATGAGCCATCTTTCAGTTCATCATATTATTATAGATCTCACAGACGTTTTTTTTTTTTTTGCAGAAACAGCTAAAAAACACAATGCACACAATGCAGGGTCTAATGGTGCCTTTAGGTGGCAGCAAATGCCATTATTTTCTTGTCATCCGGGTACTTTGGCATTGCTTATAAGCTGACTCAGGGAGTCACTGGTGCTCAGTCTTTGCTGATATTGGTGCATATAAGTAGAGCATCAGCTTGGTGATGGATCTGGCGCTCCAGGGAGACATGATTAAATGTTGCCAGAAAATACAGACGTGATTCTTTCAAAAGATTAAAGGCAAATGTAATTACCAGCATGCCAAGTTATGGCTTCAGAGAGGCTGTTGCACACCCAGTGTTGAGCCTTCAAATTTAGCTGATTTTATCACAATCAGTAAATATCGAAAACTGTTGGTTATATAATACAGATATTTAATAGGCATTTGCAGCCCCAGGAAAACTGTGGAAGAATTCGTTCTGTATTTTGCACTTTAATCAATTTATATCTAACAGCAGTACTTGTTCAGATTGTTACGAAATGAACTGTTGTTTAGTCATGTCTTGAATGATTATCTAAAAGTACCCATTTTAATTTTTACTGCATGCCATTTTCAAAATTTCGTTAACAAAATTAAAATCATTTATTGCTTTATTTTTAAAGTAATTGTTGTTTTACTCTACTTTGGCCACAATGCTAGATTTAAATGACAGATTTTGTGATAAAAGCTAATTCTTTAGCCATATCGTTTGATAATTGTCTTCAGATCTTTGTTCAAGCAAGCTTTGAGTATATTGGCCAGATTTTCAGATGTGAACGTTAGGGGTTTGACTGAGTCTGATGCCTTTCAACCTTCAGTTTAAACTTCATTTACAGTTCCTCGGTAAACCATACATTCAAATGTTATAGCTATGACTGTCATGTATATGGGATTTTTTTTCTTCTTTGTACACCAAACCAGAGACGATTAAACAGAAAATTGTTTTAAAAAGTAAATGATTGTTGTCATATTTCAAAAGTTCTTGGTCAAACTTTGTTCCACCACTTTCACTTTAGTCTAATCAGAAAAAAGACTTTCTGGCACATTTCTGCAGTGTAGGTGCTTTCCAGAAAAGGTCCTGTCCGATCATCTGGTTGAAATGCTCAGGTTGCTGATACAGGTCATATTCAACCACACACCTGAATGTCTCAAATTTATTCACAGACAGAGTTACTTATGTAAAACCTTTTCCAAGAGCATTTACAGTTTAATATAGTGTGGTGACGGTGTCGTGTTTTTCCTCTGTTGTTTGATGGACTGTGCTCAATTCTATATGTTCAATGCCTCTTATCCCGTAAAGCAGAAATATGTAGTGATAAGTACCATGCCCTTGATTCCATGTCAATAAAGTTAAGACAAATTTGTGATTTCAAAAGACACTTAATTACTTTCAGTATTATTTCTGAGGACTCTATTTTGTATTCAGTTTTACTGTAGTCTATGACATTTAGTTACTAATTTCCTTTTTGTGTTTATTTTCGTTCTGTTCTGCTGGTTCTCCTGTTGCTCACACCTCGCATTTTCTAACTTTGTAGTTTTATTTTAGGTCAAAAGGATTTTAAAAAAAGACAAGAGTCGCCTCTAAAATATTTTATGTGTTCCTCAGTTATATATAAAGTACTAGTTTAATTATGTTTTCATGCTTCTCTATTCACACTTGATTGTAGAGCCTTATAGGAAGGTCACAGATGGATTCGAGCACAAAGGACCATCAGTTTACGGAGGTAATTACAACGAAGCACATTTATTTAAATGCTTTTATGTACATGCTTTTGTTTCCCAATTTTATTTGTTGAAAGTTTCTGAAAAACAAATCCATTGACGGGCAGGCATATGCCGTAGATCAGCTTGTATACATATCAGCGGAGCAAAGTGTCTACCTTTTTTCTAATCCTTGTCTGTACATCTATACATGATAGTGTAATGTCCTTATGATGCAAATTTTTCTCCATTTGCATTGTTTTCCGTTCCAAACTTTATTTAAAATTTACAAAAGTCTACGTCATGTGATACATTTTTCTTGTTTTCTCATGTCAGACCTAAATGCATTTCCTAAATAATTACAAATTACAAAATATTTTACCGTTCATTCAAAAAAAATCGTTTAGGCAATCAGCTACAAACTTTTGTCCGATTGTCTGCTGTCGTCTTTTATTAGTGTTATTATTTGTCTTAATTTGTGGCTTAGGTACTTCATAAGATGATAGACTGAAAAATTAATACTTCGTAGGTATGTATTTGTTCATTTGTTTATGCTGTCGTTATGTCTTTAAACATAAGATCATAAGGAACAGTGTGTTTTGTTAATATGGGATACATGTAAATGACAACGATTATTTTTTCAGTTTCTCACAAACACTTCTGTAATTTACGTAGCCTGTAATTGTGATATTTAAATTTGCAAGAAACTACAATCATCAAAAGTTTCTTGAAGCATCCTGTATTTTTCCTGACTTCTGAATATCTGGATCTATCTCACGTATTTTCTAATTAATTTCTAAAGAAATAGCCTAAAATGGACAAAACTGACAAAACACCTAATCAAACTGAGGTTGTTCTGTCTTGCAAAAGCTTATACAGAGTGTCAAATTGGTACGTGGACAAAGAGTGCTAGCGTGGTAAGTGGCGTTGTCAAGTTAATCCAATAAGTTATTAACTTGGTCTTTAAGCGAGAATGTTTTATAAAACACCAGGAGACAGTATTACTAGTCCTACATAAGTTCTATAAGTCCTGTACAATACTCAGACTAGTCCCATAGAAGACCATTGTTCTTTGTCACATATACAAACTATCCAGATAAAATAAAAGTTTAGCCTCTTTCTTGAGGGACAACCTACATGTTTTGTAGGTCCCTTTAAAATGCAGCTGTATGATCATAATAATTTCAATTATATTCCGTCAGCCATCATCAACTATCAAAATTAACTGTACATAAATAAACAAGTGAGTTTAACAGATCCCAATTACTCACAGGCTGGAGGGAAATGCAACTGCAACTGCTAAACTTTACCGCTAGGTGGCAACATTGTAACGTAAATCGAAAAAGGTGCCATGAAACGTTGCATAATTTCTGATTCTTTCAAATAAGGGAAAAAATAATTCTGTTATGTATTAATAAATCACATTACGCAAATAAAGCTCGTCTTTATATTTTGTCTTTTTGTCTCTTTCTTTGGACTAAAGATAATATAGTATTATAAGGTTGCCAACAAAAAATCAAATTGAAAAATGTTTTCAAGCCACACAGTGATGAGCACTTGAGAAGCATGAATAAATCGGGTTTTAGATAAAAAATACTTCATAAGGGAAGTTTTATTGGAATATTGTTGTCAGTAACCTTTTCAACTTTCTCCTCCAGTAGACCCAGCTACGGTTCTGTACAGAGTAAACACAAGTGTGTGAATAAGACCATTTTCCACCTGAAAACGTAAAAAGTCCAAATATGTTTAGAAGGTAGTTATTTAATTACATAACCTGTGAAGAGTACCTTCATCCTCAACGTCCTTTTCGGGGTTGGGAAATGTGATTTGCTGTCTTCAGTATCATATAATTAGTTTATTTTCTTTTTTTTAACTTTTACTAAACTTAAAGGTATTTTTAATTGAACAAATAGCCAAGTCTACGGTTTATGTTTGTATATTGTTGCCACGAAGACAAACAAACAAGCAAAAAAACAAACAAACAAACAAAGTGAAGAAAAGCCAGATAGTAGTGGATTTATAGGCATACAAGTGTTTTTGGTCGCTCTGCATCGCGTTATCCTTGGGATGTAGCCATCAAAGTAGCAAATTATTTTTGTCTCCACGGACGTTTCATGCTACGTATCGTAGTCACTCCAGGCGGACGATAATAAATAACCATGTGGGTCCTTCCATTTGTCCAAATGTCTTCACTGGGTCCGTGCTCGAGCTCGCTTAAGTGATGCTCTTGAATTTGTTGACCACCTTCTTCTCCTTCACCCGCCGGTTCTGAAACCAGATGGTGACCTGGCGTTCGGTGAGGTTGGTGTGGGCTGATATTCTTCTTCTCTTGTCTTTGGTGATGAACTTGTTGGCCGCGTACTCCCTCTCGAGCTCCTTCAGCTGCACCTTGGTGTAAGGCACACGCTTCTTCCTGCCGCGGCGCACTGAACCGCCATCAGCCGCGGACACGCTGTCTGAGGGACAGAAGCGGGAAAAAGCACATTAAACTACAGCACAGAAAAGAAAAACAATGGGTAATCCATTAACTAAGATGACCTCACGTATTAGTGTGGTTCCTTTTGGCTCACGATTTCATTTATGTGGTTGTGTTTGTGCTTCCACGTGTGTTTCTGTTTTCTACATTTAAGTTAAATTCCTCTAGTATACACTTCGGAATGAGTTTTAACCCATTTGACCTGGCTGTGCTGCACTTTGGTTTATTCTTCTTGTCTTAAATGTACTTTCTAAATAAACCTATCTCACCAATTAACAGCAGCCTGTCTAATCACATATATTTATTTTTATACATATGCTACAATTGCCAGACCATTTTAAGTGTCGAAACAGAAATGAAATAAAGTGGACTTGTGTACTCGTAGTGTACACTGTATGATGCACAGCGACCCTGCAAACGTTTTTCTGTTTTTTCTTCAACTCATCAGTTTAAACGACATATTTACACATTTCCAGCCTACTGGTAAATGAGCCTCTCTCCGCTTTAATGTACTGTTTTAGCACTTTAGAACTCTCCTCTGGTTCTCACACTGTAGTGAAAGTTGAGTGTTTCCTCAAATTGAAAGTCGCTTTGGATAAAAAATAGCGTCTGCCAAATGACTGTAATGTAATATTAGTGCAAACGTTTTTTATTTGTTCCTGTTGCCCACATCAGCGGCCTAATGCTAAACAGCAGTTCTTTCTGCAATTAGGTGCACTGTGTCACAGTGTAAACATAGATGATTTCCCTTTTTACCTCTCACCTGTGTTGGACAAACGATATCAATCAAAAGATGAATCAAATTCGTGGTCTGCTGTCTATTCAGATACTTCTTCTTCAGTTACAAATTGCTCAATTAATACTAACACTTAAATAATTATCCATTCTTAATTTATTTTTTCTTATTTAATCCTCAATCACGCATAAATCGAATGCCCCCAAAACACATAATGTGCTACAGAGTAGCCTACCTTGGAGGCTGGTCTTCCACAGATGTCCAGGCTGGTTCTGCTCCTTGGGGCAGTACACAGGACTGTTCCAGCTGTTGGTGATGGCCCAGGGTTGGTAGCTCTCCACGGGGAGGATGGGCTCATGTCTGGGCTCTGCGGACACCACGGGCACGTCCAGATACCCTGGCACGTGCTGGTAGGGTCCAGCGGAGTAGCTCGGGTAGAAGGCGAGCTCCTTGGCCCTAGAGGAGAACTCCCCGTCTCCTGAGACGGATGCGTCCGTGGCGAAAGCGGCGGGGGGCTGCGCGCACGGCTTGGCCATCCGGCACGGGTAGTATCCGCCGCCGAAGTAGCCGTAGGGCAGCGCGGGCTGCGGCGGAGGGCACGGTGGCTTGGCCGCGTCAGCAACGGCCGAAGCGGGTGCCTCGCTGGGCGCGTAGCCGAAGTGCGCTGCTGCTCCTCCTCCTCCTGCCCCACCGCCTCCTACTCCTCCTGCCCCGAAACCCTCCATGCCCGCGCTCATGTCCTCCGAGCCGCCGTCGTACAGAAACATGACCGGCTCAGTCCAGCGCGAGGGAAGGAGCACGGACGCTGTCATAGCACGCGCAGCGGCGAGCCCCCTGTTTTCCCCCAGCTCTCCTAGAAAATGCCCCGCCACTGGGGGGAAGGAAAAAAAAAACAGAAAAAGAGACTGAATGTGGGAGAAAAAAAGAGATGCCCATGCATGAGCAATGATTGGACAGATGAGAGGCACGTGATATGCAAAGTGGAGTAGACGCGGAGTAGATTGGAGATAATAAAATATCAGCAACTGCAGATTTATAATTAAAGCGCTGAAATGCTAAGAGACCTTCACTGGCGGTGTGGTTTCGTTCATTTAGAATGGATAGTAAGTGCTGCACAAACCTGGTTTTACATGCAGTTTAACAATGAGGCCATTGATTGAATTAAATAAATGTCGAGATTGGCTGTTTCGTCGTCTGAATAGTCTTGAAATATCCAACAGAAGCACGTCAACGTTTTCAGCTGGATTTCAGGTGTGAGTGTGTTTTCGCAGTTTCTCCATCGATGCTAAACTCATGTAATTTTCGTACATTTCACAAAATAATCAAACACATTCTCCTGTAAGGCAGCAGCGGAGGATGGGAAGAGAAGCAAGGCAGAGCGAAGGTGAGATTGAATGTGCTCCTAAAAACGTTTAAATTTGGTGCAGGACACTTTTCTGTGTTCGTATGGTGGATGGTTTAGAGCCATTCATTAAAACCAGCTGCCTATTACCAAAAGCGAGGGAGCTCAAATATTAAAGTATTATTATTTTTATAAAGCATTGACTCGAGTAGAAGGAGTGCTAGACACCAACGTGTTGAAGAGGATTGAAAAAGCATGAGCTCAAAAAACCTTCCCAAGTTCCGAATTCCCTGCACAGCAGCATCAAGCTTGTATCAGCATGGGAACTGACGTCTGTTTGCCTCTGTTCATCTCGTTTTGAGACCCTTTTGATCTAATATAAGCTAAAGATCGAAAGGTGAGAGCAACAAAAAAAATCGAAAGCATAATCGAATAAAATCAAATACAGAAATGGAACTGGGAGCTTTATGTGAAGAACTAAAAAAAGTTGATTTCTAGCTAATCTAAGTTTGCTTGTAAGTAAGATAAGATAAGATAAGAACTTTATTTATCCCGAGGGAAATTCTTGGGTCATTAACTTGCTCAGTGCAACAAGAAAGAGTAAAATATAATATGACAATAAAAAATTAAAATATAGACAATAAACGATAGTGCAACAAAATGACAAGAATATTAGTGCAACAAGTGTAAAAAATTACAATGTAACACCGACATTGCTGTATGTAAAGATTTAGAATACTGTACCATATTATTATTATTATTATTATTATTAATATTATTATTATTATTATTATTATGTAAGCACTCGGAAGTAAGTGAAAAAGTAGGAAATGTCAATGGGGTCCGGCTGCATAAATAACCATCTCGTAACTGCCAGTTTTTGCACTGTTGGCAGACCTTGTTGTGCGCGTCTTCCGGTGGGTCGAACAAATCGAGGGTAGTTTCCTCTAAAAGAGGGGAGAAAAAGCTGCTCTCCATTCATTAAATACATGACATGTAGCCATAGTAACTGAATATTCAATGAAAACCATTATGATGTTGCGACCAAAAAGGGGACAAAATGACAGCGGATCAAAGAAGGCAGTAAGGAGATCAATAAAATGGTCAAATCCTGCCAATCCCACACCGAGAGTAGCCCAGTGTAAACACGGAGGGGTCCAGTAGCAGGTCCAGCCCCCAGTCTGGCTCGGCTGGAGGCCAAGGTCAAGGTGAAAGAGCTGCAGTCCAGCACTGGTATCTGCAGACCCCAACTGTCTGGCAGGAAACGACCACACATCTCCCCCTGCATTGTAAAAAAAAAAAACGAAAAAAAGGAAACACCAGTTCAGTCAGGGCTTACTCTCATTCGCTAGAAGATTTTTAAATATGCTTTTAGACTCCAGAGATCTTCCAGCGTTGCTGATGTCATTACTGAGTTGGGTGATAGTGTAAAAATTGTTTAATTACAGAGTGAGTGAGCAGATCAAAGAGAAAGGGGGGTTTCGAGCTGTGTCTGCTCTGACATGACACGAGTGGGATTTTTATGAGCTGTAGTCGCCTGTGAGAAAATGTAGACGCCTTACCGAATTCATTTTAAATTCAAGTTACCTCGATCTTAGCTAGCACTGCTGTATTTCTGCTAAAAATGAGTCTTCTGCTGGGGCCAAGATATTATGTCACAGTCAACAATCGCGGCGCTTCTTTGAAACTTTAAATAGAAGAGATGTAAATTATAGCCCTCCACTAGCAGTTTCATGAATGATTCATCGTCATATTTGTTGCAGTATGTTCCAAACTGTTGCCAGAGAAAGGTATTAAATGAACCTGTAATAAAAGGTGATAGCGATAGATATAAAGAGAAGATACCAAGCGCTCCTTGTTGATGAAACAGACATATTGATGTCTGTTACTTAATATTAGCAGCAGCGCAGTCAATATTTTCATGGATTATAAATAGAATGAGCTTACAAATATGTATGTATGCATTCAGATACATACTAATGATACTAATAACAATACGGACTACTTCTAATACTATTACTTCTATACTACCACTACTGCTATTACTAAAACTATTATTATTATTATTATTGTTATTGTTGCTGTTGTTATTATTCTTATTATTACCTGTAGTAGTACTAGAAGATTTACCACTTCTTGAGCTTCTTAGGTATTTCTACTAAATGTAAAACAACTTCAAATTGCGCTGCTGCTAATATGCTAATAATACACAGTATAATATGCTTATAATAATAAGAAGAAATAATGCAAATCTACCTCTTTCAAACCACAAGGGTAAATATCATTTGCAACACGCAGTGTTTTTCAGGTTCAGCCAAAAGCTTTCTTTTTTGTCAGAGTCTAGACTTGTTCGCCAGCCAGCAGATCTTAGGAAATCTCTCCGGCAGACACACACGAAGAGGCAGGGCGACGTCTGCCAAACTTCCTACCCCTCCCAAGGTAACGAAAGGTGTATTCATGTAACGAGCAGAACATCTGTAGAAAGAAGGAAGATTAGATGTGCTCTTTAAAAACATTTTAAAACAGTAAACGTTTCTATGTCTGTATGGTGGATGGTTAAACACCCTGTGCCATTCAACAGCACGATTGTTCCATTTCTGTCTGTTTTTGCCTGACCGTGAACAGGCCTACAGTATACATATATATTAGCTATAAAGTGTATTTATAGTATATAGTATAAATACACTATGTAGCTAATAGTGTATTAACAAAGGTGGGTAGAGGAGCCAAAATAAAAAATGTCATCGAGTCTATAAAGTAATGACTCATACAAAAGGAACAGTAGAATAGTTGGCACCAAAGAAATCTCCAACAGGACTGAAAAAGTAACAGCTCAAAAAAGGCTCCATGTATTGAGTTCCACGTGGACATGCAGTGAAAGTTTTGCATCCAGTTTGCATACAGTTTGTTAGGCTTTATTTATCTCGATTTGGATCATTTTTGTCTAGGATAAAAAAGCCAGAGCTCCAAAATGAGAGGTGTGCGCAACGGCGACGCAGAATAAATTCCCCTTAAGTAAAAAAGAATTAATTGTGAAATTTACTGAAGCATACGGAACTGTGTTAATAAAACCAGTTCCTGCCTATCTAGGCTAGTGGCAGTAATATAGATTTTCATCTGTCAGTAGTCTTCATAAATATATATATTTTTTATCTTAACCACGAGACACGTTTATTGAATAACTAACATCAACATCGTTACCACAACGGAGAGAAGTGTGAGTTACAACTGGGGGGCTTCAGGAGAGGGTATTACAAATGTCAAATATGTAAACATAAATTGTACACTCAGAAAATTACGCCAGGACAGCTCCACTGTGGTTCTCTTTATTTAAAAATTGGGCTTGGTTTTGTGATGAGGTTTAATAAAAATGTTGCTGCTTTATCGGGTTTACTGAACTTACCATTAACATGAGGTGGCCACGCACGTGAGGCAGGCGTGTCTCCTCTCTTAGGTCTGTACAGCCAGGTTTCAGTCTGGCACAATGACAGTGTTTGCAGTTCATTCGATGCAGCCTGGAATTAGTGTGAAGCAAACGCAAATTTTCTTTTCCATGAAAAAGTATAGCTTAAAAACAGTTCAGGCATAGAGAATTTGTACTGCAAAAAAAGGCACCACAAGATGTTTCTTTATAAAATAATCACAAATTCCGGTATTTTATTAATTTTCCACAATTCACCTCTAAAAATCTGTAACTATTGGTGAAATTAGTTCAGTGGAGGAGCGTGCTGGACTGCATACTTGGATGTGAAGCGCTGTTTTATTCATTGTGAACTCCAGACATTTTACTAAATTAATAAAATTAATTTTTCATTATTTTATTATCAAACATGTAATATCTTATATCCAACATCTCTTGCCCTGTGTGCCTTGTTAAAATGATGAACGATTTTTTTCTCTCAAGCAAATCCAAAGGAACTCTCAGCAAGAATTAAAAGAAGACTCAGTTATGCTTACTTGGAATAACTATAATTTGATTCACAGCTTGAAGCATCAAAACGTATACCCTCGATTTGTTTGATATGAGAACTTTAAAATATTGGCAATAGATAAAACACTTAAATTCAGGCCATTTTAAACGCATAATGTAATAACAAATAACTTTTTTGAGATAAAGGACTATTTTATGTTTACAGATACGTTGAGTCTGAGGCTTCTAGCTTCTATCCGATATTTTGCTGTTGATCGACTTTACTATTGTAAATTGACGTTTAAGTGATATTGCGTTTTATTCTAAAAGAGAAGAAGAGAGAATGAACCAAATTATTGGACTATTATACTCCCACTAATGAGGATTATTTCTCCTATATCTTCTCAGTGTTTTAAAATCAAAATAAATTGGTGTCATAGTCTATGGATCTTAGTTGGTACCCTATTATTGGGTATTTGTTCATAGCATAAATTTATATCAGGCCCATAAGGCCATATATATATATATATGACCATATTTAAGCATATATCCTTATCTAACCTGCTTATCCTTATCTAAGTAGCCTCATTAAATGGTTGAACCAAAATATTCTATAAATATTTATGAACATTATTTACTGTACAAGATATATCCTAAGCATTGCATCTTTTACAATTAGGTTAAAGTTGTTTTATAACAGTCTAATAGATTGAGTTCTTTTTACTATCCCTGAAAGTGGTCAACCACACTGCAGTGTGTAGGGACCAGCAATATAGGCTAAAGTCTGAGACCAGTTTTTGGACAGTCTTTTTTTAACTGATTTTAGCTAAAGGTTGGATGGGTGATGTAGATACACTGATAAAGCACCCGTTCCCCTTCTTCTTGGTCTAAATCAAAATGAAATACTGCACATTGTGTCTTTTAAAGAATGTCCACGAGTGTTCATTTTTGATAATACATTTGGTGTAGGTTACTGTGTGAACATAGAAACAAATAGTTGTGTTCTAGTTGTGTTCAACTTTTTGACTTTTATGAATAAGTCTCACAATCCCATCAGTGATAAATAAAAAAATAATCATCCATCTTTAGGCTAAAACTTTAAGGGATTTAGGTTGTAAAGTTAGATGTAAGAGAAAATAATTTTTTAATGTCAGTAAGCTACCATAACTAGATGATTCAAGAAAATGCTCTGTTTCAATACTATGGCAAATCCAAACTGATTTGTTTCACTGCAGCATTGTGGATGACTCATACACATTTTGGTAGGATATACCTATGTGTTACTCATCCTTGTAATATGACAAGTAAATATACCTTATGGAATAAATTCTGGTCACATGACTTCTTAACATGTTGCCTTCCTTCAATGACACATTCAAAACTAGGTGTCGCAATTCTACAAAGTGGTTTAAAATTGCCCACATTAATAATTCTGCAAGATGAATGCGATATGCTGAATAAAGAAAATTCTGATTTTATATTATTATACATTTTAAGCAAAGTGGAGAAAGTGTGAAGAATGTTGAGACACCATAATTAATCCTGACTCCGTGGAGAATGTATACCATCTGGCGACAAGCTGACTTCTGCAGGAAAACGTAAAGAAAGGGAACAGAAATTAACTAACCAAATGTCTGAGAGGAGGCCAGCCACACCGCAGTGGTGCTCTGTTTGGAAGAACTGTCAGCTAGATAACCCAGCACTTAGGCCTCCTAGCTTAATGGACTTTTTATGGGTTTGTCTTGTGATCATGTGACATCTGGCATAATAGCCTCTGTGTGGGTCTTTGCAGTTCAGATCTTAACCATACAGCCACTTCAGTTTCTCTTATTTTTTCCTAATAGAGAGGGGGGGACGCAGAGAGAGAGAGAAAGGGAGGGAAACAGAGAGGGAGAGGGAGAGGGAGAGAGGGAGAGAGAGAGAGAGAGAGAGAGAGAGAGAGAGAGAGAGAGAGAGAGAGAGAGAGAGAGAGAG